>JAUMHL010000006.1:16341999-16360872 GCA_032362345.1 Sandelia bainsii | reverse complement strand
GTAATGAATCTATATAATATATGAGTTTCACTTTTTTGAATTGAGTTACTGACATTAAGTTTTTGATGATATTCTAATTTATTGAGATGTACCTGTATATGATTTGATGTGTTTTTTTATTCTCATACAGGAGAGATATTATATGTAATCACTATAATGAAACTTGTAAAAGTATCTCATGCAGCACTAAGGCAGGACTCACCTGCCACCACAAGTGTAAATGTGAAGCCTTTCTTCACTGTCTTTCTATGAACCTGGTTTGGCAATGTGGCAAAGCCCACATATTCCTTGTCCTGGTCCTGCAGAAAGAAAACACAAACATAAAATGTTTTACATGTTTGTATGTAAAAATCTGCTTTTTTCATACATGCAAAGTAAAAATGTAGATGAACAAGATGCCATACACACTAAATATTTACATTTTTAGACACAGAAAGTCACAAAATATTGCATTTCATTAACATTGCAGGCGGGAGAGAAGCCTTAAAACCAAACCATGAAAGTCTTGGACAAGACACCACAATGGTTTGATCAATGTGCTATACCTGATGAATATAATATAATATAATATAATATAATAATATCTGGGACTTTGTGTCTGTCCAATTACTTTTTAATCATTAAACTTTGATGTCTGTGTGTTAAAAGGACAAATCTCACTCACAACTCCTTTCACATTAATGCAAACCTACTCAAATAAAACACAGTTGTGGGTGTAATGATACTACGTTTGGATATATGATAGAATTTTATTTTTACTTGTATTTCTATTATTTACATTATTATACTTAAGTTTATTGTAAAGTTATATTAATACCCAAAGACTGGAGATGGATGTTAGCTAGCATATAAATCTGGTACAGTACAACTTGAATGGTTTCTGGCAAATAAAAAAAAGCTCTGTCTCCACTGAGCTGAGCACAGCGCTCTATATTTAACATATGGAGTACAGTTTGCAAGAGTTTTGGCACAAAAACATAATCACTAATCAGCTAATCATTATTTTGATCTTCAAACACCACAAAGGTAACACTACTGCATAACAGGCATACACACACAGATAATAAAAGGACATAGAAACACACATCTGGAGAGTCATAGGGGTCAAAGCGCTCCCATGGACTGCGTGGACGGGAGGATGGGCTGAGTGGAGAGTCCAGAGACACACGAGACACAAGCTGCCTCCTCATTGGGAGCGGCTGAAACTCTGCGTCTGCTCCTGTGCGAGCTGGTCTTTGAGGGACTGTCACAGATCCAGCAGGGTGGCACGGGATGTGCCGGGGCACAGAGTGAGTCCTGGGAAGGCTGGTGAATGTCGCAGTTCCCTCTGCCTCATAGTTGATCGGTGCCTGTTCACCAGGAGACATGAGAGGAAGATCCCTCATGGCGTAAGGGAACTGAGTGTCCTCCTGGTCCTCGATGGACAGACTGGACAACTGGGACAGGAGACAGGATAGTTACACATGATTTCATATGGACGATCTAAACTCTGAGAAGAAACTTCAGGAAAAGCAACAGAGAAGAGCTCTGTAACTTTAAAGGCCTTTCAAGATGGACAAACATGCAATAAGTGTTGTGTACACAACATAGTATATAGTAGATTTACGTGAAAATTATTTTTTTTACCACTGAGAAATAAAAACTTGAACCTGCTCTTTATTAAAAAAAAAAATACGATGGAAGCAGGAATAACAGATAACTGTAAGTTTAAATCTAAGGCACTGCATTAACAGAAATGCTGAGAGAAAATCTATTTTGGTTGTTTAGTTTCATTAATTTGATCTTTATTATTTATAAATTATTGGCTTGCAATCCACAAGGCTTAACTGATAGGAGGCTTGCTTTTGCTATATATATATATATATATAAATAAATTAAATAATTAAATAAATTCTATAAAGTTTGGAGCACCATGTTAGCTGAATGATTACAGCAGATTTCACATAACAGCAACATCCCCTGTTTTAGTCTGACTGGGGACCTGTGTAAATTATATTTTAAATTAACTCCAGGTAATTGTGACACTCTCATGACAAATCAAATACCAACTGACTGGCTGCTGTTGGCCACAGTGAGGGACATGATCTCTCAATACATGACACCATGAGCATGTGTCTTCTAGTGAAGTAGCTGATTACACCCTTTCTTCACTGACTAGCTCTGATCTGTGATCCCATTATACCGTTACAGAAGTCCTCATCCATCTGTCCAGGCAGAGTGGAGAGAAACAAAACGGACAATCTGGTGCTGGAGGCTGGTAAACCCTAGGGTCAAACTAGAAAAAATAACTGAAATATTAGTTTTTCTGCAGCTAGGACAGACAAACGTCTGCCTTACAGGAGCTACAGGCCTCCAATCTCATACGGCGTTCACACTGTCTTGTTGAAACACTGCTGCTGGCCTGATCAGGGTTTGTCTGGTCCCTATATGTGTCAGCTGTCATTACCCACAAAGCTTTGCAGCAGGCTTAATCCAGCTAATGCTCTCACAGGATGGGGGGTTTGGAGATTTAACAGACACAAGCTTCAAACACTAGCATTATGACCTTTTCTACAAGTGTGTCCTACCTGCTTTTCTGTTAAAGTTGCAGCTTTAGACGACAGCATAAGTGTGGAGGAAAGATGAAAAGTTTGTAAAAAATAAAAATGTTAAAGCAAAACATGTTAAGAGAAAATGAAAATTCTTATTAAATAAAAAAAACAATATATTAAAATAATTAAGTTTAAACTAGAAAAAACCTGAATGGCCTTTAACAACAACATTTTATCAGTTTTCACACATGACGGTGTAACAGGTGATTAAAAAACATTAAACAAGTTCACCATGAATAACAAAAACAGATATAAATCCCAGCATGTAAATTATATTCTGCTGTAGTGATTTTTCAGTGGGCTCGGGTGATTAAAATCACTCGGTGATGCAGCCTAGTTGTGCATGAAGTCAAGTGTCCGTGTTGCAGACGTACCTTTCTTATTGCTGCGGAACCTGACCGGAGAAGACATTTGCTCCATAACGCTGCCGGCGTTTCTCAAATTGTCTCCAGATCACAGGCAGAAACTGATAAACAAACAATGTCTGTGATGCCGAAAGGCCGAACTATACAAAAAAAACTAGTAAATCTCTTTGAGACATACAAAGAGTGCGTGTGGATCCACAGACTGAGCTCCAGTCGCACCTCACCGCTCTGAGGTGGATTTAAGGTAGTAGTTGATCCCCTATGACAACATGGCATGACAACAATTACAAACAACAACGCCAATATAATGATAATAATAATAATAATAATAATAATAATAAATTAATGTTTGAAAAATACAAAAGTTATTTTCAAAACACTTGCCCAGAAGCCCTTCACCTGAAGAAAAACAACTCGCTGCATGTAAAAAAAAACACTTTTTTTTTTTTTTTAATGAATGAAAACAAAGACCGACTGATTCCACGGGAAGGCTTGCAAGTTGCAACTTGTGAACAAGATTAAAAATTAATTAATCAATTAGCAGAGGGGACTCTATGGATTTAACAGACATCTAACGCTACAGATAAATGGTAAGTAATTTCCTTTAATTTCCTAAAGTCCCTTTGAGTTAACATGAGGGTTGAGGCTACTTCTAGTTACCGAAACCTAGCTATGTTAATAAATGGGGCTAACATTAGCTAGTTGTGCTAATGTAGTTTAACAGGTAGTTAGTCACTCCAAGAGTGGTCCAGTTTTGAAATTATTAAAACATCATAATTTTTAAACCTGTCGTTCGCCTTAATCAAACTCCTCATTGTTCGGAAATACTTATAAATACACCGCATCCTTGAAAAATTTTAATTATATGTTACCTGTTGTAAGGTAAGCGTTAGCCAATTAAAGAAGGCTTTAGCTGACATTAGCTTAAAGGCAGGGTAGAGCTGGAACAGCTGTAAAAGCAAAAACAAGCATCTATATGAGCTGATTGCAGCCACAGTTTGGTGAAAAAAAAACATTTATTCGCCACACAGATGGAGACTGAGACGTAGATGCTGCAACTATGACTTTTATGTTTTGTTGTAACTTTAGCTAATACTACAAAGGCTAAGCTACATTTTTTTAAACGTTAGCCGACCGTTGGAGTTAGCTAGCGTTAGCTATGTGCTAGCAGTGCATTGGAGAAACAGCTAGATAGTTTAATCAACCAGTAAATATACAGCAATAAATACTGTGTATAAACATACAAACATAACTTTTAACCAAAATATATACATTTGTTAAAGTTTAGTTTTCTTGTAAAGGAGCAATTTACCATAATTGGCTCATGTAGCTTCATGCTAAATAGTGATCTCAATTAACTCATATGAACTTAATATCATTCTTTATTGCATTGACTACAGTTGTATTTGTATATGTTCATCGCTCAGTATGTTGCATGCATTTTTAACGGAAAATACATGAGGTTGTCTTATACATAACGCAAAGTATAAAGTGCCATGTGTTTCACAGCTTCTGGACAAAGTTACTACTAGAGTCCAAACAATAAATTGACCATCCAGTTTTAGCTTATCACAGATATACTAATATCATAATACTGATGTTGAAATTGTAATACAATAATGACAAAGATATGTTTGAGGTGATTTAGAAAGTATTGTAGCCTAGCCATCAGAGTGCTGTTATCATGCTACATAAAAATCTTCTTATCATGTAAACTGTCCTGTATGAATCTGTATTCACTGGTTCACTGTCTGCGTATTTTCCATTTTCATTAGTCCTACACTTACAGGCTTAATGACTCCTCCAGTTTTGTCCATTTAAAGTGTTTTATGCCTCAGAACTGTGCTTTACAGATGTGTCTTGTCTTGGCCATCAGATTGAGTAGTCAGAGAAAAGAGCTGTCATCTGTAGATCGATTCCACTGCGCGCTGCTTGTCCTTCTGGGCGTGTTCCGATGGCCTACTACAGAGTTGTTGACCTGCAGTGGTTGTGAATGCTCATGTACTGAGGAGGTGTCCTGTGAGTGGTTCTTACAGTCTTTGCTCAAACTGGAGTTGTCTTGCTCAGTCCTCGTGCCATGATTGTCATGTGTATTTTGCTCTTCGACCAAATAGCTGTCAGGTGCACTGTTGTGGTCTTGGCTCAGAGAAAGGTTATTAGGCTCTGTGTGGTTGTTTGCATTGTCCCAATGTTGTGTGTGGCCAGGGCTCTGTCTTTGCTGCTGGGAATTAAGGGCCTTGTCTTGGTTGTGAGAGGGGTTTTGGTGGTTGTGATTTTGCCTGAAGGTTCTACAAAGCTGCTCTAACTCAGAAAGCAGGGGCAGACCGATGTCCAGGTGCATCTGCAAATTCTCCAGCCACTCCGCCAGCTTTGAAAAGGGAGGACTGAAAGAGTGAAAGAAAAAAGAAGTCTAGTAAGGAGACGTAGGGCAGTACATGTCATTCTGCAGTTGTACATCAACAAACTTTCAGTAGTAATAGCATGTCTTGCAGTTGATCTGCTAGAACAAAAAAATGAAAAATTTAAATAAAATATAAAACAGAGATATTTTTGTTATGGGCTTAATAATCTTCAGCTCAACATCAGTAGAACAAAAGAGCTGGAACATGCAATCACTGTAAAAGGTTTTGCCACAAACTCAACTGACTGGCTTCTTTCCTGTTTGGTTTCACATGAGTCTCTTCGGACCTTATAACTGTGCATGAATACACATGAGCCTCTAACTTCTAACTGAACTTTTTTCTTTTTAATTTTTCAGTTCTTACAAATTGTACATAAAAATAAAAACTGTATACATAACAAAAGTAAATAGCAGTTTTTCTTAGTCTTATTTTTCCAGTGCAAACATAAGTGCAACTGTAATAAAAGAAGTACTCTTAATGCGCAAAAGACAAAAACAGACTGACCAAATTTTTCTTCAAGTATGATAAAGATGGTTACAAATACACAGCCCATCCTGGGCTATTATAGTCTATGTTTTCTGGCAGCAGTTGAGACCTTTGAGCATTTACCCTCCTGTACTATGGTCAAGTGAGCCACCATTTGCATTAGCATGATTAAACCAGCTGCCACTATAGTTAGTGTGCATTTTATATGACATTTAAGGTAATTGTGTCAAAATGGTTCTCACTCTGGTTTGACTGGATACCCCAAATGCTTCCACACAAACTATTTAAAAATGGTGTGGGCATCTATGTAAATTTCACACCCTGGTTGGATGCTGCAGCTCTGTTTTTGTTATATAATGATATCGCAAGACAGTTTTTCACCTTAATGAGAAATACATGATCTCAATGTCTTGAGATGACATGGCACAAGATCTCGTCACACCCTTGCTGGGACTTTATTTGGCAGAAACTAACAGGCAGGACAAATTAATCAGGAGAGCTGACTGTACAGGTTGTGGCCTAGAGTAAGATGCTGTCTAAACTCCTCTCAGTCCTAAACAGTCCCTCCCACTCTCTACACGGTATCTGGGTTGGACAGAAGAGCATGTTCAGCCAGAGACTAATGAGTGTCAAGTGCTTCATAAAGCAGTACAGGGGATCCTTTCTCCCAGTAGCCATTAAACTGTACAACTCCTCCTCCCTCTCTAAGAGAACTGGACTGTAACTGAAACTGGATTTTAGGTTTTCTTTGTTCTTACAAAGGTTTTTTTTTCATTATTTAGTTTTTGTGTTAATGTGGTTCTTCTCTTGTTGTGATAATTTCCTTTCTATAAAAAAAGGAACATTTTTTAAATCTTGAATGACATTTCTGCCGTGCTGAGCCCTGTCAGCCAGGTTGTGTTAATGTTGTGGCTGATCGGTGTACAAGTAGGTTATATTTTGGTTAGATATTTAGGTCTGTAATTGTGTTCTATTTGCCCTATTCATACCGTTTATCAGCATCCATTTCACAGCAGAGGACAGCCAGCGGCAGGAAAGGCAAAGGGCACTGTGGTGGGTGGTACTTCTGCAGGAAACCAACTACATTTAGCCCAAAGTCATTTGTGCGGGGAAGATAGTCAGGGTCAGCATTCACTCTGCCTATTATCTTCAGAGAGAAAGTGAGAGGCACTGTAATACACAGCTTTAATTTGTAAATTTTAATTTCTTAGAAATTAGACATCAGTGCTTAGAAACGTACATAATATGTATAGGAATGTGCTACTCTGCCTATATGTTCTTACCTCACATATCATAATACCAAAGGAAAAGATGTCGACCCGTTCGTCATAGCTTTTTCCTGAGAAGTGCAGTTGATACATTTGAAAATGAATGAAACACCATGCTGAAGATCAGTGTATTGATATTAGCTCCACATTCTGTTAGACCTAAGAGTAATAACAAGTCTCCAGCATAGTTTCCCCCTTTTTGTACATATACACATTGTTTTTTCTTGTGTCACTGCTAGCATTGCAAAAAAATTGGTCGTACACTACATTTTCTTATCATCTTATCTAATGCAAATGTTCTCAAAAGTTAACTAGAATTGGAATGAGTCACGTTTTGCTGTCATTGCTCCACTACCAACAGGACTGGAAACATTTCTTCCATATAAGGTCCTGAAGATAAACACTGTCAAAGTAGGTTTAGGTACCATGAGGATCTTTCATTCAGAGCTTGCTAATCCACTACTATAACTAATAGCCTGAAACGTTGTGGGCTCACCATGGATCATTTCAGGGGCCATCCAGTAGGGGTTTCCTACCACAGTATACCGCTTTCTCCGGTCAGCTTTACGGAGCTCTGCAAGCGTCCCCTTTGCAGGCCGCTCCATAGAAGATGTTCTCCTCTGATTCCTCTCCTCCATTACCAGCCTGGCTAGTCCAAAATCTGCCACTACCACAGACTGGTTCTAAACAAGGAGAGAGCAAAAATGTTAAGAACATTTAATGAAGGTGTTTTGCTGTATTGTTTTTAGATTGGAGATCTAGATTGTTTACCTCTCTGACCAGGCAGTTGTATGAATTTAAATCTCGATGGATGACATTCATGGAGTGTAAATAGGCCTTGTAAAGAGGCAGAGATGTTATATACGTTAGGGAAAGATTAAGGGCGAGATTAAAGAATTCTTTTAATCTAATATGATCATAGTGGTCGTATTGTCAAAAAAAAACAACTCACCATTCCAGCTGCAATGTCTTTGGCATAACTCACTCTTATACTCCAGGGAAAATCCTTGTCCTAAAACATCAAGATTGTGAGAAATGTACAGTGTCTGTGTACTCTGACAGTACTCATGAAGAAATCACTGATTTCTTCACAAAAACTTGTTTAACTCACCATTTTTATGATGGTCTCTCGAAGAGTTCCTCCCTGGATGTATTCAGAGACGAAGTTTATTCGTTTGTCTTTATAAAACAGTCCAATGAATTTGAGAACATTGGGATGGTCCAGGCAACGCATCACCTTTACCTGTACAAAAATTAGTGGAAATGTGGTTAGTAACTAGTAATGCTCTAAATGATATGCCCTATGGGTGTAAAAATGTGCTAAGAATCCTTCTTGATAAAATCCAGTTTTCTTACCAGCCTATAAACAAAAATGTGCTTCAGTTGTGCCAGACTTTCTGAGACCCACCTGTAGTCTCCTAACTACCCGCTGTATGAGCTGTAACTTCCCCTGCTACTTACATCTTCTGAAGGCCACTTACCTCCTTTAAGAAAGTCTTCTGTGTCTCTTCGTCAAAAGTTATCAACTCTTTCATGACCATCACCTCCCCAGTTTCTTTATGTGTCACCTTGACAGAAAGGATAACTGTTCAAAATGTTTTGAGAAAGTCTCCCATAAAAATGAAAAGGACAAGCAAAGATTGTGGTACCTTGACAGCCTGTCCAAAGCATCCCTTGCCAAGCACTTCTCCATGAATGAGGTCTGAAGGTCTGAAGATGCGGTGGGTCCGTTCTCCAGGGTCCACACGAAGAGACTCTGAGCGAACCATGTCTCTCTTTTGAGAAAAAAGTGGTTGTGCTCCAGGGGACATAGGACACTTATCTATGCTACAGCTGCGCCTGGGAAAGAAAAGAGACTTGGATAGAGAGAAAGGCAGAAGTAATGAACTGGAGTAGGCCGGAGTCAGCACTTACAGGATGGGTCGGGATCGCATTCCTGTGGTTACTTGGTGCTGAGGTGGGGAGAGGCTCATCCTGATTTGTTCTTCTGTCTCCTCCCCTGGACTTGGCTCTTCCTCCAGACTGGGTAGCTTGCGGGTTGAAGCAAGTTTATTGCAAACACAGGGGTCAGGACAATTGATGTTGTCCTGGGGATTGTTTGAATGAAGAAGGTCATCAGTAGACAATGGATTGTGTTCAATGGTCAGCTGCAGTGGTCTGCTGGTGTCCTGGATGACACGGTTTATCTAAAGGCAAGAATATTGATGATAATAAGAGATGTGAGTTTATAATACCAAAAAAGTTGCGTGGTGGTTGCAGAATATTTCTTTGACTGTACAATTACCTTGTTATAAGGTCACCAAGATTCACATTTAATCTGTAATCTGTTTTACCTAACCTATTACAATGTGTAATTCTTCAGGTAATTGTTCTTTTTCTATAGATTTAAATTTTGTGCACTCTGGTGCAGCAGCTCCACCCACCCACTATAAACTCAATAATAAACATATAGTAGAATTATCACCTTTCTGGCAGTTTCAACAAAATCTGAGAAATTATAACATTGTAAAATTAGAATTCATAGCAGAGTTGCGGTACTATTGTTGGATTAGATTGTACAGGTGTACCTAATAAAGTAGTCAATGAGTCTAGATGTTTTGCTAGTCAACAACCACAAGTGCAGTTATCCAAGTTGATTAAATCCACATTTATTAACTCAACTCTCAAGTGGGTTTGAACATGTCCCAGGAGATATAAGCATTACTTATTTATCCTTATATTATTGCTTGTTTAGTAGGTGCTTTGACGCCTACCTCATCAGGGGAAATGTTGCGAACAGGGATGCCATTGACCTCAAGTATATGGTCACCAGTGTGGACAGAGGACAGCAGATCAGGGCTGAGGACAACTGGGTCTAACCTGAGATGAGTGAGAATAAGTGAATGAGTGGAGGACAGGTGAGTTCAGACAAAAAAGGAAGCAGAGGGTGTATGATCAATTTTAGTTGGGAGTTAGTGGTAGTTCAGTGCAAAATTTACTCAGAAACTCACTCTGACACAGTGACGAGAGGGTTTTTGTCTTGGCTGATGTCAGTGGCCACAGTCAGGCCCCTTCGTGTGCCTGTATGGGGAGGGAGGGACACCAGCGCCACCATATGGGTGCTCTTGGTGAGTGAAGATGCAGACATTAGACCTGGTACTACACCCTGACGGAAACAGTGACCACTGTGGAATAGACAAATGGACAGACACAACGCACAACACACACACACATACCAGGATCAGAAATTGACACATTAATTATACCTTTTATATGTCTTCTAATTGTAGTTTTAGCCTCTTTTGTGCAATTACATAGCATACTTAATTATTTTCAATTTTATTATCATTACCAGTAGAGTTTAGAGCGTTCAACGAGCGTGTAAGTGTCTCCATCTCCAATGACCATTTCACAGCTCATACAAGTGAAACATTCAGGATGGTACTTCTGGTCTCCAGCAACCTGTTTATATAGAAAGTCAGTTTGGTGAAACACAATGCAGAGGCCAAGACAATAATATTGTTTTTTACAAGATGATATTTTGGTAGGGACAGATTTAAGGGAGCAAATGCAGCTTTGAATTATAAGAGGTATTTCTGTATATTCCTGCATGTAGGCCTTGTAGTGTCAGGATGCTTCCAGAGGATATCCTCTGATTTTAGAGTGGAAAGAAAAGAAAACACATTTACTTTCATATCAGCAGGAAACCAAAAGGCAGGAAGGCTTTGAATGAATAGTTGGCATCCATGCTGAGATTTTGTTAGTTCCTGATGTGAAAGTTGATTATGGCCATACTTCAGTCTTTGACTATTACACAATGTACCTATTTGGTATTTGTATGATCACTTGTTACTTTCAACTGGTGTTTGACTAACTAACTCACCAACCATTATTAATGGTTATTGTTGCTGGCTGAGTTCAAAATGTTTGGATCGAATCAAAAACATAAAAGGATTATCTGCTAATGTGACTTTTGCATGGGGCTGTTTGTTAGGTCTTTAACTGGGATATTGTGACCAATTACAATGGAATTATAGTCAACATCACAAAATGAGACCAGATGGGAAAGCTGGCCAGGAAATGAGTCCTTCCTCTTATGTAGTGTTGTAGTGCCAATAGAGTAAAGTTTGTAGCCTGCACAGACAAAATATCCAGAGTGATTGCATAATGGAAACAACCCACAGTGAATTTGTGTTCTTCTTGCTTTGTAGCACAAAACCATCTATTTTGATGATCTAACATTTTAATGATTTAAAAGTAATTATCAAGTCACCATAACGAGTCCTGTTGTAATGGTCTCCTTGCAGCCGTGGCAGTGCTCTCCATAACGGGCCCAGTAGTGCTTCTTACAGTAGAGCTGTCCCTCTCTTTCATAGTACCAGCGAGACAGGATACAGCCACATTCACAACACCTGAAGACGAGAGGGAACCGGGGAAGAAAGAGTAAGATGGCAGAAAGAAGAAACGAGGTAGATTTAGATTTAGGCTGTCAGACAATAGATAGCTTAGAGCTGTGTTCGTGATGAGTAATGTGAGCCTTCCAGGTCAGTTGGACTATTGAGTATTTTCTTCCATTTAGCCTATTTTTTTCATTAACACACAGTATCCTATGTCACTGATACCCAACTCCTTTCTTGACCTACCCTCTGTGACCCTGCTTGTGTTGAGTAACAATGTGATGCTTTTATTATTCACAAAGTTGAGGCTGAGACATGAAGCAGATACATGACACACGCTTTTGGGAAATACAGTTAGTGCCGCTCCAGGGCTGCTGAAATCATGCATTGCACATTTCAAATTGCGGATGTCACTGTGACAGAGCATATTCAGCTGAGCGCCCAGTTAAAATAGCTTCTTACAAAAGGACTATTCAAATAGTCAGTCATATGTCTTCACAGAACACAGTAACTTGGCTGTGCAGCGTTTTCACTTTTAGTACTTTAAAACCTGCATACATAAACTTTCAGCTGTGTCCTTGTTAAAACTGGGTGTAGGATAATACCTACATAAGTACAATAAAAACCTGCGTTCTTATCTCGCCAACACACATTCGGAGTGGGAGGTGACTTCCTGTGGAGAGTACAGTTCCATGTTTCCTCTCTCCCAGCCTTAACTGTAAATGACATGCTGCTCTTACAATAAGAAATGAAAAGGTTGCTTTACTATAGTGAATGAGTTTAGGGAGGGAAAGACACAATTTTCTATCCCTATAAGTGACACATAATGGCAATGTTTCACTGTGATCAGTCACTTTATCATTAACATGTTCTTGATAATATTAAGAAAATTGTGACATCAGTGCAGTATAAGACCATGCAAAACAGCTTATAACTGCCATAAACATGATAACTACCTATTTTAGATTTTAGAACTTGTCAGTCATTGTGGTTTTGTATTGTGCCTTCTAGAGGCAGCTTCATTAGCATTGTATTTATACATAACCATTGGTTCTTCTGTCTTCTCAGTATGAAAAAAATGATGTTAGTGATGTAAAACAAATAACTTCCTGTGTGATTTAAATAGTAGTTCATAAACACATTTGCAGAATCTAAGTGTCAGATCTCTTTTAATGCTGTTGGTTAACAGAGTAGCAGCATTGTCGTCTATGTTTATTAGTGAACTTTAGGTTCACTGCAGCTTATATTAAGTAGAACATTACTAAAGAAAATACAGTTGTTTACAGGAATGTCTAGTCTTAGGCAATAGTACATCTGCAGGTGAAATAATGCACCAAGGGAAGTACTGTTTGACATTTGTTAGACCTACTTTACTACTACTAAACAGTTATTCGTGAGGAAATAATTAAGTAATAAAACCATCAGACAGCTGCATGTTTGTTTAGGCCTCTTGTCTTTGCTATTGTGCTGCTGACGGATGTGGAACCTTTCAGCTTTGCATCTGTAGTTCCGCTTAAACATCTGGTTGCAAGAAAACCCTGGAATCAGTCCAGACGCACATCCTGAGGACTTATCCTCTCGCTCTGTGTTTTACTGCCACATAATCTCTCAATCTTTTTGTATTTCTTCACCTCAAAGTATTTCCTCATCTTGCTTGTGCTGTTTTTTGAGTCTTCTTTTTAGCCATTTATCAATCTCCTCTCTCTTCTAAGATCTCTTCCTGTGGACCTGTGGGCACACATGCTCTTGGTCCACATAAAGCAAATGTTATGATGTCAGAACAATAGGTTAAATATTAAGAATTCAATTATGCATTCTCCTACCCTGGTTTCCTCTGGCATTCTAGCTGGACTTCCTTTAAAAAACACAAATTCTTAAAAAGACATTTTTGTTTTTAATCTGATTGCATTTTGCTGGGTGTTACAGAGATATTACCTTATGTATGTAGTGTACAGTAAGTGCTTTAATATAGTTTCAAGAGGATATGATGATAAAAGTAAAGAGAGAACTTAGGATGTGTACTGTAGGCTGCTTTAATATTTGTAAAGGCAATAAAGTTTCTTGTGATGGTTACATAAACTATTCGTACACACAGTCGTCGTCGATGTGAAAGTAAAGAGACTGTTCAAGCTTGAGTTGCTCATGTAAATGTTTGTTGAAGCAGACTTCTGTTTGAGGAAGTAATGAAGATGTTGTGCAACAGTTTTCTAAGATTCTCCTTCACTTACTTCTGTTCACTTTTCCATAGTGTTTCTCTACTTTCTCTTACATGCACATACCCATCTCACCAATAAACAACAGTGGCTCTTACCGTCCTTTCATTCCTCTGCGAAACCTCTGGTCCCGTCGTGACATTCTGTCCATGCACCGTTAGACTGCTGTCACTCAGAAATAATCCACCCAGTCGAGAAAGAAGCTTGTTAGCTGCATGAGTTCATGAGTGGGTCATAGCAGGCGTTTCCTTCTAATGTTTTATTGTTCTCAGCGTACGCTTAGAGGAGTGCTGTGTATTTAAGTTCCCTCTCTAATGTACAGAGTAGCTGTGTGAGGGGGAAAAAACAGGCCCACTGACACCAGATGGCCAATCTGCCAGTTCTCAAAAAAAAGACCTATCCCTGTAAAGAGCTCCTCCCTCCTTATTCTGTTCACAGAGTGTGGGAGAGTTCAGTTTACAGCCTTTAAAATACAAACCTATTTATAGGAGTTTTTCTATGTAAGTGTGTGTTTTTTTTAGTCTCAGAAGACTCTTGTGTGTTTTGAAATGAGTTGTGTTCCCATCAGCACAGTCGTAATCTCTTTATGAATGCCCCAATTACTGCACTGTCCAGATCATTCAGTAAAGCACTCTATTCATCACACACAACAAACATAGGAGGAATATTTTCTATAATTTCATCATTTACTAAATGTAGCTTCAAACTATAATTTATGGTAGTGGTAGACTGGTCAGCAAATACATTTCTGTAATATCCAGAGTACAGGACATACAAGCTAAAACAATACAAACAGAATACCACAACCTCCTATTACCTAGTGCCAAAAACCCTCATTATTGCTTCACATTTTTTGCATATGCAACAGAATGAGTGATTGTAGATATGAATCACAGTTACCTGAAAGAGTTGTCACTGGTAATTTCTTTATTTTAGAGAGCATTGTCAGAGTTGTACTAAAGCACACAGTTTTCTTCATAGGCCACATGAAAACATATGAGCTCTATGATAGAGACACAAACAAAGCTCAAATGCAAAATTCAGTAACTTTTTTGTCTGAATGACTTTACAGGCTACTTTGTGATTCACCAAACATTCAAAGACAATGCAGAAAACAAAACACTTACATTTAACATAATAGTACTCAAGTTTAAAAGCTGTTAAAACTCACACGCACAAAATAACAAATATTTAATACTGTATTAATTCAATTTAATTCATAAAATGTGACTAAATACATAAACAATGTAGTGTTTTCTGCTTTTTCTCAGCATAATTTAAAAAGTCTAGTAAATGTGAACAATCTTCCAACAGTGTTAAAGGAGGTACATTAAAAAACAAAAGAAAACAAAAATTAACAAATCTCAGTTGTCACTGAAATGCACTGCCATGTGTTGTTATCATATTACCTCACATGCAGTTTGAATGCTTCCAGCAATAACAAATGTAAAAGCCAAATCGAAGCCACGTCAGAACATCATAACAAAAAAATCTAACAATGGAAAAATAAGCATGTTGATCAGAATTTTACAGCAGTACCAACTAGTGTTATGTAGCTATAAAATAGTACCTTCAGCATCCATATTTGTTGATGCTGAGGCTCAAGTACAGTTAAAATGTACACAGACTGCTTTTCAGGGATCAGATCATAGCCAGTCAGAATACCACACCATAAAAAGCCATTGAGTCCCTTTTGTTCACAATTCCCTGAAATAGCAGCCATCTGTTTGAGTATGCACATTGGATTATGCACAGTGATGTAAAAGCTGGTAACTGTAAAGAAATGAAACAAACATCACACTCTGCAGAATTAGGTACAATTCAGTCTATTTGTATAAATATGTGAAGAAAGATTTTGTAAAACACTGTGTCAGCATGCAGACAGGTCTGAAGGAGCTGCCCTGATGGAGTCCTTAGTATCAGTCTTCACCAACAGTGGTGGTGATACATACACAGGATAACAAAGGATGTTTAATGCAACAATAATACGTAAAACTCTGTGATAGTTTGGTCTCACATTTGATAAGAAATTCTTTATTTTAATGGTTCTCAGTCTGGTAGTCAGGAGCCCCAGATTCACAAGGAGATTGATGGGAAGAATAATTATAATTATAACAAATATATGCCCATGCACTTGAACTTGTGCTTCTGATGAAATGGTAAATGATTTTTATTTATTTGACCAATAATATCACTGAATTATTCAGAAAACAACATGACCAAGGACACGTTTTAGCAGTTAGCATAACAGCCTGCAACAAAGCTGTCACCTTGTTTTAGTGAATCACAACTGTAACAGCCTGAGAACCATTGCTCTTTTTGAAAGAGACACATAAAATCAAAGCTAATTAAAATGTGACATGAACGTGTTAAAGCTTTAGCTTTTATGGCAGGTAAGACATTTACAATCTGGGATCTTGCAATAGCACCACTGTTTTAATGAGGTCACTTCCTGTCTGTTGGTCTCTCACTTCCTCCTTCGGCCACAGAATTTACCCTGGCAGCCAGAGCCTAAAGAGAACAGAGAAAATTACTCTTCACTTTTTATATGATACATATTGTACGAGTAAATGTTACACTCTAAAACGTGATAAGCTAGTTCAACATGAAAACACAATTTTTCTTTAGTCTTAGTAAATTAAATAATTAGTTTGAATTAAAATGTAAAATAATAAATTAATAATAATTAGTAAACTTAAGACATCATGTTCAGTCACACTTGAGCACACATTACAGTATAGCGTCCTGGTTACATTAACTCAGTCTTGAGGGTTATTTTTTCATTTGCCACACTGCCCCGTGGTTCCTGTATTTGTGGTAGTAAAGCTATGTGGCAAGTTTTAAACATCGCAGTTCTGTGGAAACCAGAGTTATTTCAGAGAAAAATATAGACACTAGAAGTGTCTACAAGTGAGATCCACCATGCACTAGAGGAAAACATACAAAATGTTTACATTTGTTGTAAATGAACGTCTCTGTAACCTAGAGAAATAAGACTTCGTGGAGAATTTTATGTGCAACATTGTGTGCTAATATGCTACGTAACTCAATCTGATTAGTCAGTGTTAAGCAGAGCTTTCATTCAAGTCATTTCAAGTAACAACACCTGAAGCCACTCAAGTCAGAGGAACTCATTATCAGTTTACAAAAAAAAAAATCCTTTACACCAGTTAAATCTTTTACAGTGTATATATAAGGTTCACTGTAAAGCAGTGCACTGTGTAGGATTAATACCTCTGTAGCCACCAGCTCCCAGTAAGCCCTGCATGGCTGCATATTTGGCTGCCTTCTGTGCCTTTGCTGTATAGGAGAAGAAAGTAAAAAGGAAAAGTATTATGTGGATATGTACAAACTCTACATGTTCTTTACAATAATACTCAGTAACAAAAATTATAAAGGCAGTCTTGTCTTAATTTTTCCAAAACAAATGTCAATATCATCATTTACTTTTACACTTTTTTACTTTGTTTCACTGATAAGATAATTGCAAGATATCAAAAATCTCTCATTTAACCTTAAATTGCATCTAAACAAAATTTTTAAAAAGTGACTTCACTGAACAAGTGAAGAATTGGTGATTTTCCTCATCTAGATCATTATGTAAAGACTAAGTGTTAATCCTCAACATAGAGTACACATGTGTTTAGAGAATGAAGCTAAAACTTGGTCATTCAGTTCTTACATTTTTGTCCGGCCCCTGTATATCCTAGAGAACAATAGCAGGAAAGACAAAGTCACAATAAACAACACAATCTTTGCAATGGTGCCAATTACTGCTTTTGTTATTTCATGAATTAATGTGAATGAAAATGCAAAAATGTCACCATGTAAGACCTGATACTCAAGAAAAAGGCATTTTCTTATTTCCACTTTACGAGTATACAACCGTGTATGTCTACAGGGGTTATCAGTATTTTGTATTGCTTATAGTTTCAAATCAAATATTCAACATACAAAGAGTATGTTAATTGTCACAAAATGAAAGAGTGGCCAAATACTTTTGTCTTACCTGGATAGATTCCACCAGCTGCCCCACCATAGCCAGGGCCAACACCCCCTGGTGGAACAGTGAACACATTACAGACCTCACACAGTGTACTTTATAAGCCTTTAATTAACTGCGACTCACTCACTCAGCAAGTAGGTAAGCTATTTACTGTGCAGTGGTCTGTACAAAAATACATTTGTTTTCAAATCTCAAAATTAAGATTATTATACTCTGGGATTATTGTTCTTTATTTTATTATTTTATTTAAACTCAACCTGTGCCACCACCAATGACACCTCCTGCTCCTGCACCGGGAAGCCCTCCTGCTCCTGCACCGGGAAGCCCTCCTGCTCCACCACCTGATGAACACAGGTTTGATTGAGGTTTTTATATTAGTTTTTTGGTAGTCTTTTGGCAGTGGTAGCGCCCAGTATGTACTGCTAGTACCCAGAATTATCATAACCTTTTAATGAAATATGTATATAGATCAGCAGAGCATTTTACCTGGTCCATAGCCAGTTCCACCCAACGACGAGCCATAACCAGACTTGGGGGGCTTCCTTGTCCCAACTGCTTGGCCGCCAGGTCCATATCCACCAGCCCCACCTGGCCTAAAACCCCCTGGCCCAGTACCAGCACCTCCTGGGCCATAGCCACCAGGTCCAACACCCCCAGGCCCGTAAGTAAAAGGGCCCGACCCAGTTCCAGCTGGTCCAAATCCTCCTGGGCCAAAGCCACCAGGGCCAGCTCCAACTCCACCAGGGCCAGCTCCAACTCCACCAGGGCCAGCTCCTACTCCACCAGGGCCAGCTCCTGCAACACCTCCTAATCCTCCTGCTGGGAAGTAGATCTAAATATGTAAGTACAGCTATATACTATTTACTGTTTATATCATGTTTTGTCTTTTAAAAGATGCTCACAGAATATGGATGTCTGAATGTCCATAAGGTGAATACATGTATGTAATAATCCCCAGTCCTGACCCAAACCTCACCTGATCCATACCCTGCTCCTCCATAACCTGAAAAAAAGGTGAAAGGGGACAGTCAAACAACGTACTGCCAATTATTTTTACAGTATGATCATTCCCTAAGGGGATCAATAAAGTATTCAAGATTCAAGATTCAAAGATTCAAAACACTTTATTAATCCCAGAGGGAAATTATTTTGGCATGTTACAGCAG
>JAUMHL010000006.1:16331782-16341899 GCA_032362345.1 Sandelia bainsii | reverse complement strand
AAGATTAACACCAACACAAATACTAAATACTCAATTTACAGAACAAAAATAAGTAATAAAAATGAATCAAGACTAGGAAATTTCTGGTCAAATAATAAAGTATGTTATTATTATTATCATTATTATTTTTATTATTATTATTTCTTACCATATTTAGGTTTTCTTTTTCCTAATGTTTGGCCCCCTGGTCCAAAGCCACTGGTTCCTGTGCCAGCACCGCCTGGTCTAAAGCCACCGGTTCCCATGCCAGCACCACCTGGTCCCAAGCCACCAGTTCCCATGCTTGCACCGCCTGGTCCGAAACCACCGGTTCCCGTGCCAGCACCGCCTGGTCCGAAACCACCTGTTCCCGTACCAACACCCCCTGGTCCGAAACCACCGGTTCCCGTGCCAGCACCGCCTGGTCCGAAACCACCGGTTCCCGTGCCAGCACCACCTGGTCCAAAGCCACCGGTTCCCGTACCAACACCCCCTGGTCCAAAGCCACCAGTTCCCGTGCCAGCACCGCCTGGTCCAAAACCACCTGTTCCTGTACCAACACCCCGTGATCCAATGCCACCAGTTCCTGTGCCAGCACCACCTGGTCCGAAACCTGGTCCGAAACCAGTTCCTGTGCCAGACATAGAGAGAAACACTGTTCAGGCTGGTTTCACCTCTCACCTTGTCCATAGCCAGCTCCATCAAGTATATCAACGTTATACATTAAGTCTTGCTGTTAATGTTGAATATCATAATTGATTATATGATTATATACATAATGATTATACCTGATTTTGGTGGTTTTCTTGTGCCTAGTCCAGTATAAACACCGCCAGGTTCATAGCTGCCTGGTCTTGTGCCAACACCACCTGGTCCAAAACCACCTGGCCTGGTTCCGACACCACCCAGACCTGTTCCAGCACTGCTGGGCCCATATCCACCTGGTCCAGTGCCACCAGGTCCAAGGCCTGCTGGACCAACGCCAACTCCACCTGGTCCAGTTCCATAGCCACCAAGCCCAAGTCCAGCACCACCAGGTCCTGCTCCATAACCTTAAAACAAATGTTAGTTCAGGTTCAGTACTTTACATACACACTTGTATCTGTATGTATATTCTGTATATCATAATCATACTTTTTGGTGGTTTGCCAGTGCCGGTACCCAGTCCTAGACCAAATCTTGAACCTGCATGCAAAGCACAGTTAACCAATATTTCAGTTACATACAGTTTGAATGAGATATTTACTATTCCCATCAAAATTAAACTTAAATATTAAGATATGTAGAACTCAACGTACCACCTGGACCCATACCACCACTATATGGCCCCAGTCCACCACCGACTCCAGCGGGGCCTGTTCCTATACCTCTACCTAAACCTCCAGGACCACCAAGGGTTCCATCACCCCCAGGCCCACCACCAATGCCTCTGAATCCATAGCCTCCAAGACCAGTTCCATATCCTCCGGGTCCTGCGCCATAACCCCCTGGACCAGTACCATAGCCACCAGGACCAATGCCTGCTCCATATACTGATAGAAAGATAAAAACACTGAATGTATGATGTTACTTCTTACATCGCTAAAGCCAAAATTAGTCATTATTAAGAATATCACTATAGTCATTGAACCTTTTCCTGGCTTTCCTGCTCCCTGATCTGCTCCAGTCATGTAACGTATACCTGTCACAATAAAAAAATAAAAAATACATAAAAACAATACATTGTATTTCAGCTTGCTTCACTCATGTCTTTGCTGTCATTTAGAAGCTAAGGACAGTGTATGTTAGCGTACCTCCACCTGGCAAAACTCCTGCTCCACTTGCGCCATAGCCTATGATAGATAATTTATAATGCTATAAATGTGAAAATGAGTGTTTCATTGTATCATAGTTATGGGCATGAATGTTCGGAGTGAATACACAATCAGCAAAACATAGCTCACTTTTCCCAGGTTTAAAGGCTCCAACTCCACCAGGCCCACCAGCTCCAGGTACCAAGCTTGCTCCTCCAGGGCCTCCTCCAACTCCCCCAGGACCACTTCCAGCTCCTCCTAGCACCCCACCAGTTCCACCAGGCATACCACTTACACCTCCTGCTAGAGCCCCATCAGGTCTGTACACTACATTTAAAAAATAAACGTATACAATAGTACGTCTTTTTCTACAAATGGTGAAAAGTAGTTTTTTGGCAGAGTGGATATGTTAAAGTTGCAGATGCTGAAGGTTGGTTGGTTGGTACAATGACGATCATGATGGAAAAAAACAGTACCTTTGGGTGGTTTTGGGGTTCCACCAACTGCACCTCCTGGTCCAACTCCTGTTCCAGCAGCAGGACTGTCTCCTCTTCCCACACCTGCTACACCACCTGAAACTCCTCCTTCTCTTCCTGCACTGGAAGGACCACCTCCTGGTCCTCTGGCTGTGCCTACTGTACCACTTCTCTCTCCATCAGGTCCACCCTCTCCGTCTCCTTCACCTGGTGTGTCACCTCTAGGTACACCTGCAGACAGAGCATAGAAGGACGACAGACCTGTCTTTAAGCGTAGGATTAAAAGTGGAGCTAAGAACCAAGAACAAAGTCAGTAACTAACTGCCAAAACTATTGCATTTTGCATCACTACAGAGAACAAGCCTGGTGAGTAGAGTCCCCTGAATGTGATTCCCCTGAATGTGATTTCTACATCTTGATGGCACAATCTCTTCTATGCAACTGATTAAGTTGGTCAAAAAAGACCTTTGGGAGTAAAAAGTAATGCATAGTTGCTATTCTGAATGCGTATTAAGTGTCTGTTAGGCTTATGATTATCTTTTAGAGGCCATGTTGCTTTTTCCCTTTGGTAATATGCTGTTTGGTAACACTGGTCAACGTTTTGCTACCTGGGCAAAATTATGTTATTCTTATGGAATTCGACCTGCTAATCACAAAAATGACATCAGTTTTGTTGTATCAAGTACAGTTTTAATGAAAATGATGTAGTTTTCTGTACTTGTAGAGTAGGTTGGTTGGTTTGGGTGCCTATCAATACACTCCACCAATAGGAAAACCAGCATAGTGTATCAACCAGCTTCCTATTGTTTTTTTACATTGACAGACACATGAATCACCTTTTTCAGTTTAAATGCAGGGAAAATGCTGTTGTCTCTCTAAAACCTTGCGTGATAGACAAATTCTGATTTCACCATCGTGTTCAGCCCTGAAATTTGTTGTAGTTGTTGTTCAAGGGTTAAATAGTATTTTATTATTTACCTGGAGGTGTGAGAGGTTTAGCTCCAGGCAGTGTCCCACCTGAAACATCACCACCAGAACCTGCAAAAAGTATACAGCTTAAAAATGTATGAAAACTCAGGAAATATTGCTCTTGATTTCAGCCACTGAGTCTCTCGCTGAGTGGATTTTGAAACTGAGGAGGCAATTAAAAATCATGCAGGAATCATAGCTCAAAGAGGTGAGAGAAATTCTCACCTACAGGAGGGAGTCCTGTTCCACCTAAATTTTAAAGCGAGAGAAAACCAAGAGAGACATTAGAGTGACAGTCTCCAAGCCAGTCCATTTCGCAGCAGGGGAAGTGTAGGCATCACTGACATATACAGAAATTTGTACGTCACATAGGCCTACTTACCAACACCTGTCCCAGCTGTTTGAAATAAGAGCAGAAATACTGGTAAGAGAAGCGCTAAATGCAATATTTATACTTTACAGAGTTTATGGAGGTTTACATACCGCTTGGTTTTACAGCCCTGCCACCAACTGTAATAAAACAAATATAGACAGTCTTAGGCAGCTCCCAGTCAGTTGTACAATGCCTTTTTAAAGATAAATAGTCTCTAAATATGTATACTTAAGCTTAAGCCATGCAGTATTCTGTGGTGACAGGTTTGTGATAAGAACAACAAGAAAAGCAGTCACTCTCAGGCGCAAGTATACCAGTGACAGCTGTGAAAGCAGTCAGGTGGAAAAATATTATCTGCATCTAAATTCAAAGCATTTGTGATAGCTTGCTACACCACTTTATCCTACTAGCAGATTATTTAAATTATGTCCTTTACTGTAAACTATATCCTCTCACAAGTAACATCGGTTTTTGGGATACTTTACATCCACTTACCAGGGGGGGCTCCTGTGGAACCTGTAGAAAAAAAATGGTATTACTACAAATACGAAGAAAACAAATACATTTGTTTGAGAAATGTTTAAAGATTCTCAGGAAATTTCAGTTTTGAAAAATCGTTCTGGATCTTAGGTGATAGACTGGAAACAAAGTATTTTAAATGTGGGCACATGGTGGCACTGTCCACATCAAATTTTATTTACATTATGCCTTTCAACAAAATTTGTTTGAAATTTCACCAAAAGAAAGACAATGAAGAATGATACAGGACCAAAACACAGCCTACATTTTAACAGTGGCACAGTCTTGACAGAATTGGATGGACACACAATGATCACAAAGATTTTATGACTATGAAATATACACTGACCTGGAATATCAGTCCCATTGAGCCCTGTTATTTAAGGATAATTTACAAAAAAAAAAGAAGGTAATAGACTAAATAAGACAACAAGGCAACAAAGTTTTTTAAACAATGACACAGTTTCTTTCATACTAATTCCAAATAATTATATAGTACAGAAATAAATAAGCACATTCATGCTGCATTAATATGCATTTTCTGCCATGTAATGACAAAATACCTGGTCTTGCGCCAATGATGGGGATTCCTGTTCCACTCAGGCTGTCTCCGTCAGCTCCTGTGCCCACTGGTCTGCCAGCTACACCAGTACTTCCTGTTTTAATATTGATGTAATAGCCTTTTCACATGTGCACACTTCTTTAAATAGTAAAATAATAAAATAAAATATTTATATGTAACAAAGAATATTAAAGATGTTCATATTTTTCAGGTAATGATATTTTTCTTGTCATAATTGTTATTGTCTGTGCACAAATAAAGAGACAGATTCCCAATAATCCAGCTTTAGGATAAGCTCACCTTCTGCTCCAGGACTTCCAGACCCTTCCAACACACTACCAGCAACACCATCACCTGGGATGGGGGATTTTAAAAGAATTGAAAGATATTAGATGTTAACTAAAAATGTGCTTTTGTCTGCTTTTTGCTAAGAGTGTGAAGATACCTTCTGGTGCTGGAGCTGGTATGCCTCCTGCAACTCCAGGTCCTCTTCCTGATGAAACTAACACAGATGATTGCACATAGATTTTTAAATTAATGATTAAACCATAAGTAAAATCAGTTTTCTTAATCCCTGAAAGAGGATCTTACCACTGGGTCCAGGTGTTGTTGCTGCACCCCTGTCAGTGCTTGTGTCATTTATTGAAACAGCAGTGCTGGTCCCTGTTGCTGCTCCAGGTACAACTCCACCAGGATGCCCTACAGTAACACGATAAATAAGTCCTTATAAACAGCTAGGTTCCCTCAGTTCAAACAACTATATAATATAAATATGCTCTACTTGACACTTTTTTGTCAGACTACACCTTACCATACTTGGCAGCTTTAGATCCAGCTGTTCCATAGCCTGAGGATAATTAAAAAATAATATATCGTATGAATATTGACTTACAGTAATTAAGAAAAGACATTTGTAAACAGGAGAGAAACAATTTAAAGTGGTCAGACTAGTGCTGACATGTACTCTGACTTTAAAACAAATATTGATTGTTGGAATTGAACTTCAGTCAATTATTACCTTACAAAAAATGTACCACTGTAGGTATTCAGTTTTTTAGCTGAGTGAAATGTCGTCAATGGTCACGGTTAAGCAAGAGATATTTCATAATCAGGAAACTATGATGGTATTTCAGTGTGCTGCAGTGCACTGATGAGAAGTCAGATGTGAAATATCTACTCATATTTAGATCTCCTCAGAGAAAGTTTTAAAACTACTGTAATGAAATAGATTTTTATATTTTACTTGTTATCTCTTGAATTGCATTTTTGTTAACATGCATGTAACCTAATAATTTGTTTCAATTACAGGCTGGGTGTAGTTCAAGGGACCTGCAATTCATATTTATGACCAATAAAGAACAGTGAAGGAACAGTTTATACTTAAATGTGATTTGAGATCTGAACACTAACTGTCTTCTGAAAACCAACCTGGACCCCCAGTGCCAGTTCCAAAACCTCCTGGTCCATAACCACCTATAAAATTATGAAAGATAACAGCTATAATATAAAAAAACAGAGGACATATCATTTATAGAATAACAAAGTCTTTCAATGCTCAGTGATTATCATACATAAATAACTCACCCCCTAGTCCTACTCCAACTCCAAGTACCCCACCAGCACCAGTTCCAACTTTACCTACACCAGAATCATATAAAAATATTTTTGCTTTTATTGGAACTTGGATAATTCTTTCATCAACATGTTTTAAGGAACAAGGGGACATTGTAATACCATATTTAGCAGGTTTTCCTCCAGTTCCATATCCTGTCCTTCCAGTCCCTAGTGTTCCTCCCGTCCCTGGGCCAAAGCCACCTGCTGCTGCGCCACCAAATCTTCCATCCAGGCCAGATCCTGGAACTCCACCACCAGGAAGCCCTAGGAAGAGGAAAATGGGTGAGGTATTTTAGCTTTCAGAAACCTACATGCCCTGAATTTTAGGTAATTTTTAAAAAATAAATTATTTTACATTCATTACATTCTTTTATGTTCGTTTTTTATTTTGCAGACACTAGTTAATGTACCGTATTTGAGAGACTTGGGTCTCCCAGGATATCCTAGAAACACCAGAGAATTAAAAGATGTACACACCACAATGCAAGCTTTTGTAAATGTCTGGGTTAAGTAAAAACTTTGATGAGCTCACATCCAGCACTATATTTCTGGCTGTTAAAACATCAGTATGCTGGTGGTAAATCTACACCAACTAATATTTTTGCATCAACAGTGACCACATGAATGAAAAAGAAAATGTGTTTGAGAAAGAATGTTCTTCTGTTTGTACCTCCAGCATTGCCTAATCCAAAACCACCCGGTCCACCTCCCGTTCCAATACCAGAACCAGGTATCCCACCGGTGCCCAGTGCCGCTCCAGGTCCACCACCAGTTGTTATTCCAATACCTCTTCCTGGGAACCCTCCAGAACTAGAGCCAGCTGCTCCTGCACCCAGGGCACCTCCAGGCAGACCTGCAGAGTAACATTGTATTACAGATTATAAACAACAGGCTGTTTTCATTGCAGACAATTTAAGAACAATTAGATTATCGCACATATTTAATAAAATTTTTGTCTGTTGTATAGTGGTGTGGGAAAATATTGATACATTTAGCAGTATTGTGTTGTGTGATACTCTCGATTCTCAAAAACACTATAGATTTTTAATTTTAAAATGTACATGTGTTTAAACCCCATACCACTAGATGGCAGTGTTGTGTATGTTGTGAGTTTTTTTACTCAGAATTATGCATATGGTGGTGTGTTCACCACAGTTTTCCCTAACAGTTTTTCCTGACAGTTTTCCTAAAATTAATTTTTTTTTAAATTGCAATATTTTGCCTAATATTTTAAAGTTGTTTCTTACCATACTTGCGGGCTTTGGCACCAGCATAACCTGTAAAATGCAGAAACATCAACATCTTTTAAGTGTCCTGTATTAACAAGTGGGTGTATTTGAACTCAAACATAGTTATGTTTAAATGTTTCATTCTGAGTTTCATCATACCTCCAGGTCCAAATCTGCCTGGTCCAAATCCAGTACCAACACCCCCAGGTCCGAATCCGCCTGGTCCAAAGCCGGTGCCCGCACCACCAGGTCCAATTCCACCTGGTCCAAAGCCGGTGCCCGCACCACCAGGTCCAATTCCACCTGGTCCAAAGCCGGTGCCAACACCACCAGGACCAACTCCGCCTGGTCCAAAGCCGGTACCTGCACCCCAAGGTCCAACTCCACCTGGTCCAAAGCCGGTACCTGCACCCCCAGGTCCAGCACCACCTGGTCCAAAGCCGGTACCTGCAACCCCAGGTCCAGCACCACCTGGTCCAACTCCACCTGGTCCATATCCTGCACCAGCACCTCCAGGCCTGACTCCTCCAGGACCCGTTCCTGGACCTCCAAGTGCTCCACTTAACATGCCTGTGAGGAGAAGACCAGTCTTTTCTTATTGGTATTATTATTTAAATACAATAGTAAAGTAATAATTATAGTCTTTCAGTTATGTAACTATTCTTACCATATTTACGAGCTTTGGCAGAAGCATCATACCCTGAAATACAAACAAATTAATTATACATTTGTCTTTGCTAATGCATTTGTCCTAATACTTGACTTTGTATCTTAAGATATCACTTTTGGATAGTTCTGTCTGAATTTTCCTCTAAATCTAATCTGATCCATGGTTACCTCCAGGTCCTGTTCCTGCTCCTCCTAGTCCAGTTCCAGTGCCACCTGGGCCGTATCCAGTTCTATCAGGCCCATAACCCACTCCTCCTGGGCCAATGCCAGCACCACCTGGACCAAAACCAACCCCTGAGCCAGGTGCCACACCAGTACCAAGGCCAACACCTCCTCCCAGTCCTCCTCCTCCAAGGCCTCCAGCTGCACCAGTGCCTACACCACCTGGACCAAAACCATAGCCAGGCCCTAGTCCCGTACCAAGTCCAGCTCGTCCAGCTGGTCCTCTTCCTCCAAGGCCTCCAGCTGCACCAGTGCCTGCACCACCTGGCTGACCTGAAAAGGATACAGGCTCATTGATAGACTAAAATATTTGTTAAATGCACAAATTAAACATTTGCCATAAAATTTACAAATTTTCTCACCATATTTGCGGGCTTTGGCTGAGCCAGGGCCGTAACCTGTTGCACAAAAAACATATAAACAGTTAATATAAACAGTTACTGAAACATAAAATAACATGGGCAAGGTCACTTAAAAATGTCTTTAATTTGTAAAAGGATAGTAATTGTAGAGATATATATTGATAATATCCAAAAAAATATATTAAGTTAATTCAAGTGACTAAATATTCTTTCATGGACTCATCAAATTAAGGTCTGCTACTCCAGATTTACCTAAACCAGGGACAGTTCCAGGTCCAATTCCTGTTGCAACCCACCTCCAAATCCAGGAATAATCCCCGGTCCACCTCCTGTTCCAACTCCTCCTCCTAATCCAGGCACAGTTCCAGGTCCACCTCCCGTTCCAACTCCTCCTCCTAATCCAGGTACAGTTCCAGGTCCACCCCCTGTTCCAACTCCACCTCCAAATCCAGGTACAGTTCCAGGTCCAACCCCTGTTCCAACTCCACCACCCAATCCAGGTGTGACTCCAGGCCCTCCTCCAGGGAGTCTTCCAGTCTTACCTCCTAAAGCTCCTCCTTGACCCAGTGCACCTCCTCCAGTGCCACCTGGTCAAGTAAACAAACAGGTGATCTTACGAATGTCCATCCAAAGTAATAATTAGATGTTGTTGACGTCTCATGGTAGTTAATTACTAGTATTATTAATTAATACAGCAAATTGTTGAACACAAAGTTGACACCACAATCTAGTGTTTTTTTACCGTATTTAGCTGCAGCTTTGGCTGGATTCTTTGATTTGCCTATCCCTGTAATTAAAAGAATAAATAAATGTATTAATTATTAAATACATTTATCATTGACTTCAACTACAATGTTTACTGCATTGCTGTTTCTTGTGTACCTGATTTTGGTGATATAAGAGGATAACCATGAAAAACCCCAGGCAGCTGCTGTCCACGACCATCTAAGGTGATTAATACACGTCAGAGATGCTCATAATGTGGAATACTGAATTTCAGCCAGCTATAACATGTATTATTACTAACTGACCATTTCATATTCAAGCTCAAAGTAATTAATTAAAAATCTGTAATTTAATACAGTTCACGACTTTATGACACTTACTGCTTGCTCCTGCTGGTCCAGTACCCCC
Organism: Sandelia bainsii; assembly: GCA_032362345.1. Taxonomy (NCBI): domain Eukaryota; kingdom Metazoa; phylum Chordata; class Actinopteri; order Anabantiformes; family Anabantidae; genus Sandelia; species Sandelia bainsii. Next base: position 16,331,998 of record JAUMHL010000006.1, on the reverse strand, counting down.
CTGGCCAAGTACGCCAGCACCTGTGAGGAAGGGAAATAGTTTTTATTTTTAGGAATGTGTTTCATCCTTTCTTGTTATTGGCTTGTTTCTTTAGGCTCTGCTGTTACTGGTTGCCAGTCTATAGTCGCCACATCTTAAGACACATATACACTACTCACAAAAAGTTAGGGATATTTGGCTTTCGGGTGAAATTTATGGAAAACGTAAAAAGTTCAC
>JAUMHL010000006.1:16294459-16331682 GCA_032362345.1 Sandelia bainsii | reverse complement strand
TGGACATGTGCATTCAAAAGTTTAGGGAAGGTCACATTAAGTTCACCTGTAAAGGTTATAGTGCATTTTAAGTTCATACTGAAATTTCACCCGAAAGCCGAATATCCCTAACTTTTTGTGAGTAGTGTGTATATATATATATATATATATATAGAACAAGAGGGAACTATATATATATAGTTCCCTCTTGTTCTTTTGTGTCTTTGTTACCTAAAATGTTAGATTAGTTTGTAGTCTAGAAGTTCAGTTTTCAGTTCACTCAAATATTAGGAGAATGACCAGGTAAGCGTGGGGTGCCCCCTTACATTATAATGGGTTCAGTCTCTGTTAAACACACTTCATTTTTATTTGTGTAGCATAGGTTAGCATTTGTGTGGAGGCACATGATTATCTATGATAAACAATGTTTGTCCTATCATTGGGCTCTTCACTGGGCATCAGGTGATGTTTTTATGACTTGGACTGGGCCCTTGACAAGCAAAACCATTCTCTAGGCTTACTTACCACACCTTTACACTGACTTATCCTACTTCGTATTTGTTTTTAACTCCTACCCTCTAACAAAAAAAGTATAAATACTTTGCAGCCTGAGCCACTATCATATCTATATTGTTTGTTTGACTGGCCCCTCTAGTTTAAGTGGCCATTTCATTTGAATGCAGTGTCCTGCTCAGCAGTTATTTAGTTATTTAGCCTGGCTGGTCCTACTTCTGTCTACGAGTTATATCAGAAACCCTTTATAATGTTATTGAATCCTGTGCCAATCAAGTGTCTTTAAAGTCTTAATTCTTGTTATTGTTCTGACTGAAATCCCAGTTTAAAGTGGTCCCACTGACTGCTGTAAAAGAGTTGAGACAGACGGCTCACACACAAACACACCAGTCTGAGGCCCAAGTCCAGATCCTGTGGCCACTCCAGGGAGAACTCCACGGCCTCCAAAACCTAACAAGGAGGTGAAAAGATATCCCACAATGTATAAAGCTTTTTTATGAACGCACCAAATCTTTCTCTGTTATATATTATAGCATTATTTGTGTTATATGTTACAGCATGCCTTGGGCTGGTACAAATCCACCTTGGTAGAGTCCAGGCACTCCAACTCCTGTGTGACACATATGCCCATTTAGAACAGGGACAAAAACAATTCAGTGTTTCTGACTGATCATAAAATATGAACTGAAGTAAATAAAGTGGCTGTCTTCTTTTGAAATGTACCTGGAACTAGTTTTGATGCTTTACCACTGCTCTTTCCTCCACCTATAGTACCAGTCTGTGGCAGCAATGGAACTAATAAAGGAATGAATTAAAAAAATTTGACTTAAGAAAGTAACAGGAAATAAAACTTGTTCTCTATTGTGGAATCCTAAACATTTATATATTCTTGTGTACAGTGTAACATAATCCAGACATTACCTACCTCCACCAGGCCCAACCCCTGCACCACCTGGTCCAACTCCTGCTCCACCGGGCCCAACTCCTGCTCCACCTGGTCCAAATCCTGCACCACCTGGTCCAAATCCTGCACCACCAGGCCCAAATCCTGCTCCACTTGGACCAACACCTGCACCACTCGGCCCAACCCCTGCACCACCAGGACCTAGTCCAGCACCACCAGGCCCAAATCCCACTCCACCAGGCCCAGAACCTATTCTTCCAGTTCCATCTAAGATAACTATTTCAGTCACACTGTAATCATCAAAATTATGTAATGCTAATTTTGAAAGGTATTAGTAGCTCAATATTTACCTGTTTTGGGAGGTTTTTGACCAGTTCCACCAGTTCCTGGGAGCTGACCAAGACCACCCGGTCCATAACCACCTCCGTAGCCTCCATAGCCACCTGGGTCAGGACAGAGATTATATGTTTATGTGTGTTAGAGAGAATGATTTGTCAGCTATATCGCTGAATATCTGACAGGAGCCGCTCTAGTTTTGCTTTGTGCCACACACGTTCAGTTGTTCAGGAGAAATTTGCAGGAGTTACAGAAGCATAACTCAGCTGTGTTTTACAGAAAATAGCTAAATGAATGTTGCTGGTGTCCTTGAAACAATGAATAAATTAAATATGATGTTCAGTGATTCTCACCTCAAGATCAACATCATTCATCCATTGTTGCTTGTAATAAGAATCAGACTTTTAAACGTATTATTTAATGTCAAGAAACAGATGTAGACAAATGAAAAACCACTGACCTGTAGGTATGTAGCCTGTTCCAGTGCCAGTCCCGAGGCCTCCTGCTCCAAGTGTTCCTCCACCCAAACCTCCTGCCCCAAAAACTCCATATGCTAATGAGAAGATAAAAGAGAACCATTGCTTAATACTTGCAATACTTGCTCAGAATACACTGCATCATACATTAATGAATTCAGTGTGTTCACTGTGTGACTCCACCCGCTTGAAATGTTAAACAAGTATGATTGCTGTTTAAAAAATTCACCTGGATTAACTTCTTCTCCCAAATGGTTTTGGAAATTTGTTTGAAGTGATCATATTTGGCTTTAAAACCTCTTGAATCGCTTGTTGTGTTTGGCTGTTGATGGATCAGTAACTATTAATGCCATTGTTTCTCAGGTGAACCAGGATGTTTGTGTCTTAATCATTCAGGGTAGAGCAGAGTAACCCAAACACACTGTGTGTTGCATAGATGTTTTTGCATGAGATGGCCAGTCTTTTGGTAAACAGGAAAGTGTGACATGAGTCTGTTTCCTGCACTTACACTGTCCTGTTTTTTTTAACTCGTTGGCATAATGGAATTCAAAAAGTTCCACAAAGCTAATGCTTTACCTCTGAGTTTCATGTGGATAATATCAACTCACGTTCTTGGAGGGTGATAAAAACAGAGGGGGTAGAAATTCCAAAGCAAATTCGTTTTTCTCCCGGAAGTGATGACTTTATCAGTGACCTGCCATGCCTAATAAATTAAACACTATCACTATGTGTGTGCATGTGAGGTCGGGGGCCTTTGACAATACATTATAATCTTGAGGCAATAAGGAAATTAAATAATGGTACATATATGCAGTCCTTATCGTGCTGCATTTAATTGACCAGAAGAACAATATTTACAGTACAGGGGCTGACCACTGATGGTCAGAGGGAACAAGAGGGCAAAGTTAACACAGCAGGCAAGCTGTTTTTGTTGTACTATGGTATCTTCAGAGATTGTGGTGTATATGATTTTGTCCTACAGAACTAAAGACCTGATATCAAAGATAACAGCATTTTCCAGTGGGTGTGTGTATAATTAGTAATCAGTCTGGCTGTATACACTGATGAAAGTGTGTAGGTTTAGTAGGAGATTAATTATCAAATGTTGACATAGCTATTACAGTGTAGTGTCAGAGGAGAATTGTGTGACCATCGAGGGTGATGTTTTATTTGACTGTCTTACCCGTCTTTCCTGGTTTTCCACCAGCTCCTGGGTAAAAGGAAGATAAAAAACATATATTTTCATCTTTACAAATAGCAAACCATTTTTTAAAAATATTTTTAGGAACAACAACAACAAATTCCATGCCTGTACCTTGGCCACCTGGAACAACTCCCCCTGGTCCTGTTCCAAAGCCTCCAGGTCCGACACCGCCTGGACCAACTCCTCCAGGCCCAGTTCCATAGCCTCCAGGTCCGACACCACCTGGAGCAACTCCTCCAGGCCCAGTTCCATAGCCTCCAGGTCCGACACCACCTGGTCCAAAACCACCTGGACCAGCTCCTCCCACTCCCTGTCCTGCTCCAAGCCCTCCGGTTACCCCTCCAGGAACACCATAGCCACCTCCCAGAGACAGATAAGAAAAATCAGATATACTGTATATTGCTTGGCTTGTTTCTATACCTTATATAAACGAATGGACCTTTTCCATTTGTAGAGTTAATGAAATTTGAGCTGAAATGTTATGATTTTTAAAAAATGTATTACAAAACTAACAACCATCTTAAATAGTCGTTCTAACACTGGCGGAACCTTAAGGTCTTACCTGTTTTTCGAGGCTTTCCACCTGTAAACGGAAAACAATTATAGCAATTAAATCAACAGTAAAGTGATGAAATCTTACTAGACTTTAACTTGCAGATGGTAAAATAAATAGATAATCTGTCAATAAGCCATATTTGTGTTACCAGCCCCAACGCCCCCAGGTGCGACTCCCAGTCCACCACTTCCTGGAATGAAGGTGCCAGGCCTGAAGCCTCCCGGTCCGACTCCCAATCCTCCCGGCCCAACTCCTCCCGGTCTGACTCCTCCTGGTCCTTGATCACCAAAGCCCCACGAGGAAAACAGTTACCAGGACATCAAAAAATATTGAAAATTTGAAGTGTAGTGGTGAAGGTACTGACACATTTTTAAATGTTTTAGCTTTTAGCCCATAATTGCATCTGAAGCTGATGCCTGTATCTTACTTATATCAATATACCCTGCCTGGTCTGTGTAATTCAGTGTTTTCTCTCAGTTTAACATGTCAGGACTCATATGTAATGTAGAATTTCAAACTTAAGATAAATCCTTGGTTTATAAAATTGAGCAGAAAACAGAAATGACATCCACCTCCACCAGCTCCTGGACCAAAACCAGCACCGGCTCCTCCAGCCGGCTGAAATCCAGTCCCGGCTCCCCCAGGGCCAAATCCTGTTCCAGTGCCACCTGGTCCAAATCCAGTTCCAGGACCTGCCCCAGCTCCTGTTCCAACCTCAGCTCCTCCACCAGTGCCAGCAGGTATGTATATTCCTGATAATCAGAACCAGGTCAGTGCGACACTATACTTGTTCGGTGTTCCAGTAAAACGTATTACATTGTGTTATTATTATCATTATTATTACGGATAGAACTAATTTACAGTTTTTTATAAGAGCAGGACAAAACTTTACATCAGCTGTATACGCAAAACAGTTTAATAAACTGTTTTCATTATTTTGGCCTCCTAACAGATGACAGAATTTGTGGAATTTATGAGTCATCTGTCAGGACTAATGAGGCATAATTTTCTCCTCTTTGCCAACACTTAATAAAACCCATTTAATTTGTCTAAATAACAAGAAGTACATTTACAAATAGGATCAGATGCCCCACAAGCAGAGAGACAGCACGTGTCCTTGCGTTACGTGTGTGTGTATATGTATGCTTGTTTATAGCGATTATCAACCCTGTGCTCAATTTTCTCCGTAGTTGATAATAAACACTGCTTCATCCAAAAGGCATGCTTCTTTGGTCATAATTCTCACACTTTTCTGCACCTATGTTCTGTTTCACAAATCACGATTGCCAAAAATAGAAACACAGAGAGTGAACAACTATAAAAGGAAAGGTTTTTTAAGATCCCACAGTCCAGATGTGAAAAGAAGAGGTCTGTAGGGATTCCTAAAGAATGTGAGTTACTAACCTCACAGTAATGCCACACACAGCACATTAACAACACGCAGTAAATAACTTAACTACACAGCCCTTCAGCTTTGCCCACTGGATTCTGCAGGATGGAGACCTTCTTCAGACGTTTTCAGAAATCTTCATTGAAACGAAACAATGAACAGGTACAACAATGCAGGTTCTACAGAGATGTGTTACACAAGAACATGAAAGGATTGTACTGATGACAATGTAGCCTGTTAATCCACCACTGTGGTGTAGGCTGTAATATCTCCACTCTGTTGAATGATTGTTCTTGAAATTTAAAACGGACATTAATGGAGCCCAGATAACTCTACGGACTTTGGTGATCCTGACTTTCTTCTAATGCCAGGGCAAAAGTTTGATGTAGCAAAATATCTGAACATCTACTCGATAGATTGGCACACGTTTTGTTGCAGTACCCATGTCCAAACATTTGTTGGATGATTTACTATGCAAATTGGTGCCAACATTCAAAATGTTTATTTGTTCAATATTTTGTTTATCTAGCAGTTTGGTTTTTCTTTTCAATGAGCAGTACAGCCTCCGAGAGCTGTTGGCATTGCTGATTCTGAACCCTGATGCATGAGCACAGTTTTTAACGTTGATTTCAAAGTGACCTTAAAGTCACTTAAAGTTTTAAAGTGACCAAATAACTATGAATACTTAGAGTCACAATATAACTCAAAAACTTAGATAGTCCTTTGTTCATGTCTCACTCTTCTCATTTCCCCCAGATTATATATTATTATCCTATCTAATTAAGACACTTTGTATCTAAAACTTAATATTTTCATCACAGGGTTAAGTTTTAGATGCAAGCTGTCTGTCTGACCATTGTTGTTATAATTGAATATTCTGTTTTCAGTTCACATATAATTTAAGCTGACTGAGACTTATAGAGACTTAAGTACCAGTACACATCCAGCCTGCTCTAGTAAAACCAAAACATAAAATCTAAACAACCAGTGACACCCTAGTCAACTTAAACCCCAATAATTATACAGTGTTTCAGTCTGACATTGTGGTAAATTCAAATGACATAACAGAAGAGCTTTTTAAACAAGCCCTTCTCTCCATGAGCAGCATGAGGAGAAACATGATAGTAATCTCCTCACATCAGCTAACTTGAAGATCAAACAGACAAGACAGTGAGACAGGATGTGGAGGCATCATGTCTGGAACACACAGTTCTAGTTAAAGCTTTTAATAAGGCAAAGCACCTTATTAAAAGCTTTTACCTATAAAACTATTGCCCAGACCTCATGTCTCAAGAGGAGCTGAGCTGTGATTAAAAATACACCTGGGCTTTGTAAAGACACAGAAAACAAACAATGTTACCATACTGTGGTTTATCTAAGGATTGCCATTCTTATTTAACATGTTTACATACTGAAGGGCTTTCATTCAACAAAAATGTTAAAGTTTAGTTTATATACAGTATAAGAAAAAAATGTAGTCCACTCTGAATAACCCTGTCCAACAACAAAGCAGTTCAGTATCCTCCACAGTGGGATTATTAGGCTGACAGCAAGACTGGAAATGAGTTTGACCTTTAGTTCACAGGTTGCAAATCCATTCACACATTCCATTCACACTAGCCTTGCACATATAACTTCTTCACAGCTGACTTAGACAAGATGTAAGCTGCAGGAATTGTAATGATGATGTACATGATAATCACTTATACAACTGCCAAAGACTATGATCCTACATTTAAATAAATTCACCTATTCAGTAAATCTTTGCAAATTTCTTGCTTTCTGCATTCTAGAAAAAATATACAGTATACAGGATTTTTTGCATCATTAAAAATCTGCAGCAGCCAATCTCTACTAGATTATTAGAGATGATTATTATCATTATTACCAGATTTCATGCAATCATCTAAACAACAGTTCCTTTAAGAAATATACTAAACTACCAAGAAAACAGAGTCCATGCTTGCCTCTTCTGCCAAAACTGCTACATAAATTTGACACCTGTTCCACAGGTGCTGCACTGCTAAGCACTGCACACATGCACTTAAGGGGGCCCACCTCCTTGCAGTGAAGGTTTCCACAGAGCCAGGAGAAGGACTCCATGTAGGTACGTGGCCACTGTCCCTCTCGCCATCTCACTCCCAAATGTCCCTCTCCACTCCACAGCTCCAGGTTTTATCCCCAGCAAACCAGGGCTCAATCAGGGCTCAACCAGGCCTTTAGAAAGAAGGAGGAAAAATGAGTGAGAGGAGAAAAAAGGGTCAAGATGCAAGACAGGACACTGTGTAATTGGCTAAGAGACACAGAAAGATAGAGAGAAAGATAGACAAGGAAAGAGGGGGAGAAAATACACTGGATCACCTCATTAAACCAAATGGGTTGTTCTAACCCCCAAGTGATTTTAGGCTGCATTTATTTGGTTCTCCCATAAAGAGTTTGAAGGGTGGGTGGGGGGCTGAGAGAAAGAAGGAGGGAGAGGGGGGCATGTACATATGAGAGACGAGAGTCTGTGTAAAAACTGGGGGTTTCTACTTTTCTTTCTCTCCTCAAAAAGAAAAAAAAGGAACTGTGCCAGAAGGTTGTTTTGCATTTCCAAACATGTCATGTTTAAGTTGAGGAACACAAACTGTAGTGACTCAAGACATACATTATTAATCTTTGGTACCCGCTTATGAAATGTAGCTTCAAAAGATTTAAGCATTAATAAAAAATGAAATTTTAATGGTAACATAAATATTGTGATATTGACACTGTCTATCATCCGTATTTGTGTGGATGGTGGACAGAGACATAAACATGGTAGTTGTAGCCATCTGTGGCTAACTGAGCCACAGTTGGCTGTGCCAATTGAGGTAGTTTGGCACATCTTAAAACTTTCTAAGAAAAAGTAAAGATATGTCAAAGAATGGAAAGATTATCTGAAATGAAACCAACCCATAGGTCCACCAAATAACATAATACCTGAACAACTGAACACAACTGAAGTCAGGTCATAGCATCGTCTACATGAAAAGACAAAATAATTATAACTGAGTTTTCGGACAGACAGGAGAGGACAGGATGAAAATGTGAAGACCGTGCAATGAACAGAAAATAAAAAGTGGAAGATCCTATATAATCATAAATGTGATGGGTTAGTTAAAATGCTTGTGGGACTGTTCCTTTTAGTTAGTTTTTTTAGATAAAGCAACTATGAAATATGTAATACATCTTCCCCTTACTAATGACTCACAAGAGTTTCATCAGAGATGTCATCTGCCCAGTGTGCCACCTCTGTATAAGCAGACTTTTAAATTTAGTCATTTGAAACTTTTATCCAACACCAGTTACAAATGAAGTTCAAAGCAAACAAAAAAGCTGTCAGACAGAACATATTGAAAACAATGTGCCAGGAGAGAAAATGTTTCAGTTTCATCAGAGGCAGATGCAAGACTTTTGTTTGCTTGTTTGTTTGTTTTTGTTTTAAGTGCATAGGAAGTTGTGGACAATTTCTGTCTGCATGCTTTTTTTTGTCACAGCTAAATGATTCAGATGATCAAACAAATTTTAATATTACACAGAGATAACCCAGGTAAATACAAAACACAGTTTTTAAATGATGATTTTATTTGTTAAGGGAAAAAAGCTGTCCAAACCTGCCTGGCCCTATGTGTAAAAATAATTGCCCTCTAAACCTAACTGGTTGTGCCACCCTTGGCAGCAACAACTACACTCGAGCGTTCACTATAACTGGCAATGAATCTTTCACATCTGTGTGTTTTTTAAGCATGAATGGCCTGTTTAAGGTCATGCTACAGCATCTCAATTGGATTTAATTTCGGACTTTGACTAATTAAATTTTTTTTTTTAGCCATTCAGAGGTGGACTTGCTTGTGTATTTTGGATTATTGTCCTGCTACATGACCAAAGTCCACTTGCGCTAGAGGTCACAAACTGATAGCTGGACAACTTACTTGAGGATTTTTTGGTAGAGTGCAGAATTCATGGTTCCATCAATTATGGCAAGTCGTCCAGGTCCTGAAGCTGCAAAGCAGCCCCAGACCATCACATTACCACCATGTTTGACTTTTTGACGCACACCTTCCAAAAAGTCCAACTTGCCAACTGGCCAGACAGCTTTTTTCCCTTAATAAATGAAAGTGTGTTTCAAAGACTGCATTTTGTATTTAGACAGGTTATCTTTGTGTAATATTAAAATTTATTTGATGATCTGAATGATTTAAGTGTGACAGATACACAGATAAAAATCAGCAAGGGGGCAAATACTTTTTCACCTGGAAACAATCAGTGTTTTTATTTCATCCAGTGCTTTTGCTGGAGCTTTTCTCCATGTTTGGGCTGGCTGGTCCTGTCCCAACTCCTGAGGGCTGATGTCTCTGTCTGGGAAGATTGTGAAACATTTTCTTTCTTTCGTGGCAATGGACCGGGAAACAGATGAAGTAAATGTGCTAATGACATCTAAACACTGAGAGGCTGAGCATGGGTGAAACACTTGAGCCCTGTTACAGAAAGTGCTGTGCTCATCTGTTGGCAGAAAAATGTAGCAGCACACATTTGATGAATGAAGATTAAACCCTTTTACTGATCTCTGGGAGGAAGATATTAGTATGATCAGTTCTTCATATAAATCTTGTTCATCTGTTGCCATATGGCCATGGCTGATGGCCATCTGGATAAGCCAAAGAGGACTACAAGAGTCAGAAAAAATGACATTGTTACCTAATCTACTTGTTGTTGTTTTTTCAGTCTTGTACAGTACAGTCTTGTAAAGTTATCAAATGATAAATTCATCACAAACAACAGAGGCTAATGTGAGTCAGTCTGGAATGTGGCAAATGTTTCTGAAATGTGATCATGTAGAAACTTTTGGCTGTGAGTTCTGTGCAAAATGGCTCAATTATTAAAGTGTGGTTTATGCGTATCTATAATGTGCTTCAACTGCCTAGCTGTGTGCCTGTGTGTTAGAGAGAATGAAGGAGCAAGCGAGTGCTACCTGAGCACCCATAATTGGTCTTAAAGTGTGGTTTTATTGCTTTGTTTTCAGATATGTTATGGTTTGTATTCCGCTTTGATGGAACTACATAGTTATGCAGTGAAATAACAATGAGATGGAAGAATAAAAGAATAAAATTAAAACTATACGTTAAAAGTCATGTGCATTTTTTGCTTTGTGGTCATTAATACTGCTGTGGTGTCAAGATAGAAACCTAAAATTCTCTGTACCATCAACTAACAACAATTTTCTCTGTTCTTGTTGTAAGTGGACCTATCACTTGTTTTTGTGCTTACAATACAGAGACAAATGTACAGTATATGTTACACAGAAAGACAATTTATGATTTTTGGGGGTAAAAAAATCTGCCTCGGCCAATGGATCTACCAGCCACATTGGCTGGTGACTCAAAAAGTTAATTTTGGACCCTGGTTGCAGAATTAGTTTATATAATGAGAAAATCTGACTTCTTTATTCAGTCTGAGAGCAGGTTTCCACTCCAGTAATGTCCTTCATGATGGCATAATTGCACATGTTAACACAAAGAGAAACATTAAGTCATCATGGTCAATAAGCAGAGATTTTATTTTTGTTTATTCTGTGTGTAGTTTGCATGCTGTCCCAGTGTTTATGTGGGTTTTTGTCCAAAATCTTAAGGCATGCAAGTCTGGGGCAGTAGAGACTGTAAAACGTAAATGTTGCTTATTAGTGATGGACAGAGGATCATCTTGTAGTCTTTTAAATGCTTGCTTGTCTTTCACCGAGCTTCCTCTGCCCCTGTTTTATTAGTGTCCAAGGAGAATCAGAGAGGCTTTGAAAACAGCAGATGACTTTCTTTGCCACAAACAGTCTTTAATATTATACAGCTCAATGATGAACCAAAACATTTTTCAGCTTTCAAATAGTCTTTTCCACTTGTTTCAATTCTGAACAGTGCTGGTATTTGTAGTATATGAAACTAAGTAAGATTGCAAAAACCTTTCCAGTTACATTCACATTCACCTGGAGTGGTAGAGTCAGTTCTTGTCTCTTCTATTAGCGATTTTTGCCTCTTTTGGTTTAATTTTGATACAGGGTCTGAGAGGAATGTTTAAATGGATGATTATTGTTGCTATCTTTGCTATCAAACTCTATTGTACTGTAGTTACTCTGGAAACATGTAGACATGACATCATCTCATCATCATCGTCTGGATTTGGCCGGTTGTCCACAGGAATTATGAAAAAAAACAACACTCAACAAAAATGGGCACAGAAGTGCAGGTTCTAGCGCCAGCATCCTTACACAAAGTTAAGATTATGATTCAAAAGCATATGGCCATCATTGTAGTAATGCATGTAAGTAGTTTGATCCATAAATGCGGTGAACACTGCGAACACACACATACGGTGTCTCTCATCAACCTGCTGTCCTCTTCCCACGTCCATCCACACTATATGCAGTGCCATGTGTCTACATGTTTGCCAGCTCAGAGAAGCATATCGGTGTTACAAATAAAGTAGTTGACTGAGCAGTGCCTGTTTTGAGTTTACCTAACGTCTACCTAGCGTTTACCTAATGTCTGGTGCCTATATATGGGCGTGAAGTGAAACACAGCTCACCCCCTCCAGACTGGTAATTTACCCCTCTGGGTGACAGGGAGAGAGAGAGAGCGATAGAGAGGAAAAGGGAGGTAGACAGAGAAGGACAAAGAGAGGGAGAATGGAAGGCGTGACCCAGACAGACAGAAAAACAGACAAACATGCATTCATTTGATTTGATAAACTGGCCAGAGTACTGGTGAATGTCAGGCTAAAGGTCTGGGTTGGATCGACTTTCAACATTGCAGTGCCAAAGAATTACATCTCCTAATCTAACAGCATAGGCCCCTAGCCCAGCCACATATAAACACCCTTTAAAAATCAGTAATAGTGGAAATAATGCTTTAGAAGTTCTTCAATTATATGAAAATCAATTGAGTGCAGTGAATGGTCTGTAGTATCAGTATATCTGTATCTGGTATTTGGAAGGTCCAGTCACTGGTGAATCGGTATCCTGGGAAAAAAAACTGCACCGTTATGACAAAAGAACACTTAATCAATATCCCACGAGATGGGCACCGTGAAGCACAATAGTGGCAACATCATGATATGGGGATACTTCTCGGCAGCAGGCCCTGAAAGGCTTGTGGAGGTAGAGGGTAAAATGAACGCTGCAAAATATAGGTTAATCCTGGAAATCCTGATGTAATCTGAAAGACAACTGTGACTTGGGAGAATATTTGTTTTCCAGAAAGATAATGACCCCAAGCGTGCAGCCTAAGATACGCACAAATGGTTTCACACATCAGTCCATTTGAGAATTTGTGACTGGACGCTAACAATCCCAACTCAACCTCACAGAGCTTGAGCAGTTTTTAAAAGAAGAATTGAGAAAATTTGCAGTGTCCAGCTGTGCAAAGCTGACTGAGACCATTCCACACAGACTTAGTGCTGTAATTGCTGCGAAAAGTAGGGTGTGAATATTTACACAATCACTTATTTACTTTTAAACGTTAATTAATGATTTTACTTTGTAGAGATCTGTTTTCACATCTGTGCTTTATGTTGATCATTGTCAAGAAAGCCAAATTAAATTGGCTGTGATTACATTTTGTAAAAAAAAAAAATAGAGGATGAAAGCTTCCAAAGGTGGTGAATACTTTTTATAGGAACTGTATGTACAAGAATCAAGGGCTGTACAATATGTGATGCATTATTCTCAAACTCTGTCAATGTATGATAATCTCAGTGTTATAGTTTGTTTTGTTTCCTGTATTCTGCCATGGATGTATCACCGACCTTTGGTACAGACTGACTGCTGATAAAAGGCATGTAACCCCCATTAGTAGATTAGCTGGTTCAATGTAATGCAATACAAGACTCCAGTCATTGTGATCACACTGACCTTTGCAAACATTATAGTCTTCAAGTAACCAAATTATTAGTGATCCCAAATGTGACACTGGAACTTCAGATAGTAAGCATTTTCTGCTTAATTGTGTAATTTAGGTAGAGTTACATCATAACATGTGAATACTTACAATCCCCAAATGTGTTTTCTCCAGTATGCCTAGTACTGTACATGTAAATACACACAAGTAGACAAAGGTGCAGGTGCACATTTTATATCATCAAGTGCAGGTGGGGACAGTGACATCATATGAGTTATGTAGTACAGTGTTGATCGTTACTAGCAGGCTCCTTCCCATGACTTGTAAAGACCCTCAGCGCAGAGGGGAAAGGCTTCAACTCTCAGGAGGGTTGAAACAACAGCAAATCAAGAGTAGTGCCTTACATAAACATGTGGAGGGGCCATCAATCAGTGTGCTGTGTGGATAAGAGACTGAAAGACATGAGGGACACAGGAAACAGCTGGATTAGGAGGTCATACAGAGAAGAATGAGAAGTGTGTGTCAGTGTGTGTGAAAGGGATCAGCAGCATAACAGAGAATACTTGAGATCACAGAATTGGGATTATCAGAGTCACATATTCTCTGCAGCAAGGCTGTGAACTCAGCATAAATCATAAGGTAATTTCTTTATGATGTCAGAGATGGGATTTTAGATACTAGGACAAATGAGATGCAGTATTCTTATTTCAAAAGTGTGTGTGACTCTCACATCAGATGTTTTGCATTGAACTTTATTTCGGCAGACTGATGTAAGTGGAACGATGAGGTCAGTGCTTCAGTTCATGCCAGGAGTACTCCGACACACGCACATGCCAACCATAATGTATATTCACAGGTTCCATAATGATTTTATAAATACTGTATATTTAATATTCCTCCATGACAGTGTGGCGTTCTAAAGTAAAGGTAAAATGATCTACTGAAGGCTTTGTGCCTGCTTCACAGCTCTGTCTTTACCTGCATTTGTACCAAATTAAAGCAAGTTTTGTAGTTCATAAACTGTTTTTATTTTTATTTTTTCAGTTAAATTTGTTCATGATAAGATATAATGTTTAGTGGCTGCTCCCTGTAAGCTGATCTTTTTAGCCTAATAATTTAAGCATTGTACTGCTTTCTTGCAAAAGAGAATGTGTTGTTATAATCTGAAGCTCTAAAGTAAAATGAAACTTTAACATCTGATTTATTACATCTTCCAGACTTGGTAAAATAGAGACATGGCTCAACAAAAAAAATTTGAAGTGAGCAGAGTCATGCAAACATCCATCCATCATCCTAACCACTCATCCTCTTCAGGGTCACGGGACTGCTGGAGCCTATCCAACTTGACATTGGGGCGAGAGGCGGGGTACACTCTGGACAGGTCGCCAGTCTATCACAGAGGCAGACAACCGTTCGCATTCACATTTAAACTTCTAGAGTCACCAATCAACCTAACATGCATGTCTTTGGACTGTGGGAGGAAGCTACAGTACCCGGAGAAAACCTTCACAGACACAGGGAGAACATGCAAACTCCACACAGACAGGCACCCGCCCGACCCGTGGGTGCAAACCCAGGTCTTTCTTGCTGTGAAGCAACAGTACTAACCACATGCAAACATTGTGACATTTATATTCATTATACTGATTTATAATAAATATCACTGATAAAGATTGTAAATGTTATAGCTTTTGGTACAACATTTGTGTGTTTATGTTTCTCTCTAGTGCAGCTTAACAATGAAACACTTAGATACTCCGAGGCCTGAAAAAAAAAAGTTTGGTTTAAAAAAAATAAAAGTAGGTGATATAATTTAATCACTCGTGCTTAAATTGCAATCACCTTTTCTAAATACAGTAGATCAACTCAATGACCACCAAATTTTCTGCCGACAGTAACTCGTGTTCATTCACTGTGTCAACAATGGTTACAGCTATTATTTGACAAAGTCATTATTCCTCCTTAAAAATATTTTGTACTTAATATGGCTTTATTATGTGTAATCAAAACCACAAAAACCATGTGAATCAATCTTTGGAGGAACTTTGGAGTAGCTCAATCACTCAACAAAAACAGCATTTCAAATATTGCCTTACTTGTCTCTCTTCCTCTTTAGCATTCACTTTTTAACCTTGCTCTAGATGTTTACATAGCAGAGATACAGTCAGAGCCAGGACTGTAATCCATCCAGAGTCATGCATTGGTCAGGCCTATAGCATACATGAAGAACTGATTGAAATGTAATACTAAATCTTTGGCAATAGCGACTCCCATCATGCAATGTGAGGTCATTCATCTCCCCATTTAGCAGAAGATCACCCAGCTGAGGATGCAGATTATGAGTCTGTCGCTGTCATCACCACAACATCAGGACAGATGGAGATAATTACGATGTGGAAATCACCTCATTCTCTTGCTGACATCATTATAGCGGCCTAGTTAGACAGTAAGCTCGTCTGTGTTATTGGCCGGTGTGATCGATTTTTGCACTTCTGAATGTGCACGCTGAAAACCTGATGCACCCTCTGCTAGTACAGTTTGCAGCCATTAGTTGTCTTCTGGGGGTTTTTGCAGTTCCTTTGTGGTCACAGTCTGAGATGTGATGATGAGTTTGGTGATGACAGCAATCAGCCAGCATCTGCATGTTTAAGCACTTAAACACTAAGCATGTTTGGAGTGTTTTGTAGTCATCTCTCTCTTCACTCTCTCCATTTGATGAGGTGCTAAAAATGTCAAACCTGTTGTATCCACACCACCTGAAAACATAGCTCGTGGTTCTTTTCCAAGTGAACTGAGGTGGATTTCATGAGGGCTGAGAATGTAATTGTATCAGCTACAGTAAATAGCACTCAAACATGTTTTGGAAGCATTAGTAGTCTGATAGCCAGCAATTACTCATACTGGAGAGTCTTGAAGTATGAAAATTATGTTTATTTCAATCTTTTTTTGCTGCAAGTTGTTACAGGGTATGAACACCAATGAAGGTATAATATCACAAAGAGATCAGAGACGACCATCATACTGCAAAGTCAGGCAATACAGAGAAATGAGCAATATGTGAGTCTAATTTTGTTTCAATTCCTGTTTTGTTGATATATAGCAAAAAAAAACAACACATCTGAGGTTCCAGCAGGAGTAAACTGAGGGACACAATGGATACACTAACAGAACTTACAAAAACGCATGAGAGAATTAATAACATACATCATTCTCACTGTACATATGTACATGTACACATATAATTAGTTCAGGACTGTACATATCATCAGTACAAACTCTGGCCAAAACATTAGAAACACCTCTTAATATAATGCACTAAGACCTCAATAGTAATCATAGCAGAACTATCACCTTTCTGACAGTTTAAACAAAAACTGATGAATTATAACCTTTTAAAAGTAGAATTCATGGCAGAGGTGCTGTATTTGTTTGCATTAGATTGCACAGGTGTACCTAATAGTGGCCAGAGACTGTACATATCTCCCCCAGTCACAGCCTGCTTATTAAACACACTTCACCTACAACAATATATCACATATCTGGAACATTGTAATGAAAACATTTGAACTTTGAAATTGTATTTTTATATGCTGTCTTCCTGCTGTTTTATTTTAGTCCCTTTAGTCACATCATGACATGGACAGATAAGTGTAAAACTAAGCTTCAGTGTGAGTGGGCTCACTTTTATTTAAGTGCAACTGGACGTTTTCCTGCCTGATATGCTTAATTTTAATGCTTCTCTTGCGTTTCTCTTCATTCTGTGCTGTGGTCACAGATGTCTTTGGCTCCTAGTGACTGACTGGTCGCTGTAGTATTACATATTTAACTTCAATTAAACATGAAGTCACTAACTTGAGCATCTTACGTGTTCCCGCTGAGCAAAGGCCTGTATTAAAGATTGTTCATTTTCCAACTATAACTGCTGACTCTGTGTACTTGTACACTAACCAAGTGGCCTACAAGTGTCAGCTTCTTATCGTCATTATTAATGTCCTCTAAATGCCATCGCTGCAGTGGACAGATGGTGTCTCACATGATGTAACACTCTCCATATCGCGTCCAGTGAGAGACTGAACACATTACTCCAGCACATGCATCATTTATACACAACAGCTCACTTTGGCCGAGACATTTTAGTTGGCACTGAAGCCTGCTTTGATTTCTGCTTCATTGTTGTCTTTACTACTGTGAGAAAGATACAGTAAGACTTTAATTTTGATAAAAACCGAGTAAAGAAAGAGGATTGAGTAAATTAATCAAATGTGACTAAAGTGAGAAAGTCGTGATACTAAATGAATGTCATGTAGTTCATATAAATAGGACCACCATAGCATCAGACCTGCTTACCTTCAACTGAAATGTGTCAGAGCAAAACGAATGTTGGTGTTACGTCTTGTTAAAATGTGGTTTGGGGATATATGTGCCACTATGCATGCAGAGAGTTGAGTATGATTTAGTAATAACACAAAGAAAACGATAATGTCATTAAACATAAAATTGGGTAACGTTTCACTTAACGACCCTTTTATTGTTTTATGAGTAAACAGATTTAGATACTGCTGCATAAGTCAATCAGTAATGTGGCAATGAGAGGAAAAAGTTTGTTTCCTTGATTTGAATTGCATTATTTATACAATTAAAAATCTTTCATTGCAGCTTAGAGAGCTTCAATCCACCTTTTTTTTAAATTGCACGTGGAGGAACAATCCACGAATTAACTAAACTGCACCATATGATTCTGAATTCCTTCACCCACAGTTTATTGGACTGAAGGTTTTTTGTCTAGCACTGCGTCTGACTCATCATGACTGCATTTAAAACCTTTTTGCATCCATCCATCATTTATCCTGTATCCTTTATATCCCACTGAGCGAGAGGTAAAGTTCATGTAATGTGTAGTTATTGAACTATCCAATTAAACATGCACTCAAGTAAACCAGTTGTCTATGAACCCTGGGGTTGGTGGTTCGACTCCCGGTTGCCCCCTGATTCCTGGCTGTGTCTATGGACAATAGACTGAGCCCTGAATGTCAGCACTTTCAGCAGTCTGTCCACAAGAATTTCACCAAGGGGATTAATAAAGTATCAATTAAAAATTTTATTCTTATTAAAGTGGATGATATTTTTCTCTGTAAGTTTGATTTGTGACTGCTGTTGCTCTTTTTTGATGGAATTTGTCCATGTTTGGTATTTGTTATATGAAAATACACCAACAAAGTTGATTTAGATAACCTAGTGAAACTACAGCGTCACATAAAGGGCTAAAAGACTAACTAAATTACGTAAAAGTGACTGAAATGCAAATGTTTTTGAAGGTCCAATACGTTTTTTTAAGGGGAGATGCCACTCTTACAGGCCTCATAACATTTGTGTATTTGAGGTGGACAGCTTCTGACTGTTTAGAGCTGTTTGAGACTTTGCTGTGTCCGTGAACAACACCACTGACCTGTGCAGTGACTACACCTCTGCAAACACAGTAATTACAGTCGTAACCGAGTCTGAGGAGCAGAGAGGAACATGTTGTCTCCACAATGTTGGTTTTTTACACCTCCATGAATGAGGAAAAGTTGAGAATTGAGATAAACGTTTTTACAGAGAAAGTCAATCCACAACAGCAGTCGAATAAAAAAAAAAGACTTGTCTGATGACTTAATGAAACAATTGCACTTATCTCTGCAGCCTGATAGTCCGAACCATCACACCAAGATCATCAACACAAAACTCACTTGCCTCCTACTCTAAGTAGTGCTGAACTGTGTATATAAGTGCGTTCGTTGCCATGCATGCCACAGCTATGCCTGTAAAATGTCTGATGTTTGAATCACATCCAAAGCGCAAGAGTAGAATTTAATCACTTTGCAAAGAGAGAGAGAGAAGGAAAACAAGGGAGACTGAAAGAGTGGAGACAAAGACATGAGACAATAAAACTGAGCTGCCACTCAAGTCTTTGACAGCTGAATTTATGAGCTCTGCTTGTGGTGCATACCTGCATTACGTCCTCTCCTCCTGACCATACATAGAATCAGGCACAATCAGACAGCCATGATATAAACATTGAGTTGAGACATTTTGGCAGCTGGAGTTGTGACCTAGATGCTGAAACTATGAACAGCGCTGACGGCAGTTTGAGAAGCAGGAGAGAAAATAAAACTAATGAAGTTATTGTAATCTTTTTATAGACTATCTGAGCAGTCTGGTCTGCTGTGCCATTAATCATAGATGATGACAGAATACCTTTGCGGGGTGGAAACTTTGGTTTGACTTTGGTTCAGTGTTGAACGTTCACTCGTGTCATGGTTCAGCTGCATATTAAACTATAATTATTTACTAAACTATAATCCTAACTTGGAGTGTTTTGTACTCTTTATCCTGGAAAAATGCCCCATTGCCAGTTTAATAGGTACACCAAGCTAAAACTTATCAGTCTACTACAACAGCTCTGCAGCAAATGAAGATGTTCAGTTTTTGTTGAAACCATATGCTCACTTTGGAAGTTGTGGTACTCTTGAGTTGTAAAACATTACACTCACTGTTTTTTCTATTATTTAATGTACCTTTGTTGTTAAGAATGGGGTGAGCAAAATACTAGAAACTGTGCACAAGCAAAAAACATGGTTGATTCAACTATTTCTTTTGAAGTTTCTTTCTCTTTCCAAATTTGAAATTTGTTGGCAAAGTCAAAAGATAGCATTTGTTGGCATAAGCCTAATATGTTTTTCTCTTAGAACAGAACAATGCAAAATATTATTTCCTGATGTTCACCTAACAAAATCTACTGAAGCACTTTTTGGATTATAAACATCTGTGAATATAAAACATTTTCCTCCGTGACATCATTAGAGACACTTTTTCTGGCTGATTATCATAATTACTGTGACAAATACAAAACTAAACAAAAAGAAACACAAACAAAACCAAAGTTTGTGTCCATGTTGACAGTTTATTGCTCTAACTTAAATATATTTAACCACACAGAATGAAAATATCCACACAACTGATGGATCTTGATGAAAACATAAACTCTTCTGTTTGCATCCACCGTCCATCGGCATCTCTCAGGTTGCCTCTGTTGTGTTCAAATATGAGTATTTTCGACTGGTCTTTGTAGAGCAGACAAGTCAGTGGAGACTTGAAATTGTGTTTTCATCATGTGCTTAGAGTTCGGCCTCTGTAATCTGCAGAAGTGGCAGAAACGGTGACCTCACTGCACAATCATTTTCACGCACACACAGTGTGAAGTGTTTGTGGTGGTCTGTCTCCATCGTTGTTAGATTCAATCATGTTTTCTGTGTCGGTGTAGTGATAGGAATGAACATGGTGGCTGGGATTCCTAGTAACTTTTGAAGGAATGCTCCACCAAAAACATCAAATCTTTTGATTATCAAATGCTTAGTGCCTGTAAACTTTAAGGATGGTCCTGATATGTTTGTATGCAGCTCTTTAGCAGAGACTGAAAACTGTTTCAGTGAAAAGCCAGATTAAGAGCATAAGTTTACCAAAAAAATACTTCTGCAGCATAATCCACACGTACAGGGCGGCACGGTGGTGAAGTGGTTAGCACTATCGAATCCCAGCAAGAAGGACCTGGGTTTGAATCCACTCCAGCTTTCTCCCACCTTCCAAAGACATCCATGTTAGGTTAACTGGTGACTCTAAAATGTGAGTGTGAATGGTTGTTGTTTCTATATGTCAGCCCTGTGATAGACTGGTGACCTGTTCAAGGTGTACCCTGCCTCTCGCCCAGTTACAGCTGGGATTGCAGTCCTGCAACCCTTGAGAGGTAGATTTGCTAGATGGTCAGAAACGCGACTCAAATCAATAATAATGTTGCTCTGTAAGCTTTGTATAAATAACTGTTTGCAACAAGTTCACTATATCAACATAAAAGGTGATATAACTTTATGTCACTGTGTTGTTATGCTGATGTTGTTTCTGTTGCACCCAGTTAGTCAGTATTGTAATTGTAGATTTAAATAAAGTAAATGTAAACTTTTTTGAGTTTCATCCAGTGATCGAAGAAATACTCTGATCATTTACTTAAGTTAAATTAACTACATCACAGTGTAGAAATACTCAAGTAGAAGTACAAAGGTTTTAGCACCAAGATTCACTTAGAGTACCAAAAGTAAAAGTATTCACTATGTTAAACAGACCATTTAATAATAATATGTTTTTGTGCCTTTAACGTTGCAGCTTTGGAGCACTACTAATTAAGTATCTGAAAACATTTTGATAAAGAAGTGGAACAGAACATGACAGGTACAACCTGTCTGAAGGTTATAGTGTAGTGTTAGTGTCTCTGATGCAAAGATTTGTGGACCTTGACGGAGGTTTACCGAAGCTCAAACAGCAATATATCCTGTGTTTCTGCCATAGGCAATGACAAGAATATCACCTACATTCTGCAGCCTGAAGAGAGCCAACAGTTTGACGCTCCACTTAGAGGGAGTGTTCACTTACAACACACACTGTACGAGGTCAGGAGCCTGGCAGCAGAGACAGGAAGAGGTGATGTCACTGCCCAGGGAAAATCTCTGAATCCCTCCCAACTTGGATGTTTAATTTACAGCACATTAGCCACAAGTGATCCCATATTGTTACCTATGACCTATTTTATTATTTAATGTGCGATTGCGGTAGAACATGTACAATATGACGACTCTGGTTCTGCTACACGCAGAGGGACACAACTCACCTGCCGCAGGGACACACCTTCCACTGAACCCCAATTTGTTACCACTGCCACCGTACAGAGTACGAAACATCAAGTGTGCATATTTGACTTGTTATGCTTTTGTGGCAAACATAAGGCCTGAGACAGTTAACAGATGATCAGCTTGTATTCCTGCTTTTAAGGGCTGACTCAAACCTGAAATTTTGCGATTACATGGTCAGCATCCTACTCTCATAAGCCTCCAAAACTCGTCAGTTCCAAATTCCCATTTTAATACTGTATACTCAAAACAATCATCTTTGGTATTCTTATACAGGCTAAACTGCAGGTCCATGACAGTAAAAAAAACTGTTTTGCGTTGATGCAGTATTTGTGTCTTTTCAGTCTGCTTTTCCCAGTGTATTTCTTATTTGAAGGAGGTTGGAAGTCATTTAGTTTACACACATGTAACATTGCTGACAACACACTTCAATACACAAAAGTCTACAGAGTTCAAGTGAGGGACATAAAATGCCCTCTGCAGCTGCTGTAGATAGTTGTACATGTAGCCCATATTATATTATAGATGTCACAGAACTGCTCCAGAAAAGTAAACACATGTTCTATCAGTTGCTCTCTCATCATCACAGAGTCTTTAATAAAAAGATAGATAAAGAGACAGACTAACTTCTTAGCATGTCATCCACTATACGGTACTTTTGGCTAGTACTAGATGATTTATGCCCCTCTCCCTGAGGAGCCAGAGCTCCGCATTGATGTAATAGCTCCACATCTGTCAGGGCACAGACGGAGGCCTGTGCAAACCAGCATAAACAGAGCACAGTTACATTTAATCACATGCAAATTATGGAATAAATAAATAATTGCAGCTCTTTACCATAAGAAGTTACAACAAATATTGTTAGAGACAGGAGAGTGAGAACATAGTAAAAAGCATGTCATGTGTCGTGACAGTGACAGTGACAGTGAGTGGAGCTCAGTAGATTTTCTCACCTCTGACTTATTCAAGCTGAAGCCAGAGTCATACATGTGAACCAAGAGTTTGTCAAATGTCTATAAGTATCCATAAATAACAGAGAAACAATTTTAATGAGATTATTATGTAAAAGGAAAATTAACCTCTGCCTGCAGTGAATGTGTGCAGGTAACAGTGGGATTGATTTTTGGTAAGTGGGACAAAACTGGTTTTAAATTTGAAAAGAAAAAATTAAATATAAAATGAAATAAAATGTTTTAAAACTGTCAGTATGTTCTTACTCTCAGACCATTTTTTGTGACGACGTCCTTGTTTTTATTTTTTTTTGCAAATAAAAGATTTTTCAGATCAGTTTGTTTGTGTTGGGTCCACTTTCTACTCATCGTCCATGAACATGCACTTCACTGTCAAGACAGGAAATGTGGGCGTTCGGGTCGAACGTTTATTTTGTGTCTTTATACACTTTATGTTAATTTTTGTATTACTATTTTTCATGACATTGCTCTGTGAACATATTTATCGCCGATTAGTTAGAACAGGGAATTTTAACACTCAAGTTCTGACACCTGGGTGCGGCAGTGCCCTCTCACAGAGATCACGAGTGTTAGCTCTGCCAGGCTTTTTCCTGTCCACCACGCCTCACCCTTCCTCGGTTCTCGCTGTCACCACTGCACTATCTTGCTTTTAACTTTTAACCCTCAATGCTGGACACTGAACAAGGCAGACACTGACGGCCCCCATTGTTTTCAGGTCTAGAGCGTATCCTATCTATTAGACATGTTGTAGTTGTGTTTGTCAGGATGATGAGGCCTCAGTCCAGCTGATTGCTCATAGCTTAAGTGTAGTCTTTTGATTTGTAATTAACTAACTACATTTCTGAGACCTAAAGTAATCCTATCAACACAAAATAATGAGGCAAATATGCCTACAGATTGATCTTTATGAAAGGGCAAATCAACCTTGACAGATGCCTCCTTACTAATCAAACCTCAGCAATATCTACATAAATATGAAAGTCATAGACAATAATACCTACAAAAAACTTTTAGGATCGGCTGGATCTTCTCAGTTTTAATTTTGTGTGATTATCCTGATCCACAGTCAGGTTTTTCTAGATGTTAGACCATCTAAAGGGGATTTTTAGTCCTTACTTTCCTACCAATTAGACTTTCCTTTAAAGCTGCCCTCGTCTCTTGGTGGTGATTTTGTGTCTATTTTATCGTGGTCATGTGTCTGTTGTCATTTTTCATCTTTGTGGTCATTTTGTGTGTGTTTGGGATGATTTTCCACAGTGGTGGCAAGTAACTATGCTGATTTACGTACATACTGTACTTAAGCACAGTTTTTAGGTATTTGTACTTTACTTGATTATTTCCATTTTCTGCTCCCTCATACTGCAACTTCGCTACATTTGAGTGGCAAATACTGTACTTTTACTCCACTATGTGAATTTGATAACTATACTTGCAGTCTGATGAATAATACATAATACTGTGCCAACATGCTTGTCAGAGCATCTAACAGCAGAGGAGGACGATTGGCAAATTGTGCACAGACAAGGTTTACACCGCTCTCTCAAGCTTACTTTTTCATTCCTCACACAAGTAACATTTTCACTGTATGCATGTACAAGTAAGTGCAATGCCATGAATATCTTCCATGAGAGACTCTCTGAAAATGTGCACCTTTATCCTCAATCGTATGATTTGAGCGAGACATATAAAAGAGGAAGTTCTCAGAAAGATGTCAGGGAGAAAGTGGAGTGCAGCCACGAGGAGCCGGTTATTATCTGTGGCCTTTAGGTGAGATCTATAGACTTCATATGACATACTTTTATTCTAAACAAACCCTTTATTCCAACCACTGTTAAAACTGTATCCATAAATCATTTCATTTGTTCAGTTTTGTGGAAGTAGTCGACGGCCTGGGTTTTGATTCAAGAAAGTTTGTGGTATTTTGTGGCTTGATTTTAATTTTTAAACAAATAAAACATTATTTCATAACTGAATCTTTCCAGTATTTCCACAACAAAATTGCTTAACCTTTCCCAGTTTTAAATCGACCCCATGCACAGATCCTAAGGGCTGATGTTAATTCAGTGATAGGCTTGACCAACGTCATACACAAACACGCTAGTCTAAGCTTTTGAAAAATGTCTGGGGACCAATATATTACACAAGAGGCTGTAGGCCAACTTAATTCTAGTGCGCTACTCTGTAAATTGAAAATTTGCTGATTAAAAGGTCACTGTGTTATCATAGAAAACATACATGTGTAATCACATGGTCCATGTGCTATTAGGCCTCTGTCTTATGTCACAGCAGATGTGGTTTCACATGATGCAGAGCTGATAACGGACCATGTCGGCTTTCTCATATATATAAAACACTCACTGTTTGCAGTAAGGTATGAAAGTGATTATCATTGGGTAAATATTGTAATATGGACATTGATACCATGGGATCTACATGTTTAGGCTTACCTACAGATTTGATTGGAGGTATACCTTATAGTGCAGCTGTCCCTGTGCTTTTTTACATCATAAAGCTGCAATAAAACAAACTTTCAATTCTCTAGTCCCATATCTATATGTTATGTGATGATGAGTGTGGTCCGTGTAAGCACCATCTCTATTCTGATAAACACTGCTCAACAAGAATAGAGCTTTGCAGCATTTGTCAGATAACAGAAATCGGTTGTGACTTTGTGAATTGTGTCAGTGTTCTTGTATGAAGGAGACTAAAGTTGGCTAATGTTGTAATTCTGGCAGTGGTATACCAATGCTGCACTGCCTTAAATGGGAAACAGAGACCCAGACCTCTGCTTTACTACAACATGTCTCTGATTAAGACCAGATTGGTCTGCCTGTGGTTGGTTCTGAGCCACAGCCAATTTCTACTCAGGGACAATACTGTTAAAATTGTGGACAGTATGTTTGCATCTATGTGAATCTCTCCCACTTATATCTGCATTAGTGGAGATCGAGAAGAGGTCTTATCAGTAGAAATAACTCTGTTGTGCCTGTACTGAAGTCTGGCATAACACACAATATACAGTTAGATGTACCAAAGTTGTGTGACCATTCCTATGGAAGCCCAGCATTCATGTTAGATCATATTTTGACCCATTACTGGGTCCCAATTTGTGTATCAGGCCATTTCCGTACTGGAATTAATGGAGATTGACAGTATTCTACGATAAGGATGTGATGTAATATATCCTTTGCTAATTCAAGTCTTCTCATAAAAATTTAAAACAAGATATATTATTCCTACGATAACAGGATCATTGTCTTGTTATCTATAAGGTAATTAGATCATTTCAGCATTTTATTCAAAACTATTTCCTCATTCAAGAAGAGTATTTAGTATTTCAGTGATCCCATATATGACAGTGTTAGTCGGTACACCATTTTGTTCTGACAGTTTTAACTACTAGTCACTTGTCTTATCTCTACTAATTTATAAAAGGGTTATCATGCTGACTCACAAAATTCTGATGGTATACAAACGTTATACCTGATGTTAGCATTGGTATTGGGAGCAACATTTAGCTTAAAGCTGTGCCTAAAGGAAAACCTCAAAGAGTTGCTAACATAGCTTAGCCTTATTAACTTCTGAATACTCTAACAGGCTATGATATACTACTACTACATAGAATACAATCTGTATCTCTCGTAAATCAATGGATAATAATATAGTTAGAAGAGGATGTGTGGTTGAATATTATCTCTTGAATCTGATAACCAAAGTGCAATCAACAGGTTTTACTCTTGATAGAAATATAATAATATTAAATCTGGATGTATGCTAACATGATAAAATATAACCTGCAGTGAAATTGCAGAAACATCAGGACAAATCTGTCAAACTTTGTTTGAACTGTCACAAACTTGTATTCTGTCTAATGACCAGGCTCTCATCTACTTTATTTGAATGTGTTTTTGCACCAAAATCTTTGTTCCTTTGTCACCTCATTTCTTTTCTTAGCATGACATGTTTTCATGGCAAGAATCCATAACACCTGTAGTTGAAATAAATGTGTGTTTTTGTGTATATTTTAATCTTTGTGATCACTTTTTAGTTTTTGCCACATTTTATAACTAGAAAAATCTTCTCTTCTCCTCTTCACATCCAGGAAGGAATGTTTTCTGCCACCATCTTGTGGCCAAAATGAAAATTTTATTTCCTTCTCAAATTGCAGTGGTAATAACCATTATGGCCAAGAGCATAATAAAACCAAGTTTAATAAATAAGTATAACCTAATTTTTAGGTGTGCAGCAACTTGCTCCTGCTTATTTTCATAGGGACAACTCATGAGTGAAACAACTTGATATTTTTTAATAATGTTTCAGTTGTAGTCATCTGTTTTATGGAAAAACATGCAACCTATAAAGCAGTACTGGTAATACATAATATATATTCAGTATCCCATACAGACAATGACAGTGTATTTCGATAATATTAAGTAAGTAGACTACAGAAGCAATACGTTATCGTAATATCATTTTTATGTCAAATTAAAATAGTTAAAGCTGAAATCTTTGTTTTGAATTCATCTTACGACAAAATTAATAAACAATTTGACACACTTTGAAACTAATATGAGCAAAAAAATCGAATTTCTTGCATGTTTTTAACATTTTTTAACAGTAACTTTAAAACGCAGAAAAATAAAGCCTTACATTCTCCATTTAAAAACCGAATCGCTCCGCGCACACTGTCCCTGGTTACTATCCGTAGTTTACGTCATCAAAACAAGACAACTGGAGTCGCTGATGAATTTTTGACCTGCTCACGTTGTCGATTCCAAATAGTTTTGGTGGGTTGTTTTTTTACGTCCTATCTTCAGTGTTAATGTCAGATAAGGTTGTTGTATCTTGTAACTCCTGCTCTTGGACGAATGCAGTTCTTACGTTAAAGCTAATGTTAGCTCCAGCAAAGCTAATTGTGTTTGTCATGTCCTTTTATATAATCTGATAAGTTTGTGTAGATAAAACTATGATGTAATTACTGATGCCAAAGTCTCGACGGTGAAATAATTAGTGCAAATGTTAAAATGGTAAACAACAGAAATTTGAGCTATGCTAACTGTTGAATGATTTCTGAATTGATTAAATCGTGTGGTACAGACCAGATACTATGATCATGACGTTTGGTTTACATCTGACCGATGAGGCAAATAGTGGCTGGGAACAAAGTGTTAAATTTGGCTGTTCTTCTGTACTACAGGGTTGAAAAGAGTTTTCCAGAATGTCGGTGGGAAAGGCTGCAGTTCATGCCAAATGGATCATCGGCAGAGTAATAGGGACCAAGATGTACAAAACTGCCAAAGTGAGAGTCACAAGGCTGGTGCTGGATCCTTACCTGCTCAAGGTGAACTTTCAATAGTCTTCAGCCACTGATTTTATATATATATATATATACACACACACATACCTGTTATTTCACTCTGTCAAATGAAAACACTACAGTTGCAAAACAGGAACATACATCGAACTTTTAAAGTGCTAACTGGGAAGAAATTTTCTCTTGAAGAAAGATTTCAAATCATGGACTAAGATGTTTTAAGATGTGTGTAAGGTTTAACAAATATGAACAGTTTCTTATTTACAAATGGGATACATTGGGTGACAAAGTGGTGGACTAGAATAACTTTGGATATACATTTGACATTATTTGCTAAATAATTAGTTACACCAACCACTTGTTAAATTCGTGATAAATAAATACATTTAAATAAATAAAATAATTACAATTGTACACAGATGATTGATTTATATGTAGTACATGATCCACTCCTAATGTTGTTCATTCTTAGATCAATAATCATTTGCTGTGCAATGATTTAAATATATTTTGAATATGTCTAATGTTCTATTCTAATAGTACAATATATCTATCGTAGTACTACAACAAGAGGAAGACCTACTTTGCCCACGATGCTTTGCGACAATGTACTGTGGGAGATATCGTCCTCCTCAAGGCTCTACCTGAGCCCAGGTCCAAACACGTGAAGCATGAACTGTCTGAGATCGTGTATAAAGTTGGTCGAGTGGTCGACCCACTGACTGGAAAGACAGTTGCAGGCACTGAGTTTGTGGAGCCGTTGACTGACCTTTCTCTCAGCCTGGGAGAGGAAACGACATTAACAGAAAAACTGCAGGAGCTCAACATCTCTGCTGCCACCAGCAGATCTGATTCCCCACCTGTGCAAACTCCCACTTCATGATGGAAAACTGTGTTCTTGCATGTGATCATGTTTCTGTTCCAAGTGTTATTGTAAATATGAGTTTATAGACCAGTAATCTTGTCATGTAATATAAATAGGTGGAGAGCCTATGTTCATATTGATTGCTGCCTGTTCAGGTAGTTTGAATTCAAGACACATATCTGAGGAATTTACAATAAAATGGCAATGAAAACATGCTGTCATTCACAAACATGTATACACAGTGACTTTATCAGTTTACTCTGACTAAATATCTGTGTTTGAATGACATTCATTATTATAGCGTGGGTAATGTGCATACACAAAAAGAATATAAAGTAGTAATACATACATTTGTTGGACGTATGCACGTGTGTTTGTTTAAGTCAAATAAGTAGGCTGAAGGACAAAAAGTGTCTTAAAACCGGTATAAACATGTTTCCATATGAACACTGAAACAAGTTTTGCTTGATGCAATAATTCCTCCTGTAGAGATTCCTTCATGAGATACTCCTAGTATTATGGGGGACAAAATCCACAGTCCTACTTAACTGTAACTATGTTACAAATTGAAAGCAATAAAGGTGCCAACCTTCCAAATTAGTCACAGTTAGAGGATATCTTCCAAAAATGTACTCTTTGTTGCTTTGCTTCCATTGTAGGGTCATCATGAACATGGAAGTAAGTGTCCAAAGAACTGCAAAGTAAAAAATTAACTTTGGAAGCTGTCCATCGTATTTGATTAAGCCAAAAACCTAACGTTAGCTTTAGATATACATTTAAGTGCATGTTTTGCATTTAGATGTCAGATTGAAACGATGTGGGAAAAATCTCTTCATGGCCAGAATGAACAGGATGACAGCAGGTAAATCCTGTTGCAGTGTCCACATGGTTCACCAGACTGTTGTTTTAAGACATTTAAAAAAAAACCTAAACCTGTTCTTAAACAGCAGAGCCATGTTTTAGTCCAATGTAATGTTCAAATCCTAAAATCCCACCAGAAATTGGTCAAAACATCACCGTGAGTGTTGTCACCTCTGTAGAGTGGGTGGGAAATAAACCTTAGAGCTGTAAATCAGTCATTTTAATCTGTCCGTCTGCTATATCCCCAAATGCCCAAGGTGCACACACCGTTAAGTTATTGAAGTACATAAGTTATCACAAGGTAACGTTGTTGTGAGTAACGTGGGTTCCTGCGGGGACAGCACGGTCTGCGGCTGCAGCCGTGTCAACAGGTCACAGCAGCTTTAGGGGAAAAAGATGGCGACCCGAGTCCTTCAAAGGGTGGGCAACGGCCTTAAACACACGAGAAATGGGCTCCATGCGAACGGACGGGTCTCTGTGGTCGTGAGGTCAGACTTTTGCATGTCACATTTTCACAATATATGTGTGAAATGCTCGTTATAAAGTGTGAACTGCCGCTAGTGTTGCTACAATGACGATGTCCGGTGTGCTAGGTGGCTAAGCTAACGCTAACGTGTGGACGTTACGTTGAGACCTTACGTGACCAGCTAGCATTAGCACTCTAGCTCTAAACTTGCTAACTTTGTGCTAATGTTAATTATTATCCCGCCGAACTACAAAGTTGTGAAGTAACTTGTGGTTGAACCTATTTCTGAGTTGTTGACATTTACGTACGCAGAGTTATGGTTGGCATCTACAGAAATGATACAAAATCGCAACTGAGTTTCTGTCCTAAACTGAATCAAACTTCAAGGTCAAAATGCATTGAATCGCTGCACGGTAGCACTTGTTTTGATTAGTAAATCAGACTACTTCTTTCCATGGCAGGTCTGGATACTGATCTAAGCCGTAAAATGTTTACTGGTGAAATGCTGCGTTGTAACGTAAATAAAATGTAGGTAAAAGGTGACAGCTTTGATTGCATTATGTAGTAGTATTTGTGTTTGCATCTACTGGCAAACAGTCAACAAAGTTTTAAACAAGTTTAACCATTGGGTGCAGTGCTTGCTGACACAATTAAAAGTTTGTTATCAGAAATAGTCATTTGGGAAGGCTGCTTGAAGTCATGTAGTCTGAACCTCTGTTTTTGACAACCCCTGGTCCTTTTATATCACAGACGTCTGAGCTGGAGTTTCTTTGCAATTAATCAGTAAGATGGTCTACAAAAATCTGTTTTTAGGTTTTTGGCTCTATCCCTGGTTATTATACAGTACAATTATACTATGCCTCCTAGTGCATTTTCCACTGATGTCAATATTGCACAAGGCAGTTATATTTATATTACACTTTAAATCACAGGTTCGCTCTGTTTACACTAAAGCTGACCAGTGTACAGAAGAATAACAAACTACCAGATGTTTGCAGTAGATAAGCACATTAGAGACTTAAAATCCTCAACCATAATCAGCCAAATATTTTTAAACATAAATCTACAGCATAAGGAAACATTTTGGACAAGGTTCCCTTAAGTTTGGTTATTGAAAAACTGTCAACAGACATATGCTGAGCAAAATTTTTTTAGTTGGAAAAATAAATTGTAATGTAACGTCCAGCTCTCTGGACGATAGATTATGTGACAAAGTCTGTTCCTACATAAAATATATCTTTGGAATTTCTGCATTAAACTTATAATCAATACACCAGTTCTCTAAATTTGCAATAATTATTACTGGTCAATATATATATATGCTTCATCTTGATCTACATGGAAAAGAATACTTAAAGAAATTAAAAATGCTATATCAACGGAAGAGGAAAGAATACAAGGAAAAAAAACTTGTAATTTATAAAATATCTTTCAGAACATTTACAGTTTTCTTTTGTACACAGTCATAACACATCACATTCTGATGGAGAACAGAAAACAAAGTGAATAAAAACACTAGAGCAGGTACAGCCATAAAACATTTATTTCTTTTATTAGTTTGTGTGGCACATGAAATGGTGGTTATATCTAAATTTGTGATTTGTTTCACCACAGGGGCCTCTCAGCTATCCGTGAGGACAGCTGGTTGAAGTCTCTGTTTGTTAGAAAGGTCGACCCAAGAAAGGACGCTCACTCTCATCTGCTCGCCAAGAAGGAGGACAACAACTTGTACAAAATACAGTGTATGTATCATTTGTGACTTGGTAATACTGTGATGTTACCTTGAACAGATTCCCTTTGATGTTTCATGATGGATTTTAAAATGTTAAACCTTCCCTAGGATAATCTTATCCGTTAGATGATAGTTGATGTATTTTCAGCTCAGGATTTGTTTACTTGCAGTTCACAATGTCAAGCCTGAGTGCCTTGATGCTTACAATAAACTTTGGTAAGACGTCCCTTTCCTTTGTTGAATTTATTCAGTTGTCTGATCGAGGCTCTGGTTTAGTAAAAAGTGCAGATATTTATCATTTTTACAAATTTGTGTGTGTGTGTATCCTCAGTGAGGACGTCTTGCCTTCCATTCACGCTGACCCTGAATACCCTTGTGAGCTTGTGGGCACCTGGAACACATGGTACGGAGAGCAGGATCAGGCAGGTGAGAGCACGAATCAAAACCTGCTTTTGATTTAAATAACTGATTAGACATTTATTTATAAAAATTAAATTTAATATTATTTTTAAACCTTTACTTACCAGACAGACAAATACTAGTGCTTAAAGGACCAGGTGTTTCATCGGTCAACAGAGAATCACTTGACAGTAATAGACAATGCAGGTGATTCATTAAGTTCCAGCTTCTCAAATGTGAAGACCTGTTGTTTCTGCACAAAACAAGCAATTTAGAGGCATCTGTTTTACTTGGAGAACATCTGATGAACATTTTCACTATTTTCTGACATTTTATAAACTGAATGATTAATTGATTAGTTAAAAAAACAACTGATAACTGGCAATAAACATTACTGTTAGTTGCAGCCTCAGAAGACATTAGAGTTTAGTAATGTTTTTGTACAATAATTTGTGGCAGGCCATATAAAACAATCACATTATGTCAATATATTTACATTATTAGAGTTTTAAAGTCGGACTGTAATGGAACACTTACAGGAATCAATCAGAAATCAGTCACCTTGAAAATACAGTATCTCATTTTCCCTTTGGTCCTTTAAACAATACAATAAATTACTGCTGGAATAGTGTGAACTATAGAAAACATTTTCAGACTCTGAAATTTCATTTATTTTTGACTGTCAGGACTTAAATATTCCCTAAGATTATTGCGATTGCTCTCCTCCAAAGTCACGTAAACTTGCACTTTGACTGAATTTATATTTTAGTTATTTATAGCTGTGAGTGTATTGCATTTTTCCTGGCGGCTGTCCATTTTGTCCTTCTGGTGACATTTGTCAGTCCTTAGTTGTAATCCTCTTCGCAGCTCTAGTTACAGCGCAGCAACATTGGCAACCTTAGTAGAGATCATCTAAAGGGCAGCATAAACACTGGGAAATAAAATATAGTACTATGATTTTATTTTGTGAACATGATGTCTTAAGTCTTGGCATTTATTTATAAAAAATTCAGTTTTTATTATTGGAAACTTTGAATTTTTAACTCGATCCCTGCAATTGTCAGTTTTGACTGTAGCTATCTCAAGTAGATATAATACATTATAAGAAAAAAAAATTTTTGTCTCGTTTTTTAATTTTAGTAAATTAATTAATGAATATTGCATATTGTAGCAGCCACTATTTTTCAACCAGAATCTCACATTTTATGTGCTGTAATTGTAGTTATAAAACAAGGCAGTTTCCTCAATGGTATTAACAGAAAATAATAGTTTTATCATAGATCTACAGAGAGAAACTACAGTTGCTGATTTAAAAAGAGCAACAACAGACATACAGAGATATATTTGAGAGCTGCATTATTTTTGGCTCTTCTGCTCCTTCTATTCTAGTTCACCTGTGGAGATATCGGGGAGGATATCCAGCTCTCACTGAAGTCATGAACAAACTCAGGCAGAATAAGGTAATGGGTGCTCGCATTAGTTCAGTTTACTGACAGCTGGTGATCTATAGGCCGCTGTTTTTGCCAGTGGACCCAGAAAATTAGACACACAGACCATTAGTTTATTTTCTATAGCTTTGTGTTCTTTATCTGTGATTTTCCAGAGTTTTAATTTTAGTGCAGTTATGCTTACAGCTTAGTTGCAGAATAGCAATTGTATACTGTAAACAAGGTCAGTGTTAAGTTAATTGATCCAATCGTGCTTAACTTTTGTGGATTTCATGGATTTGAAGAACACTACTCAGACTACATATTTGTAAATTGCATATACATTTAAAACTATTTCAGCTGTCTTTTCCAAACATTTCCTTAAGGTTTGTAGGCTATTAACACATAGTAACCAAGATTATTCATGATTTTAACAACAATTTACAATTTATTCATATGCATTTCAACAAAACTAAACACATTCAATAATACAAAGGTGTTTTTCGGGGTTTTGGGCTGGATGCTGACCTCCAAAAACGTGACAATTATTTTTCCTTTTCAACCATGAAATATTACCACCAGATATTTAATATTTTTACAGATGTATTTGGGGTTGTTTGGTTGATCCAGACTTGCTGTGTAAGTTGTTACTGTTGTTCGTCGTTGCTGTAGGTGTTTATGGACTACAGAAACGAGAGGGGGAAGATGCTGCTGTCTCGTAGGAACCAGCTACTGCTGGAGTTCAGTTTCTGGAACGAACCTGTCCCTCGTTCAGGACCCAACATCTATGAGCTCCGATCATACCAACTCAGGGTGACTTGGTCATTTTGGAACATGAAACCTGTTGTGATGCTGATATATTGTATTATTATACTGACACGTGCTTTGGCCCCATTAAGTGAATGAAAGAAGTAGGAATCCTATAGAAGTTTAAGAAATTCTAAAAATAAAACGGAGCATTATCGCTTATCCGTATCCTGCTTTGAAAAATAATTTCTTGCAAGACCTGCGAGCGTAGGGTGTGTCAGATGTTTTTCTTTGTTGCTGTGATGAACAGTCTGACAACTCACTGTCCACATCTGTGGTTTGTTTCTGTAGCCAGGGACGATGATCGAGTGGGGGAACTACTGGTAAGTGCTTTTTGTACTGAAATTATCAAATTTCATTAAATTGAATTCATTTAGATGATTAATCTAACTTTTAATACCTGACCTTTTATGTGAATCATTTAAAGATTTCCTCATTATTATTTTTGTTGGTTTTACAGATTGTAGCAGATGAAAATGAGTCATCTGTAGTTTTTAGTCCTATGCATGATTCCTGAGCATGAGTAGATACAAACACACATAATTCATAAATTTAAAGGACGACTGATCTATTGTATCTTATTTAATATATTTGCATATGTGATTAAATTCATAATCACTTGAAATTTGCCTGTAAATGTAATAAACAACATTTAGATCATCTTTATCATGATCTAAATTATTGGTGTCTCAGTGAGTGTCAGTATTATCTGACCTATAAAACCTACAAAGTCATGCTGGTCATTTAATTGATATAATATATATATATAATCATTCATTAAAGAGCTATTTGATTTCTTTCCTGTAACATAATTATTTTTGTGCTCTGCAGGGCGCGGGCTATTGAGATTCGCCAGCAGAACCAGGAGGCAGTTGGAGGATTTTTCTCACAGATAGGAAGACTGTACACAGTTCACCACTTATGGGGTGAGCAGGGTTTCCATGTTTAATGAACTGTGAAACATCATGACATTTTTTTTAGAAATCGTAGTGTTGTAATTAATTACAAAAGTGTGTTTATATTATACTTCTAAACATAAGTTTGACTTCCTTTAAACAGTTTCTCCACCAGGTGTCAGTATAGGCTAATATCAGCTCTTTTCACAGAGTGGAGACTGTAGGTATGAAGTAAAAACTGTTCATAACCATTTGTACCATGTTTTTTTTCTGTTAAGCTTACAAAGACCTTCTTTCCAGAGAAGACATCAGAAATGCAGCCTGGCAGCGTGAAGGATGGGATGAGGCTGTTTATTACACAGGTACAAGGCCTTTTTACCTTTCTGATAACACAGAATTTTCAAACTTTAAGTGTAATCACTTTACAATCACATTACCATCAGTGGAAGCATGTGACAGCTGCAATGTGATCTTAACATGTTTTCATCTTACAACATTTTGTTATACAAATAATTTAAAAAGGTTTTTTCTACTATTATGTAAAAGTGGAACACTTTGAGTTTGAGTATTTTAGATGTGATCTTATTTATGCATTTGCCATGATGTGATAAATACAATAATTGTAAATGAATTCTTATTACGCCCTGCGATGGATTGGCGACCTGTCCAGGGTGTTCCCCGCCTCTCGCCCAATGACAGTTTGGATAGGCTCCAGCACCTCCCGCGACCTTTTACGAGGACAAGCGGTTAGGAAAATGGATGCATGGATGGAATTCTTATTACTTTTGTTCGTTGACATGCATTTAAGTGACCTGGTAACGACTGAACAGTTTCTGCAGATCTGTTATATTAATCTTTATGCATATGAGAAACCAGATTTCTGTAATCATGGTCGATTACATTTCAACAAATGAGATCTGCTATAAAAAAGAAAAGTCCTATGAAGCAAAATGATCTTCTAAAAAAAATACATGTCAGACTTCCTACAACTGCAAAAGTCTTTTGGCTGATTAAAAATTAGATGTGCTGCTGCAATTTGTTTCACCAGAAGAGGTTTAATTGTACATGACGTTAGCCCTGTTAATAAGACATTGCAGCAGTCAAGATAAGAGATGGCAAGTGCCTTTACAAGCAGTTGGGTGGCATTTGCATATTAATTACAATTACATATTAAATGAGACACTTCCTCCTTGCCTACAATAGTTAATCCATTAGATAAAAATAACACCAAAAACACAGGAACAATAATTTCTCATTCTAGCCCTAAGTTAAGTGCTGTTAACTGTTATTACTTTGTATTTGTACTGTGTGTTTACCTTTTGGAAGGAGCTACCCTGAGATGCAGAATGAATTTCAACAACATATGACCATCCATCCATTATCCTAACTTTTATCCACTTTTCCCAAGGCCTAAGGCTTCTTAGCCAATCAAACATCCATCCATCCATCCATCTTCATCCGCTTATCCGAGGTCGGGTCGCGGGGGCAGCAGCTTCAGCAGGGATACCC
>JAUMHL010000006.1:16279064-16294359 GCA_032362345.1 Sandelia bainsii | reverse complement strand
CCGACAACAGAGCTCCTAGGATCACTGGGACACGCAAACCCCTCCACCACGATAAGGTGGCGGTTCAAGGAGGGGATTCAATCAAACAGTTAATTATATAAAGACGGTTTTACAAATACAGATAAAGATCTATGTTAGTAAACAAAGGATTGAATTAATAAAATTTTATCTGGTCATTATTTTTAATTACATGACTAAAATATATCAACTCAAATAAGTTTTGTGTGTTGAAATGTTTTTGTTGCGGTTTTGTGTGTGTGTGTTAGAGCATAAAACATGACACAGAAATCTCTTGCTAACATGTTGTTTCCTCCTTGTCCTACAGTCCCCCTGATTCAGCACATGGAGTCCCGGATAATGATTCCCATGAAGACTTCACCTTTGCAGTAACCACAGACACCAAGAGAACCTCTCAGTAGCCACTGCAACTGTCACACTGATGAGTAGAGAGTGTAACCAACTATCAGAGTGTGCACTGCCAGGAATGTTTTTGTTTCTTTACTCCCCTTTTCTTTGTGGTCCTGTGTGGTCTTGTTTCAGATGACACTGATTTAACACCAAACCTTTATATGTTACAGCACTTACTGTGTTACTGATACATGAATCTGCTGTGTACAGACAAACTATAATT
The DNA here is from genome assembly GCA_032362345.1 of Sandelia bainsii. NCBI lineage: Eukaryota > Metazoa > Chordata > Actinopteri > Anabantiformes > Anabantidae > Sandelia > Sandelia bainsii. Next base: position 16,293,728 of record JAUMHL010000006.1, on the reverse strand, counting down.
CGACCCACTTTTCCTGTTCATGGTCACTCTTATTTAAAGGGACAGAGTTTAATCGGCTAGTCTTATTTCTTTATCATGATCTAAAAATATGATATTCAATGTTTGATTGATACCAGAAAGAGGAAGAATAAACAGTTCTAGTGCTGGTCACAGGGGCTGAAAATGTTTTTAAAATGTGTGCTAAACGTTAACATGACTTTTAAGCCCTGTTGCACTACAAATCAAACAGCCTCCAGGATCTCACAACAAAAACACTGTACCACTATCACATCACTATAGAATAAAGTGAATAAGCTTGTTTAAGGGGAATGTGCTGTTTACAAATCGGTGTTTGATCATTCTCATAATGAATGATCAAAGTCAGTCACTCCAGCTATAGATTCACTAGAAGTTCAGTGTTCAGTGAATGTTTATTTTACACGACTTTCATCCCGCCCACTGATTATGGTGTTTATCAGGAATGTGTTTCAGAATTAGTTGGATGGATGAAAGGCTTCAAAACAACACTAGAAACACACAAATGTTGTCTACCCAGAACAGGAAAGTAGACTTTAGTTGATGGCACGATTTTTTATTTCCACTCGAAACATGAGTATAGTGTCCAGTTGTTGGGGTGTAGTTGTGCTGAATCCCAAGTCTGAGCCATTTTGCCCCACTGTTAAACTGACCACATCTTTAGATTCTTTTCTAACTAATATCATGACACTTCTGGCTCTTCCAGCCATGATTTTATTTTTTAATCAAAACTAACAAATATCTACAATACAGATGTCTGTACACTGACTGATTAGGTCCATCTCTATATCAAGAAATCAATGCCAACTGGTGATTGTGTGCTCTGAGAGTAATGTTTGTTATTGTTTTTTTAATGGTGAGATATACATAGTAGGCTTATCAGACCCAAGAAATGGTCAATCCTGTATCTGTAAATTAGGTGGGCTATTCTGAACTATCTGATAAACAAGCTGGCAGGACAGAAGTGATGTCTAATTGTTGTAAATGTGAAATGCAGTGCTTTAATAAGATTAGTTGTACATACTGAATTAAACTTTAAAAAAAAGTCTTGGACCTTCTTTAATCTATTAGTCTATTAATACTAGTGATAGAGTCATCTGTAATAATCCTTCAGTCACTCACACACAACGGAGCAAAAAATAGCCCTTCCTTATGTCCCCAGACACCCAACCAGTACACCTGAGCAAAAATTATTAACTAAATAATCAGTCAATTGACTATTTCGATCATCCATCCATCCATTTTCTTAACCGCTTGTCCTCGTAAGGGTCACGGGGGGTGCTGGAGCCTATCCCAGCTGTCATCGGGCAAGAGGCGGGGTACACCCTGGACAGGTCACCAATCCATCGCAGGGCCGACACACAGAGACAAACAACCACGCACACTCACAACTATTTCGATCATTTGCCAATAAATTGCTAAAAAATCGATAGTATACCAACTTTTTAAATATGAGCATTTTTCTATGATAAACTCAACATCTTGTATCTGGCTGTTATCTATAAATGGTTGATGGAGTTTTTGTGTTAACACAGAAAAATACAAGTTGATACAACAACTCTTCAGGATAAGATAAAAATGGGATGACCTGTCGTAATTGATATTCAACTAAAATTATGCAAATTTCAAACAAATGTAAACCAAAGTGGCACCAACTGAACCTGGGGCTGTTGGAGACCTGGTAGCTTCAGGTAATCCTGCTTTGAAATAAACAGGGAGAAATACCACACAGTAAACACATCACAAAACAAGAACCAAAGAGACCAGTCACTACTTTTTAAACTGGTCAGCGACTGGGATGAAGCCATGGATGTGTTCTGAAATCTGTTAGGAGTATATATGTTTGAAGCTTGGGCGTTTCTTGACAAATCGCCGTTTAGGGTAAGATTTATGCTACCTTCAAGAATATCGGAAATCTCAAAACCTTTTGGAGTGTAATAGCACAAAAAGGGGAACAATCAATGCTGAGGTGATTCCCTTGTTAGTTATTTTTTCCAATGCATTACTATGAAATATGGTGAAAAGAATATTTTCTACCAAAAAACAAGCTAACTAATTAGAAAAATTAAACCATGTCTATTTTCTCTAACTTAAAATAACTAAATAAAAAAGTGATTTGTGTTCTTTAGTAGAACCATTTTGATTTAATACTTAATCCTGATATCAGTCATTGCAGAAAGAAACACTGCTAACTAATGCCAGTGTCACCCAGAGCTTTTATATTTACACCTCTCTATAGATAGACACTTTTTTTATATATATATTCCAACACTGGGTGGAATCACCAGGTCAAAATGACTGACAAAAAATACCCCAGTTAATTAAATAAATGTTCAAAGTTTCCACTCAAATCAGGAATCCACTGGGCTACTCGAAACCAGATTTTTACCAAACCATGTTTGTTCAAAACCTTTGACCTGGTAGGCACCTACCACCTACCTGGCTGTATCTTCTTGTCAATAATGCCTGTAAGGAATTATAACAACATGTATGAACTATAAATTATTAATTACAGTAAAAGCAGCCCAACTGGTAGCAAATCCTCCCAATCTGGCAACACCAGAGGGGTACCAGCCTACAGAATCTCAAAACATAAACACTGCGCCCAGAGCTAAATTTTTAACAGTATAAAGTGGATAAACATATTTAAGGGTCTGTTTTATAAAGAGGAGTGTCCTGTTTACTAAATAAGCATTCAATAATTCAAATAGTTATAAAGTGAAGCTGGCTGTGTGAGTCTTTGTCCACAGTCAGACTCCAGCTTTAAATTCAGTAGAAGTTCAACAGGTTTCCACTCCTCTAAGTGTTTAGTTTACTTTAGAACTACATGACTTTTAGTACTTGAATAAATGTATTTGGTTACTTTCCACCACTGGTGAACACTGAACCGAAGCATTCCTAATTTAATTTTGTGCTGATGTAAACGGGGAGTTTGGGGCCCTCTAAAATTTGAAAGGTCCGAGCCTTTATTGGTTACCTGAAGGCAGCACGAGAACACGTGTTGGAGCCTTCTGGAACCCGACTCCCCTTTCGAGAGCGTCCAAGCCCGAGCAGTGCGTACTTCATTCCGGCGACACTTTTTACTTCGCCATGGCTGCGGTGAAAGCTCTGAACCCAAAAGCAGAGGTGGCCAGGGCCCAGGCCGCCCTGGCTGTTAACATCAGTGCCGCCCGGGGGCTTCAGGATGTGCTGCGAAGTAACCTAGGACCGAAGGGGACCATGAAAATGTGAGTGCCGCCGGAGCCCTTTGTGCAGCACGCGCTAGATGCTAACTGCTAAGAAGCCAATGTTAGCTAGTTTTGAGCCGGTAGACTTGCGCAGCAAGCATTTCCACCTCATTCTGTGTTTATCTGTCCAGTTTGAAAACTGGAAAACCTTCCCAGTGTGCTTCTTTGTCACCCCCCTCCACAAAGTACGAAATCATGATTTAAGGCCTCCAGTTCCTAAACGGATAACGGATTTCTCGGCGCACGTTGCCCTGCCCAGTCATCGTCATGATCCGTTTGACAAGCTCCAAGCTAACGTTAGCATGTTAGCATCAGCCGGATAGCACATTATGCTAACGCCTATAATGCAGTCAATGCAGTGTCTCAGTTAGGATTTCAGTATCACATCTTGTTAACTTGGCCTTAATTGATGACACTAAAGAGCAAATTAATGACTTTATCACTGGTAACGAGTTAGTTAATGTTGGTGAACTTACTGCCCAGTGTGAGGAGCATTATTTCAGGAAGTTTAGACTGATAATGTTACTTACTGTTAACATTACTCTGTCGGCTGGTGAGCAAATAGTCGTTTATGTACAAGATATGACTGAAGCCTAACAAAGTGCACCCTGTATTAGCCGATGTCAGACATTAACTCTTTGTTGCCTGTTTGGATCTGCAGGCTGGTGTCTGGAGCAGGAGACATAAAGCTGACCAAAGATGGCAACGTCCTGTTACATGAGATGGTAAGAAAAATACTGAGCTGTGAAATTATTTTGTCCAACTGTCTCGTCTATTGTACAGATTTCTCCATTGTTTAAGAGTGACCACACCCCTACTGTCTGTGTGTGTGTGTGTGTGTGTGTGTGTGTGTGTGGGCACCATTTAGGCCTCTGTGAACCTGTTAAACACATTACCACATTGAAATACACAATAAACATGTATATCTTATAGTGCTGCGAGTCAAACTGCAACACTTAGTGATGTTTAATTATATAATATATTAGGGCTGGGCACGTTATCGCGTTAACGTATTAATTAATTAACGCTGACAATTATTTTATAGCGCGTTAACGCAGTTTTATTATTATTATTATTATGATGATGATGAAAGTCCGTGGTCACTGGCTCTGACTACACTTACAGACAAACCATGGGTGACAAGAGGGGTGGGATGTTGATCAGTACTGGCTTTGGATTGGCGTCATCATGCGTCTCAACCAATGAGAGCATTCCGGGGTGGGTAATACTGTTGCAACTTTCTGCAACAGAACCAACGCCAGCAAATCACCCAAACAATGGACACCGACACAAACACTTAAAGGAATCATGACGTTCATGTGTTTTTTTTTATGTCAGCAGTCAAATTAACAACTGTGTTTAAAAAACGCTTTTCAGGTGGTTGACGTGACATATTTTGCGACGTGCTGCTCTCTGCATCGGGGCAGAACTCCACTGAGCGCGATACAGAAATCAGAGGAGAATAGTAAATGTTACGTGACCATGTAGAGACAGAAATGACATAAAATAAATCACATGAGGCTGTTTAGATTGTTTAGATAGATGGATACTTTATTCATCCCCATGGGGAAATTCACATGCTCCAGCAGCAGCATACAGATGAAAGTAAAATATATAAATCAATACTAAAAAAAGAGCATAATAAAAACACAGTGCAGGTTAAATAGTGCAGTAAAAATTAGAGTATAACAGTACAGTGTGGGGTGTTAACATTAACGTTTGTGATAATAACCATTAGTTGCAGCCCTGTCGTTATTTTAACTGTGAATGGGGTCATAACCACCATACTGATTCTCTTGATGGTGTGCTGTTTTTCACAATCTTTTTTCCGTTTGTTCTTTTCCTCACAGCAAATTCAGCACCCGACAGCGTCACTGATAGCAAAGGTTGCCACGGCACAGGATGACATCACGGGAGATGGTACCACCTCCAACGTCCTCATCATTGGCGAACTGCTGAAACAGGCAGACCTCTACATATCGGAGGTAAACGACAGAGGCTTTAAAAACTGTAAATTCACGGCCCTGTTGGGTTGTCTTTTGTCTTTTTTTGTTTGCTCAAAAATATAAATTTGTCTTAAGCTTGCATGGGAAGCATCAATCATTACAGACCATACATTTTAAAACACTTCTTTTAAATAATTTTAAATAATAGGAGGTGAAAGTGATGTTTGAGGGTGCCAGAAATCTTCTAACATTCTGTCTTTTAGTTGTGCCACTGTTCAATATTGTGTAAGTCAGTGTTTGTAACAAGGTACATTTTCTTTTTTAACTTACTTTGCCTTTGTGCCGCAGGGTCTTCATCCAAGGATTATTGCTGAGGGCTTTGAGGCGGCGAAAGAAAAAGCTTTGGCTGTTCTGGAGGAGTTGAAGGTGACACGGGAAATGGACAGAGAGACGCTCATCAACGTTGCACGCACCTCCCTCAGGACCAAGGTCCACGCAGAGTTGGCAGATCTGCTCACTGAGGTGAGACATGAGCGAATGGAGCTCAACATACGCACATCTGGGGGTCAGTGATTGACCAAACAAAGATGATTTCCTCAGTTTACACTATGTAGCTTCCAAAATGACCACCGCACCTCTTAGGAACATCAGCACGACTATTGTATTACTGCAGTTTTAACGTGGTACAACTGACAGTTGATGCTAGTTGCAGATAGCCAGGCAGTGCAGAAGTTTTCCCATCCTAAAGAGTCAAATTTCTGGAATGACTTTATTGATGTTCAGGTGTGGTGATAACTGATTTATCTGTCTGCAGGCTGTAGTAGAGGCTGTGTTGGCTGTCGCTAAACCCAATGAACCCATCGACTTGTACATGGTAGAAATCATGGAAATGAAGCATAAGACTGACTGCGATACACAGTAAGTTACAAGGCCAAATTTTGTGGTGCAGGAGTGAACAGAAGTCCCACGTATCTAAGGGTGCTATTCTTTTTTTCTCAGGCTGATCAGAGGTCTGGTGTTGGACCACGGTGCCCGACATCCTGACATGAAGAAGAGAGTGGAGGATGCCTATGTGCTGACCTGCAATGTCTCTTTGGAGTATGAAAAGACAGAGGTCAACTCTGGCTTCTTCTACAAGAGTGCCGATGAGAGGGAGAAGCTTGTGGCTGCAGAAAGGAAGTTCATCGAGGATCGTGTGCAGAAGATCATTGCCCTGAAGAACACAGTCTGTCCCAATGGGGAGAAGGGTTTTGTTGTCATCAACCAGAAGGTATGGTTTGAGAGGATTAATGCAGCACTCACAGTGTGGTTGTCTGTGTATCGTACACAGTAGCTCATTCACAGTAACAAAAAAGTTCAAAATGTGCTTTAAAATTATACAATATGAATTAAAAATCATTACAGAACCAGTCTGGTAAACTGAAGGAAATGAGCAGACAATTTTATGATACTGGAACATTTGTAATGTATTATATAGGAGTTTTGTTAATTGAGCATTAACTGTTCCGTAATACATTAAGGTGGTTTGGTAGCTAACTCACCAAAAGAGGGCTAAAATAATGTTTATTTTTGGTGAGAAAGGTACTTTAACTGTAGTTTTCAGGGGATCAGCAATTCTGGCAACACTTTCACATTACAGTTGCTCTTTTGATTTGATGCTTTGTCAGAAATACTGTTTAATAAAGCCTTAAACAATTTTAATATGAAATTAATTCTAACCATTTTTTGTTATTACATGAAAGTAAATTTCTGACCAAGTCTCTAAGTGCACAGTGAACACCCAAGGATGCTGATGTGGCTCCCCTTGGTCACTTGTATCTGTGCTACAGTAAATCTGATCTGTACCTCTGCATTAGGAGAGACTGCTCCTCTCTTACATGTATTCAGCGGATCAGAATACACCTAGTCAGTACACACAGTAAATGATTTCTAGAAGTGATCGTCATGGTGAATGAAAGTTTTATTTCTTTTTGTGGGTTTTTTCCTCTTGTATTGTGTAGGGTATTGATCCATTCTCTCTGGATGCCCTCGCCAAGGAAGGCATTGTAGCCCTGCGCAGGGCAAAGAGGAGGAACATGGAAAGGTAAGAAAAGAAAAGGAAAAAAAGATATAGCGACCTTTTTATGTACAATGGAAATTTTGTGTTTGCCCTGTGTTTTTGAGTGAGTCAGCTTCTGTAAAAGCAGACTTTACTGTTTATAATTGACTAAGAATTAAAATAAAACATTTTAAATATAAATGACATAACACCAGGCCATAAGACAGCTCAACACACCAGCTGTTGGAATTTCAGTTTTATTTTGCTAAGTCACAGGATGGTGCCCTTCAGCCTGTCAAAAGAGAGAGCAGCCACAGCAGGACCAGGAACTAGACTTTTAGCTCTTGTGTAGCTAATGTGGCAGTGTTAACATTAGCTTGTTAACCTTCTGAACTGTGATCCGTTTGTGGGTGCCAAGTTGTCACATAAGGCTAAGTGAGAAATTCAAGTGACTGACAACAAGGAAACTTGATGCACAACACTTGTTACAATTGCAAACATTGTGTTGTTTTCACAACTTTAGCTTTGTTTGTGACTATGGTTTAATTTCACCTTGTGGGAAGGGGAACAAGACCAGTAACACATTTGTTATATTCAGTACTTAAAATCGAGTTAATGTAGAGATTGCATTCTTCCCTCTGCAGACTCTCGCTCGCTTGTGGAGGTATTGCCATGAATTCAGTTGATGACCTCACACCTGAATGTTTGGGAGATGCTGGGTTGGTTTATGAACACACACTGGTGAGTATTTATTTATGTCAGCACAAAAAAGGCTCATGAAAATTAACTCATTGTTTTTTTTTTTCTTCTTTGAAGCACATGGAGTTTTTTATTTGTGAAGATGAGTCAGTGTTAATTGTCTTTGATCGTGCCTGCAGGGAGAGGAGAAGTACACATTCATCGAGAAGTGTGGGAACCCTCGCTCAGTTACTCTGCTGGTAAAGGGACCCAACAAGCACACCCTAACACAGATCAAAGATGCGGTGAGGGATGGTCTGCGGGCAGTGAAGAATGCCATAGAAGATGGTAAGATGCTAATCAACCTAGAATTTTACAGTGCGTTTGTGCCATTTGACTTTGCTTAATGTCTGGAAATATTTTTAATGCAGTAAAAATGATTTAGTTACAAGCTAAATTTTGTTTTGTCACCAGGTTGCAAGTTAGCATTTTGTTTGCATTGTTTCTAATTTAAATCTGATTCAAACATTCTGATGCATTTATAATTAAATCAGATTCAGGGTTGACTTGCTGACACTTGCAGTTATTTTTCTTTTTTACTTCACAATTAATTGTAAAGTAGAAAAGAAATGTCACTTTTCTTCTTGTCCCTCTCCTGTAGGTGTGTTTTCTTGTTGAAAGTAGCTCAATAATAATCCCTTACAGACAAATCAGCCAAATGTGACATGAATACTTAATATGTTAAACGTCACTGGATCTACTAAACCCAATTTAATGACAGATTTTTAAGCACCACGTCTTGCTTGTTTGGACACAGTAGCTTCAACTGTGTCTCTTTATTCAGCTCATCTTGGTTTTGATTGCATGATAAAACTGTGAAATGAAATGTAGGTCAGTTTGTCTGTTTAGTGAAATGCAGTTGGTCTCATTTGCACAGTGAACACCCAGGGGATGCTAATGTGGCACTTCCTGGTCTGCTGTGTCTGTGCTACAGTGACTCTGATCTTTTCCTCTGCATTAGAAGAGTATGGTCTCTTCTGCATGTATTCAGCTGATCAGAACAACCCCATTTATTTATCTTGTTTTAAACATACTGTTTGTGCCTTATTGCCATATTATATGTCCTGAGTATCCCCTTCTCATCTTTGTCTCTCTCCAGGTAGTGTCGTATCTGGCGCAGGCGCGTTAGAAGTGGCTGTGGCTGATGCTCTGATAAAACACAAGCCCAATGTGAAAGGCAGAGCCCAGCTGGGTGTCCAAGCATTTGCAGATGCTCTCTTAGTCATCCCCAAGGTAAGGACATTTTACTTTCCTCACAGGCTCTTTGTGTTATAGAAACGCTTCCTACTGTGCTCCCACTAATATCTTTGGTCATACCATAAAACTGATTTATCTGTTAGTTTTTATACTGTATCAGCCTTTGTTGATTTTAATCATGCCTCTTCCTTTGTAGGTTTTGGCCCAGAACTCTGGATATGACCCACAAGAGACCCTGCTGAAGCTGCAGATGGAGTACAAAGAGTCTGGACAGCTTGTTGGTGTAGACCTCAGCACAGGTCAGAACCAGAGCACAGCATTAGTATCAAATTCTGCAAGTTGTATTTTAAGATATGTATGATGCATAATGTTTTTCACAAGGAGCAGTTAGTAACATAAGGTTATTAATATTAAGTCAGTAAACTTCAGCTGTAATAGGGTGCACAGAATTGATGCATGAAGTACGTAAGTACCATTGTACAAATGTCAAACGGGCATGAATGGCCAAACCATTAGAAATCTAAACAGTTGAAGTGAAAATATTTCTAGTGAAAAATTCACCTCCCTCACATCACAAAGGAACATAGCAATTTAAGAAGCCAGTGTGCCCATTTATTTTTCTATTTCAAGCTTGTGTATTTGTATTTTAAGTCACCTTTATCTTAATTTCCTGTTTGTTCTGTGTTTCAGGGGAACCCATGGTGGCAGGGGAAGCAGGTGTCTGGGACAATTACAGTGTCAAGAAACAGCTTCTCCACTCATGGTGAGATTATGCATTTATAAACTTCAAAACATCAGTGGTATATTTGAAATTGTCTCCTCATCAATCTGTTACTTTTCTTTCTTTACAGCACGGTGATCGCAAGCAACATTTTGTTGGTAGATGAGATCATGCGAGCTGGAATGTCTTCTCTGAAAGGTTAAAGGTCACCTGAGGAAGCTGCAGCTGTTACCACACTCGCAGGGATAGTTGTTTACCTGATGGTTCAGTCAACATGTTCCTGTTATCTCCACTCTGAAGCACCCCAGTCTGATGGACAGCCTGCTGTAAACACCACGGCATCCATCGCAGCGTCTGTCAGAAACCATTGTTATGCTAGTCATGGGTTGTTTTTTTTTCATGGATTTGTCAACACCTCCCTCTGATTGGTTTATTTATGAGATTTTGTTAAAAGCACTGACCTCTGCCATCCAGTTTTGTTTCTACCTATTAAAGGATTTCTTCGCTCTTGAAAGATTTCATTATTTTTTCTGTGTGAATGGATATAAAAAGGGACTAGAATTACCGTATTGCAGTTGTATGCCTATGCTAACCTGTGACATTGTAGTTTACACGCATGTCTGCCCAGACTCATTCTAGTACATTTATGTACAAGTCCAACCAGATGTTTGTTCCACATGTAATGCTATTCCTTTCGGGCATTTCTGAAATACAGCATTGACAAGAATGGAACATACAAGAGGTTACAGTGACCTTGTCCTTTGAGCTTTGGCCACCAAAAACTAATCAGATCATTATTGATTTAAGTTGGACAGTTGTGCAAATTTGAGTAAAATCTAAGATTTCTTTGAATACTTACCTCTATGTAGATACATGTTCAAAATATGTCTGCTATGTGTTAAATAATATAACTATGACTCAGCTGTTCATAAAACGTCAAACCATAAAATACTTCCCTCCTGGTTGCATTTGCTGAAGTGTTATAGTTTTGGTGAAACACTACCTTTTTGAAAATGAAAGATTATAAAACTTTATTTATCCCAGAGGGAAATTATTTTTGCCATGTCACAGCTTCTTTCCGTTCAAAAGGAAAGAACCATAACAAAGATCAACACCAACACAAATACTAAATACTCATATACAAGATATAGAATGGATAAAAAAATGGTCATTATCAGACCAGACACTAAATTTAGGTATTTGATTTTGTCTTCTTTTTTTAATGTACAATGTGCATTATAAAACACGATTTCACCAAGCCAATAACATAAAGCAGTGTTATGTTTACATTACAGCTTCTCGTTGATGCAGGCAATAACGAGAAATTAACGCTTTACGTTTTAAATAAAGCGGAACCGTCTATCGTTTCTACGGAACATATTTATGGTTGGACCCACTTCCGTCGCGACTGTAAAAATTGTCCGACAAAAAAAATGACAAGAATAAACTCGGTAAATTGAAGTTTTGGAAGTCCTGTTAAACTTTTAAATGTAATATATTTCTAATCTAATGTGTTAAATTAATGTTAAACAATCTTGTTTAAAATGAACGTTAAAACGTCTCTGCTGTGGATGTCTGCTGTGATTTTAATGGCAGTGGCAGGTAATAAAAAAACGTCTTTTTCTTATCTGAATATGACGAATCGTAAATTATATTAACATTTATTAAACATGATATGGACAATTTTCCTCTTAACACACAGCAGAAGATGAGATGCTGGATATTCCGGGAGGAAAGATGTTAATGGGAACCAGTGCAGCTGATGGGAGAGATGGAGAGTCACCCACTAAAGAGGTTGAACTGGTACCTTTTAAAATAGACAATTATCCCATCACAAATGCCGATTTCAGGTAATACAACTTTAAACTTGACATTTAGGGGGTTAGAAGTAATACAACATAGACACTGACCTGACCTTCTTTTACCACAGAGACTTTGTGAGAGCGCAGAAGTACAAAACTGAAGCTGAGTCTTTTGGTTGGAGTTTTGTGTTTCAAGACTTTGTGTCTGAGGAGCTGAAGAGCAAAGTCACACAGAGAATTGAGGTAGTGGGATATTATATGTTGTTTTGAAAGAAGATACTGATAATACATTTCAGATTATATCCATTTTATTGCATTTTTTTCCTTCAGGGTCTGTGTTTCAGAAAAAAAATTAGAGATATTGCCCTGTTAACACTTACGCAATAAGGAAAATCTAGAATAATCCATTAACCTTATCTATTAATAAGAACTCCCAAACACTGCTTGTTTCCACCTCCTAAAATGTTTGTTCTTCTGTTGTTATATAATTGTAAATTTTATAAGTGGGTGGGGACTTTTGGTTGGAAAAAATTACATTTGTGGGCTCTGAGAGCTTGCAATGGGCTTATTTGTCAGTTTTTAACTACAGACCAAAGAATCAACTAGTAAGGAAAATGATCATTAGTTGTAGCCTTAGAACAATCAAACAACATTTAGCTGTTGCTACACATACTGCTCATAAACTATTAGCTAAAATCCACTAGACATAAGTGAAGCTGCCTTGAGAATAATATTTACTTTTGATTCTGTTTCTCGTCCAGTCTGCTCCTTGGTGGTTGCCTATAGAACGGGTGTTTTGGAGACAGGTGAGGTTCTGTGTTTTGCTTTGAGTTTCTATTTTTTAAATTTTCTTTAATCTTCCACCATGCCTCCAGTGTCTGACTTTCACCCATTTGACTCTATGCACTTCAGCCTGCAGGACCTGGTTCAGGCATTCGAGAGCGTCTGGACTTTCCGGTTGTTCAGGTGAGCTGGAATGACGCTCAGGCCTTCTGCCAATGGAAGGGCAAGAGACTGCCTACTGAGGAAGAGTGGGAGTGGGCTGCACGTGGAGGACTAAAAGGTACATCATTTATGTGCTGAAAAAACTGCGTATACTGTGAGTTTCTTGCTCTTATGAAAGTTGTATTTTTTTCATTGATGTTTCTTGTCGGTCTGCTTCATGGAGAGAGCTTTAGGGCTTGAACTTTCTCTGAATTATCATTTAGGCAGTGCTTCACATGAGAAGTGTCTTCATGCATTAAAACATAAAGCAGGGAAACTAGTTTTCATGACCTTGCTCATTAATTGGTATATAATTTCATTGTTTGCTGTCTTCCTATCTTTTTCTTTCAGGTCAGACTTATCCATGGGGAAACAAGTTCCTGGCAAACAGAACCAATCTGTGGCAGGTCAGCATGGCACACTAATGTATACTGCAGCAGGGTTAACACAGTATACAGTCCTCACAGGGTGCTCTGACTAGGATGTAATAGATAATGATATGTGTATTTAAAAATGTCCAGTTGACATGACTCAACATCCAAATAATCTCACCTGGATGAATGTGAATCTTCACTGACTGGTTTATTTAAAAAAACAAACACTGAGTGTATACTGTGAGTGGAAAGAAAATGTCTGACAACTGTCAGGTGTCTTTATTCCGCGTCAAAGAAACAAAAAAAATTCAAAAATTTGTATTGAATTAAATATTGTATATTGTCACACTTTCACACAATAAATCATCTTTAAATAAAAGTGTGTAAGATATGAAAGAACACGCTTTGCAATAACTAATCAGTGTTTTTTTCTGTATATTTTAGGGATCATTTCCAGATGGAGACACTGCAGAGGATGGATACCATGGCATTTCTCCTGTCACAGCATTTCCTCCTCAAAACACTTACGGTAACTGTTACAGAAATTTATTAAAATCAGAGTCTCTGGTTTGAGCTTTGAGAAACATTTAATTTATCGTAATTTCTAATAGGTCAAAGGAAAAAACGTGAAGTGTGATGAAGTTTCATTTTTGATGTGTGATTTTTAATATTACAAAACCAGTGTTGATTCTTCCTGCAGGACTGTATGACATGATGGGAAACACATGGGAATGGACGTCCACACCTTTTCCTGGAGCTCGACCAATGTATGTGCTGCGTGGTGCCTCCTGGATCGACACGGTGGATGGATCTGCAAATCATAAGGCTCGGATCACGACCAGGTGAGTTATTGAAAGAAAAAAAAACTATATTTCCAGACTACAAGTCTACAGAGCAACTGTACAGCAGTTGTGACTGACTGACGCTTATGATTCTGTGTCCTGCAGGATGGGCAACACTCCTGACTCTGCCTCTGACAACCTGGGGTTCAGGTGTGCTGCCAATAGTGGACAGAAACAAGCAAAGAAAAAAGACAAAACAGAACTTTAGCAACAAACAGGGAGTCAAAAATATGAAATGAAGGTCAGTAATGTTTGTTTGAGGGGAAAAACCAAGGGACCAAATAACTAGTGACTATTAATGAATGATGAGGTGCATTTCTCCTGTGGAGAACTAAATAATAGAAGAAATAAATCATTCTACAAAAATTCTTCTTACTGTTTTTTTCATGATGTAATATAGTGCAGACCTCAAAATAATAAAAATCTCACTCACGGGATTGACTGAAATCACTTGTTTAAATGTTTCATGGATTTTTTCGCTAAAGGGAAGAAATAGGACACTGAGTGTCAGCCTTGGTGGTCTTCCTTCTACATGCTGTGTCTGTCTTTTGTTTGGTGTTTTTATGTGATCGGAGAGTAAATTAGTCCATTGGTTTAGTCTCAGCCTCTTCTAATCCGGTCTTTGTATTTTTGTTTACTTTCTCATCATGAACAACTGAGCGGTCACTTGGACAGATTCTCAGCGCTGCACAAAAAAAGAGTTTACACTACTCACAAAAAGTTAGGGATATTCGGCTTTTGGGTGAAATTTCAGGATGAACCTAAAATGCACTATAACTT
>JAUMHL010000006.1:16260934-16278964 GCA_032362345.1 Sandelia bainsii | reverse complement strand
TAGTGTGAACTTTTTACGTTTTCCATAAATTTCACCCGAAAGCCAAATATCCCTAACTTTTTGTGAGTAGTGTAATTATCAAATAACTTCAAGTTTTCTTTATGCTTAAGAAATGAAGTAATCTCTCATACTTTCGAGCTGACCACAGAGACAGACAAACAAACAAAACTGAAATAATGTCCAGAAATAATGTGCAAGTAGCATGCCTCTAGTGAGTCATTTTTATCAAATACAGCTTGTGGACAGTGTTGTGGTTTAAAATAGATTTCACAGGAACAAAAACAGCCCCCGCATTCCTCTCCTTTCCCACTACATGTGAATGGTCCATATCTGAAATTTATGCAGTTCCTCTAGAAATGCCGTTTGTCGCATCAGGCTTATGATGTAGATATATATGAGTGATTTTTAAAACCATGCTTTAAAAAAAAAATAAAAAAATTATGTACTTCTGTCTTGTTATTGACTGTTAGTCATGAAATATTACTGAAACTGTGAAAACAAACCTGGGAATTTGTGGTATTCTCTTGCCTCATTAGCAAAAACATATAGTAGTACAGTACTGTGCAAAAGCCTTATGCCACTATTGGATTAGTTTTTCAGCAGTGCTATGATGTCCATATATATTTATTTCTCAGTTTTTACATTAGAACAACTAGAAACACAAAAAGTGGTTTCTTGGCTGCTAAGATCAGGTTTTTTTGGGGCTATGGAAGGATCAACCTGGCATCCAGATGAAGCTGCCAGAAGCTGAGTCAGGTCCTTGCTGGATTTCTTCCGGTGCCTTGAACTCATCAGCTCAGCTTCTCATGTGATTTTTACAGGTCTTTTTGTCCTTGACCTCTTCAGATTTATATATTTGTTACTTTAGCCTAAATAATAAATTTTTAAAAATATTTTTGTGTTTTTTAATACTGTTGTATTCTAATGATGAGACTAATAAATAAATATATATGTATATGTATATATATATATATATACATATAGTCAGCACTGTCAAAATAGCATATCTAATGTTGGTCTAATACTTTTGCACAGTACTGTATGTTTTAGTTGAAAAAAGAGTCTTGATGGTTAAATATGAGACTAAATACTGACTCAGAGAAAGTTTCCTGCATACTTTATGTTTGACCTATTTAGAATAAAATGAACGATTTAGATGGAGAACAGGATAACAACAGTTTTACTCTGAAAGCTGAGTCCACCTGCCTGTGACCTACTGCCTACAGAAGGGAGTGTACAGCACGAAGTATTTGGCACATGGGTTTAAGGTGAAAATAAGGATGAAAACATTTCAGACCACTTATCACGCGACATGACAGTGAGCCACCACCTCCTGCAATAAGTAGGTCTTGAAAAACGTGACACCTTAAAATGTGAGATAAAAATGTAAAACTCGTAGGACATGATGTGGAAATAATTTGTTTAACAGTGAGATGATAATTGTGGTGTTGTTTTCATGTTGCTCTTTGGCAGAAGCTTTTATATCAACCCCCATCTGCCTGCAAAGAACCATTTTAACTTTATTCTCTTCTTGTCCTTTTCGCAACACATAGAAGTTTTCAGTTATAAATGTGTTGATATGTCACTGACTCATCTCTGCTCGTGTATGTGGGAGGAGGATTGTTGCCAAAAATTACTGTCTTAACTCCACTGCAGGGAATGACTGTAACTGGTGTTTTCCCCAAAGCAATGACAAGGTGCAAGACTGTGGTTCTTTTGGAGTTTTTTTTATTTATTTGACCAAATAAGAAATAAAACTTATGAAGCTGACAGCTTTGTTGTGTAACTGCCTTTGACATTTGAATTACTTAATAAAAGCAGAGTTTAAATCAGGGATCATGCGTCAAGTCTGAATAATAGTATCAAAGGATCAAAAGCCAAATTCCATTTGTTGCCCTGCAGCTGTGGTATGTTTGAACGTCATGTGTTTGTGTAGCAACTGGAAACGAGGAAGAAAACGCAGATAGGCCACATGAAACCACAACCTCCAGTGACATCACATCATGTCATGTTGTGTCCCTGTGAAGACGCATGCACTTCAGGAAAAACTGGTTTGGAGACATTGCGATTGTCACGTTCCCTTCTTCTTGTTTCTCTTCAGTCTTCCTCCTGTGCTTTGTTGTTTATATGCAGCCTGGTACCATCTGTGGATGGTTTAGTTCCGTGTCTGCCTGTGACTTCAACCTAGCCGATCATGGATTACTCTCAGCCTTTCTCAGTCCTCAATCAGAAGCTGAAACCTCATTACAGCACCAGTGAACAGCTCTATTCACCCCTGGAGAGAGTCGAGGAGAGACAGCTGGGCTCTCTCAGAAGAAAATCTCCATCTTACCAGACAACGGTTCTATCAGAAGAACTAGAACAAAAAGTCTCTGTGACTGTAACAGAGTCAGAAGATCCAGAGGAACCTGAAGATGGTGCAGAGCGGGAGGATTTGGTGTCTGACGGCCTAGAAGAAGCAAATTGTGCTGATCCCCTGCCTGTTATCAACATCACTGATTTAACGAATGTGGGTGAAGAGGAGCTGGTTGATGAGGACAGCAGCACCTCACAGTCTGAGGAGAAAGACAGTCCAGATGAGCTGTCCTCAGAGGGGACGAAGGATTCTTCAGAGTCAGTAGCCGTGGCTGGTGAAGGTCGGAGACCCTTGCAGAGGAGCTACATTGACAGGACTTTACCAGACCTAATCAAGAGTGGCAGGCCTCTCGTCAGACGCAAGACCCTTGGACACGTCTCTGCCACGGTAGGATAACCGCCTTTCAGTTTGTTTTAAATGAGAGAGATATGATTTTTTTTTACAGCGCATGCATTTAAATCTTTGACAGGTTTGTCAGACAACGATAAAACCTGTTGTACAAGGAGGACATAGTTTTGTCATTCTGCAGCATATCAGACAGAAATCTTTTCCCTCATCATATAGAAATATGATCAAAAGGAGTTTGAATCTCTGACATCAATTCAACCTTTATGACTTCTAATGAGACACTTCACCTGCTGCTGACGATGCTCGATTTGTGATGTGTAAATATAAAAACAATGTTGGTGGAAATGTTTTGTCCCTCATACTTTTATGTTATTAGCTTCCATTACTTATTTGTCTTGGTGCGTGTTTCTCTGGACGCAATCACTTGTGCATATTTGTAATGTTTGTAAGTGCTGATTAATATTTCAGCTGGTACGACTGGATTTCTTGACTAAACTTTCACCCAGGAATGTAGATTAGCAGTTTCTATTTACATTATGTAAAATGTCATGAGTTAAGTACTTTCTGCACATGGGCCTGTCGTTACCAGCACATTTACACATCTTCTCAGTGATGTGAAATTTGTTCCCTGCCTGATTTTCTTGTTTTGTTGCATATTCGTCGCATATGATTCAGATCATGAATCAAATTTTAATATAACACAAAGATAACCCAAGTAAATACAAAATGCAGTTTTTACTTAGTTTGTTTGTGTAATATTACAATTTGTTTGATGATCTGAATACTTTAAGTGTGACAGATATATAGAAAAAGTAAAAATAAATCAGTAGGGGACAAATACTAGGTAAGGTACTATATACTCTACTCACAGTACAGTACCTTACCCTAAAATGTACTGATGTGAAATTTTATGTTTGCAGCTTACTGAAGTGCGCAGAGAAGTGGAGCTATCTCGGAAACGAAGTATCAAGCTTAAGGCCCAGGTGGACAAACTACAGAAGAACAGGGACGGACCAGGCTGGAGCCATCACAGAGAAAGGGTAAATGTTACACCCAGTGGTGTATATATATGTGTATATAGTGTACTTCTGGAGAATGCTACAGGATCATCATTGTTTCTCTCTATTCATTTCTTTGAAAGGTCACAGAGGAGATTTTGTCCATTCTGCGGCTCCTGCGCTCATTGACAGAGCAGGAGTCCAGCACACCTGAACCTTCTCAGGGGGAAAACTGCCTGGACGCTGCCCTGACCCAGCTGCAGAATGTGGCCCGTGAACTGGCCATCAGCCACACAAAACATGTAAAGACAGACGCTCAAATGAATCTCCTCACCCATCACCATTTCTCTGCAATCTCAGTTTCATCTTAGCTGGTTATGTGGCTCATGGGAATGTTTACTTTGCACATACTTGAGATGACAGTGGCCCCAATTTTTTTTAATATACAAATTCACCAGCCAGTTATCAAAAGGCCCATTCATATATTTTAGCCAGAAAAGCAAGGACTTTACAGTAGTTGAATACTAGAAGCTTTAGAATAAGACTTGAGGTCTGTATGCTCAGATGCTCATGCAAGAAACATCTGAGCCCTCCTGATCATGCATCTTCTTCACTGTTTCCTTGAAAAGACAGTTCATTTCTCCACCCAGGTGTTAAAGCTAAGCTATGTGGTCTGGCAAGTTTGCAAGTGACTGCAGCAGCAGCAGCGAAATGAGTCTTTCTGGTTTTTACTGTCAGGAGCTTACAGAAAGTCACAAGGTGTGTCAGTGAAGGTTTGATTAGATTGAATTCCTGGCAAAAACAGACAGATGTGAGAGAGTGAAGTTGAGGATGTTTTATGGCAGCGTATAACACAACTTTTGACAAAACATCACCTCTCTTCTCTGCTTGCTTGTTCTATTCAGGAGTCTAAATCGGGAAGAGAAAAAGAAGCAGAGGAAAGTGCTATTCTGCAACAGGCGCTGCGGGACAGAGATGAGGCCATAGAGAAGTGAGTGCATGCACACAGTCACATAAATAGCAGATGAATCAAAATTTAAAGGAAAAGGGAAGCTGAAAGATCTTCTTTGAGGAATGTGTCATTCTTTCTGTTCTCAAATTATACAGGAAGAAGGCGATGGAGGCCGAGCTGCTAAAGAGTAAAACAGAGCTGATGCTGCTCAACAACCATCTGCTGGAGGCTGTGCAGAAACGTCTGGAGCTGTCGCTGGAGCTCGAGGCCTGGAAGGTAAATCTCAAATGATTGTTTAACAAATAGTTTTTAAAAAGTGAAAAAACTGAAAGGTGTGCCCTCTGGACAAATACAGAGCTAAAATCTGTTTAAAAACGTGGTGTCATACTGAGCAAAACTGAGATGGTGGGAAATTCTGAACATATGGGAAGTCAGATAAGTCTAGAAAAGTAGGACACCCACACGTGACAAACAGTGTCCAGTACACATTACTCTCAGAAGGTGTTCAGTTGTAAAACACAATTAAAAATCACATCCAGCACATGCAGAATATGCAGGCGTTACTGCCAGCTGGCCTCCTGCCACAGGCCCATGTCTTCATCTGGTGAGATCCTGCCTCCCGTTAAATCGAAACTACACTGCACCTTGCAAGTTTGTCACTGAGCGCAGCAGTGTTACTTTCAGCTGTTCACTTGAAATTCAAACTGATTTCACCTAAACTACTGTGAAAAAAGTATTGTTTGCATGTTTAGTGTCTAAGTGCGCCACAATGGTTTATATGGTTTATATTTCAGTCTCACATATATATAAAATATGAAGTGTTACTTAATGCAGTGCAAAATCTATATTGGTCAAATTCATCCTAAATATTTTTGCTAACTTCATACTGGTGGAAAAATGTTTATAGTTCCCAGTATTAAATGTTACAGCTTATGTGAGTTGATTTTAATTTCTAATTTATAGACCATCATCTCTTAAGGATCTACAGTCAAGTTTTCTTTATTTCTCCTTTTGTTACACTTTAGATTGGATGCGCTGGTATTAATCTTCACTTTATACATTTTTAATTCTCTTTAAACCCTTTTTATTAAACATTGCAGTCCTCCCACCATTTTAAAATATAGCACTGAGCTGGAACAGTACAATTTGTTCAAAAGGCAAATTATAAAGAATTTGAGATGGTGCCATCTAATATAAATCATAATAAACACAGCAACATACATTTTCACACTATGATAAATTACACATTGAAGGTGAACTTGAATGCAATCAATTTAGTCGTAGTAGTAGTAGTAGAAGATGATGAAAGGATTATCTTATTAAAATATATTATAATATAGAGTTTTCTCTTCATGTTTCCTCTCACACTTGTAGATTGAACTTGCACGTTTTAAAGTCAGTATTTCTTTTACTCTGACACCGTCTCTGTTTTCCTTCACTTGCCTCAGGAGGACGTTCAGCAGATCATCCAACAGCAGCTGCAGACTCAGAAGCGGGCAGAGCAGACCCAGAAGAAGAGCCCCCGCCTGGGCATTCTGAGGAGAAACAACAAATCATCATCCATCCAGAGGCCGTCCAACTTACCTACACCCACACCTCCCAAGGTTAACTCAAACCAAATCTACGTCTCCAGTTCTGCGCTCGCTGCCGCTCCAACTCCCAGCACATCGCCTTCAAACAGCATCCAACGCAACTGGATGGACAAGCTGAGGAGGGGCAAGAGCAGTCGTTACTCGGACCAGGATGTGCTGGGGCAGGATTCAGAGGGGGGCAAGGACGATGGCTTCCAGGTCATATCACTTGATTAAAAAAGTGACGACACTGCACTGAGCACATTCCTTCTGATGCACAGTCCCCCTCCAGTCAAAAGTGTGTTTTAGTAGTTGTTCTTCATCGTGTCTGCAGAGTTTGACACCAGGAGGCTGTTTCCACACAGACCTTTCTGAAGGGGGGTGGGGGGGTGGAGTTCTTTGTGCTCGACAACACAGCTGTTTTGGAGCCGGCTTGTTATTGTGCAATGTGGAAACTTGAGGACACTGAGACGAGACTTTTCACTGAAGTAGGAGACACCTCGTCTCAGTGACACAGTTACACTTTTGAAATGAAGAATATTTGCAACCTCTGGATTCCTCAGAGTGGAAGAAAGCGGAGGTGTGACTTTAATCTTTTTAGTGAGGTTTAAAGTTGAACTTGTAAAGAATAAGAATCAAATTATTGTAAGCTGAGTTAATACATGTCTGGAGTGGATCTTTAATATATTCCTGAAACACATGCTTTCAGTCGGTGACCACTGTAATTTATATATAAAACTGATTATGGATGAGCCATGTATTGTTTAATAATTTAGTGCAATACACTTGATCGCCTGAATATTCTCATGTCATAAACTAATTAAGTTCTTAGGAAGAGATCTGAAGAGTCACACATCGTTTGATCCTTTGTTGTCTGCACTTTGTTGCATTTTCATTATTCAAAAGAAAAAAACAATGGACTTGGTAGCAGATTTTGCTAATTTATTGTATAATATCAGTTTGTACATTTTCAATAATATATATTCCACTCATATGCTTCTTGCTCACATTTTAGGTGTATATATGTCATTATCTAGAGTGAGTGCCACCACTGTGGCAACATGAGACATACAAAGTACAGCAAAGTCACACCTGATGAAAAGACAAAAGGCATGCTCATAGTGAAACAATATACAATCCTGAACATATGAGTCTTCAAACAGCTTTTCAATGTGATTGAATAAATTCACTTCTCTATATTTTTAACAGAGTTCTCCTTTGTCCCAACTTTGCCCCACTGCTGAAGGATCTGCATTCAAATGTCAGTACTACCCAACCCCCCAACAATCTCTTCATATTGTGCAACAAGACTCGTGTCCTGTGGTTGAGGAGGGCGAAGGGGTTTTATAAGAACAATTAAATAAAGATTGTTTCAATAAACTAATAATTTAAAGCATTTTAGATGTTTCTAGTCACATCTAATAAACATAAAACACTGATTTTAGTAAACATCTAGCATCATCTGTTAAGCTTCCTTGAGAGAAAATTCACACAGAACTGGCAACCCAGCTGCCAATCTAAAGTCTGCTATTTTACTGTAGAATAAAAGATTTTTTTAAATCCAGTTTTAGAAATGTAAAAGGAGCTCTTGACAAAAGAGGCACATACACATTTACAACACCCTGCTTATTATTCACACTGATGGCAGTTTCACTACTAGACTGTACTGTTTAAACCTAAGGGAACATAAATGACATTAATACTTTTACAGTTAAATAACAACATACATTGTTGCAGCATATATTCGTGAGAGACTCATATAGATTGCGCCTTAGTTGTAAAGATAAGTGAGATACAGATAATAAATCGTTAAACATGTTTCATCAAAACACTGGTTGGACTGACCAAACACAAAGACACAACAACATTACCAGGGCTCATCGCCAGACAGACAGAAGAATAGTATAAGAGTATAGTAAGTTACATATCTAGTTGTAACCTGAGATATTCAGGAAACAGATTGTGACAATACTCAAATTTGCATGTTTCAGCTTGGTTTTCATAGATGATTATGTTGGCATAAAAAATATTATCAGCGCTTTCATTACCTTGAGTTCTGACAGAGGAACGGACCTGTGAATCCTCAGCAGATACACAGAATAGAGGCTGTGAAAATAAAACCTATAGACCAAAATACTGATTTTATCACTATGATCAAGTTTTTACAACAAACCATCTGCGCACACACCCACAAAAAAAATCTCCATTAAAGCCTCTCTGCAGAGCTGAAACATCCTGACTCTTGATATCAAACTTTGCACATTCAACTTCTCAGATACGGTATTTGTTTCATTCCAGTGTCAGGACTTTCATATCCAACCATTTTTCTGCTGGTCCACTTCAACAGTCCCAGATTGTACTTGGCATAAAGCCACTTTTCTATTTTACTGGCATAAATGCATCAAGATAAAGAAAGCACTGTGCAAATGAGATATTCTTTGGATTAGTACATCACCTTCAAAACATCCCCGTTATGTTAAACTAGAGATATTTTCATTACTATTGTCCTGCTACTGATCTCAAAATCAATGAAAACACATCTACAAACCAGCCAATCTAGTGACACTACCTGTCTGTCAGAGAGACTAAACAAAAGAAAAGTTCACCTACAACCCACTACACAAAGTTTGACACGGTTAAAAGGTAAAACTAACTGCTGTAAAAGGATGAGTTTGGTCCCGTGTTGGCAAATATTAGCATCATAAATGACTCCATTCGTTCTTGCTGAAGCTGCTGAATTCTCACCTTCACTTTGCGGCGAGCGGGTGCTCAGAAATGCTGAGCATTAAAAAAAGTTCTGAGGTGTAGCCTGGAGGCAGCTAGGACTGAAGGAATGAGATGATGGAGCTAATGAAATCTAAGGGTTTATCTGCGTGGATCCAGTGGCTCGCGTCTGGGATGTACTGGATGTCAGCGTTTGGGAACAGCCTCTGGATTTCTGGGTAATCCTCAGAGCTGGATTAGAAAGTAAAGAACACCACGCAAAACAGAGAGAGAAATGGATTAATTCTACAATAATATACATCACTGCAGTATTAAACAAAATATCATACTGAAAGTAACAAAACGTTAACCAATCTTGCTAAGTTTCTTAAAATAAAATGCTGTATGGATGATGTATAAAAAATAAAAATAAAAATGGAATTTTAAAAATGTTTTTTTTCCCCCTTTTGGATTATTGCTGGAAAAAAAAAGCTCTGTCATAAATAAGTTTACATATTGTGTTCAGCAAAATAATCAACAAATTAACACTATAATGATTTTTGAATCCTAAATACAATCGTCATAAGTAAAAAGGTATTGTTAAGCTATAAACAAACCACACAACGATTGCACAACTTAAACTTCACCACCTCTAAGCTTCCAACTTGTAGTTTGATTGTTAGCAACTGGCTTTTTTAGGACACATAAAAGCTTAAAAAATCATGAGCAGGGTTTTTACTGATGCATTTTACTGTATGTTATAGAATAAAACATACAAATCTCTTGACCTTGACGAGACACTATTTCAGGCATCTGAACAAAAAACATTCAAAAAACATGGAGGACATCAGGACACGGGACCTTAAAGTGCAAAAATGCTGATTTCTGAGTATTAGGACTGACTACTATGGCACCCTATAACATCTGCTTTCAAGTAACTTTTGAGTATTTACTCATTTCTTCTTCAGTTGCAAATGTGTATTTTTCATTTCAATTTCACAATTATTTATCATTTTCTTTCTTATTGTATTGTTTTTTCTCAGAGTTTAATTTCAATAAACCACTTACTCTATTTGTTTTCTTACATGCTCAAGTTTAATACCTGATATAAGCAGAACTTGCTCCACCCAAAAACAGCGTAGGTCCCTTGAAGACAGTGTCAAAGCTTGGAAAACTCATGATGTCATCAAGGTGTGCCGAGATGGCCTCCAGGTTTACCCTCCAGGCATAGTGTCCGTTCTGCTCCACCAGGTTAGTTAACAGGAACTGACGCACAGAGTGCTCCTGAGGAAGAGAAGAACTTCACTTCGCACTGTTTCATAACTTTCAGCTCATCGTTTTGGCTTTATAGCCTCCGAATTTATCGTCACCCTTACAGCATAATTTCTGGCCACAGCAGGCAGTTATTTTCAGACCTCCATTACAAACAGTAGATGACCTCCCTCAGCATCAAACAGCAGAGACACAGACACTAACTGGTGAACAAAACTGAGCATTTAGGAGCTAAAGAGCATTTCCTCAGGATGGTAGAGAAATAAAAAAGTAGGTACTGGACATACAGTGCATTCATCAGACAGCCAGAAACAGGACTCAGAATTAATGCTAATATAAGTCTATATGTGCAGAATTTGAAAACTGTCAACAAGTTTGCCTCAAGTGATTATACATTAATGTTTTCAACTAGTTTCTGCTGCCCCCGCGTAACCAAAAAATAAGTTACTGCAGAACTAAATACCAGATACAAACAAGTACTTGACAAGAAAGATACAGCACATTCCTCGCAAACACATTTTATGCAAAAAAAAAAGCAACATATACGGAACTTCAATCACTAGCACAATGGTAAAAAAAACAATGAAGAGTTCTGACCTTGACCAAACTACGCAGCTGATCCTCAGCCATCCTCCTAGCGGTAGAGCGTGGGATGTCGCTGGAGATCTTCATCTCCTGCATGGCCTGGATGTAATAGTGGAAGTTGGTGCGTGTGGTGGTCTGGGCTGGACTGATGTCGACTACCACCAACCTCTCCACTAAACCAGGCTTCAAAGATAGATGGTAAAAAAAAAAAAAGAGACAAAAACACATCAGTGGGAAAATGATAAAATGGCAACAGGACAGTTACACTATATTGCCAAAAGTATTGGTACACCCCTCCAAATCAATCAGTCCAGTGCATAAAGCAACGTCCATAAGGACATGGATGAGCGAGTTTGGTGTGGAGAAACTTGACTGGCCTGCACAGAACCCTGTCCTCAACGCGATAAAACACCTTTGGGATGAATTTGAGCAGAGACTGTGAGCCAGGCCTTCTCGTCCAGCATCAGTGCCTGACCTCACAAATACTCTCCTGGAAGAACGGTCAAATATTCCCATAAACACACTTCTAAACCTTGTGGACAGCCTTCCCAGAAGAGCTGAAGCCATTAAAGTTCGTGTGTGTAAAGGCAGGCGTCCCAATACTTTTGGCAGCATAGTGTAGGTGTGGCATAAGGGCTAAAGGAGGAAGTTCAGAGAGGGAATGTAAAGTGAGAAAGGTCAGGGAACATGTAAAATTCATGGTGACACATCTCGACTGCTCACCTGTGTCAGAGCGGTCGTCATGGCTGTTTTCCCGCCCATGCTGTGGCCAATGAGGACGCACTTCTCAATGTGTAGCTGAGCGAGGAGGTGTTTCAGATCGCCGCGCATCGCTTCGTAGGTCAGCACTGAGCTGTGGGGGCTGTTTCCATGGTTACGGGCATCTACAGTCAACACCTAACTGGACAAAGGACAGTCAGGAAACTTGGAACGGGGGGGAAGAGCCAACAGAACTGAAACAAAAAACTTTTCTGTCAGCTGTATCCTTTTCTCTGGCCACAGCTCAAACGAGCGACAACACAAACAAAGGCTGCATTGTTCATGAGGTGATGAGTTTCTTCAAACAAGCCACGGAACAGATTATCTGTCAGTGTTTATTACAACAGTACAGACCACTAAGGAGTTGTATCAGATGACTGAAAACATGATTGTAAGTTCCCATGCCTGCTTTTCTACACGTAAGTGGTAGCGTGAGAACCGACTCAAACACATAAACTGTTTTTGAGGCAACAGCAGAAAGGTGTGATGTCTTCATCACTGCATTACCTTTCGGCCTGTGCGCTGCACCAAGGACTTCGCTATTGAGTGGAAGTTAGATTTGCTGCCAAAAAGGCCATGGAGAAACACCAGGGGAGTGCTCTCTCCCTTCCCATCGAAGACATCATAGGTCAAGTTGACTGGACTGAAAAAAAAACAATGATACAGATTAGTTAGAATCACACTGGTTACGTCCGAGGTGGGATTTATATTACTGCTTAGACAAAAACAGTGATAAATCTAAGTAATGAAAGAGACGAGTGATGAAACCATTGTAACAGGATATCAGGCGACGATATTCAAACAGAAGAAGGTAGAGGCAGCATTTGTTCAGTGATTTGTGACTTATTTGGATGGAAATGTTTTTGCTTCCACCTGCTGGTACAACAATAGGTCACAAACAAGAACAGATGCATTTTTTTCAGTTTGATTATTTTAAATAAAATCACAACATTTCAGTCGACATTTATTCTTTTGGGTATTTCCTTCCTTTAAATTTGACATCTTGGCTGCTGCAGAGGTCAGTGTAACTATACACAGGGAGAGAGGTGACATCTTCAAATTATACAGTTTATTCAACCAAAAATGCAAAATGCAAATTCAATTACATGTCATATGTGAAAACCAGCTAATTTATTTAGTATCAGTATTACATAATAGTATTTACATGATTTACAATAGATGCATCCGTATAAAACTAACCCTACCTTCACACTGACATCACGCTATTACTTTGTCGATTGGCCAAAATATTAGGCACACCTGTCAGTATAGCTTAACAATATTACAGCCATTTTGTCCAAATAATTCCTCTCTAAACCAGTTTTATCAGAAAGTGAACATTTTTATACAGGGGTGTTGTATTAAACAGCATTCACTGTAAAGCTAAGCTTTACTTTAAAGACGGAGACCCTCAGTTTTACTTTCCTGTGATCCGTCTGTATAATCTGATGAGCCACAAATGTGTTTACAATTTAAACCACTGAAGAAAAACATTAACTATGATGGTTCCTCTGTTCTCCATCTTGTCTTAAAGAAGAAAGACGATAAATTCTAGTTTTAAGATCCTAATTACTTTAGTTTCTAATGAACTCAAGTGTTTTATCAAATTGCTTTATGTTTTTTGTGGGTCAAGTAATTAACACAGAAAAACTTGGGCTATATAGTATTATTCCATCACAGAGGAACTATAAGGCTGCAACCAGCAATAACTTATTATCAATAGGTCTGGCATTTATTTCCTTTAGTTGATTGATGGTTCCGTGTATAAAATTAATAAGGCCCATGATTATTTTCTAAAGCCTATTTTTTGTGTCAACAATCTACTATCAAAAAATGTAGTTTTCTATAAAAAAAATCATTATAAATATAAATTATAAATTATAATTATTAGAAAAAGAGGAAACTGGCCAATATTTACATTTGAGAAGATGGTACAAGTGAAATTTTCTTGCAATTATTTCCATCAAATGATCGTGTGAGCTCTAGAATAATGATTAGTGCCTGGGTAAATAACAAGCTGTCATGTATGGTTGTCAGTGGGGGCCTCAACAACAAATGTTTACCCATGGGAACCAAAGCAAGTTATTCCAACCATGGCTATAACTGCTAACTTAGCATAGATGTACCATAGCATACAATATATCACCTATTTTTTCTTAATTTAGCTACATAACTGATAGAACAAGGCAGAGAGAGCAAAGCGTTTTGTAAAAATGGTTCCACTGCAGGTAGGTTAACGTTAAACCCTCTTGCTAACCAGACATCTGAAAGTCATTTCTGTAGCTCTGCAAAGTTAACGTTTAATAAAGACGCAACGAGACGACGCGGTTACACATTTCCACCGGTTAAATAACCTAAAAGCACCGGGCTGTCATGTCCACCTATCACCGCAGCACCACGCTGCAGCTCAGACACAGAGGGCATCAGTTAGCCGCGGAGCTAGCAGGCTTACCTGGATGAGCTGGCGGTGCGGACCGTGGGAGCCACCCCGCACACATCCTGCTGCCCGGGGAATAAACGAAACGACGGCCGGCCACTCAGCAGTCCTCTCTGAACGAGGCGACACAAAGCACTCATGGCAGCTTACGCTCCGTTACAAACAGCATGAGCTTTAAACAGAACAGGGCCACGGTGACTGCAGAGACTCGGTGAACACACACAGCAGCGCCCCGGAGGTCGAGATTGAATGGAGCTGTCAACAGCTGACGCTGCGTCATGACGTAAGACGCACGTGAGGCTTCAGTGTTTCCCCGAGTTTGGTCTCTCAGGCTCCGTAAACGTGACCTTCTACGGCTGCTTATGATTGGCTGAACGCACTATATTGTTGTATTTTAAGACAGAATCTTTCTGTTTTTGACTGCTTGATTCTCTAATAATCACCTCTTTAAATATGTCCAAAATGACTAACATCATGTTGAGTAGGTTTGTCGTTCCAGTCATTTTAAGACACAAGGCTCTGACTCTACCAGAACAAACCTGCTCCCAATGCAGCTCAACAAGACATTAAGCTACTAATGTTTTAGCTGCATTATAAAAGTAGTGTTAATATGTACTTAGCATAATGTAATGTTATTATGCAGTTGGGAAAGGTTATTTTCTGCACTTTATACACTAGGTAGCTTGTGAATTTCTTCCCGTTTGACTACTACTGTAATTCATCAGAATGTAATAATCAGATTTCAGATATTACTTTGAGTCTGCAACGTAACTATTACACCCAACTACAGTGATAAAACAGATACAGTGAAGTAAAAAGTAAAATATATGCTATTGAATTGTAGTACAATTGCTGAATAAAGCTCTCCACTTTTGAGTGAATGTTTTCCACCACTGGTGAACTGGGAGTCTATTACAAATACAATGCTGGGCAGGACCAATAGGTGGCGCCTTAGTGTTATAATATGGACACGTCCTGCTTGGAGCTGCTCCCTGTGAGAACAGTTTACAGTAAGTGACCATATTATTATTGTATTCTAGCAACATTTGTAATATGTGTGTTTTGTTGTTTAACTTTTCTACACTTATTCTGTTGCTGTTCTTTGGTACCTTTTATTAGTTTGGATTTCCAATGATTTATTTTGATTGGTCTCTTCACCTCATTACTAAATTTTGCAGGTTCAGGTTTATGAATTTTAATTTGTAAGCTATCAGTTCACAAACTCAAACATTTTAAATGTTTAGACATCTCATTCACTTTGCAGTGCTCTCAGGCAGCATGTGATCGGCAGCATGACATGGACTCCACACATAGAGCTAAAGCTATAAGAGCTTTCTTCAGAGACAAGAAGAACAAGGATTTTTGCAACAGATGGTCTGGACCCTGCAGAACGAGTCCAGTATTGTGACTGAAGACACTGAGACTAAATACATAGAAGATTTGTGGCAAGTTCTCCAAGATGACTGTAACTACAAAGCAGCTTCCAAAGGAGCTCAGATAGATATTATGCTAAAATGTTATTTACAAATGCTTTTCCTCCAGCACTGTGCTCATTTTTCTTGTAAACTATGTGTGTTGTGTTGTCTCCTGTCATATACAAGGACATAAAAACAGATCATCAGTCTGTGGGTTGGGAAACTTGGCCTCTCTTTGCTGCATTGCCAAACATTCATTGCTAAGGGAGACAAGTCTGCTGAGACAAAACACGCTGTGAGTTGTCACCATAGTGATGGCATGAAGCAGAGGCCCAGTGGAGCACATAGTAAGGACCCAACAGAAAGAAGAAAAGGGAAATGGCAGATTTATTTACCTGTCTTTATTCCACCGAACATTGTGTCACAACTGCAGTCCACAATTAACAACAGTTTTTTTCACACAATTAAAATATCACAGTAAAACACATTGATTTTAAAAATCAACATTCATTTAAAATTGTGGACGATGGATGACCTGTAAGTGGGGAAGGAGGTGTCGGACGCGCTGGGTGTATTGATTTTGAGTCTTATGCTACAGCTTGTTTGATTCTCCAAAAAGTTGTGCAATTGTAGCTTTAATTAAAATAATACTCTTATATTTGAATTACCTGCACATACTCCATGCAGCATGTATTTTTAAATTTATTTTACTATGATAATTGATTAACTGTAACTGATTTACAAAAAAGACTTTAACTGTAAACTTAAAAAAAACAAAAACAAATGTAAAGCCAGTGAGCCAAGGTTATAGTTAGAAAATGAACATTATTTATCAGAAGCAATATTTGTAGACAGTTTAAGGTCATTATGTGTTGCCTCCACTGACAGCTCAACTACTTGTGAACAGTCTGCTGTCCCAGACATGTTAAGAAAACTTTTGGACCATAGTGAAGACAATGGAAGTTTAAAACGTTGCAGGTATAAAATTAAAAGACGTCCTTAAGTGTGTCGACAATCAACAGTGTTTCATGCAGAATGTATCATTCACCACCTCTTCTTCCTCAAAACTACATTTAAATACAAAATGAAATGAAATCATAACAATGATGATACTGAATATATTAGTAAAACTTCTGCTGGTTTACAAACAAAGACACTTAAACTTCTGCTTCACTGATACTTCTGCTTCCTCTGCATCAGTGACTGTGTAACATATAGAAACTTTTGCCCACATCACGTTTTTTTTTTTAAAGTATTTGGGGAAAAGGGTTTCAAAAGTAATTTATTGCAAACACTAAGAGAAAATTACAAGAGAAGTGTTTGGCCATATTTAGCAAAACCCAGAAGCTCTTGTAGTTTATGGTGCACATGCAGAATATTGATAAGCTGCTTCACTTATTATGTATCTCACTACATGAGGTTTGTCATGGCACATTTTCTTTGTATATTAGTCATTTTCTGCAGTCATGTTCTCTATATTTGTCTATAAAAGGTAAATAAATATTGAAAATGTCCTGAAAAGCTGCTTCTTAATCTCTTTTTGCGAATCTTGATACTAAAACAGAATCAGACAGTTTGTTTGCCTACTAATGACATTAATAGTGATACTATTATATATTTCCATCCAAGTTTCAGTTTTATTATTTCACAACTCTTACTATCATTCTTCTGTTTATCTGTATTTACAGATAAATGTATAGTTTCACTCATTAAGTCATAAAACAGAGGCTAAAGCTTCCTGATAAGAGCAGGAGAATCATCACGATACTGTTGGAGAAGAGAGGAATGATCTACTTTCATCAGATGTCAGAAAAGAGAAGTCAGTGGACATCAACCTCTTCCTCACAGAAATCAGTTTATGCTGTAAACATATTTCAGTCCTTGTTGCAAACATTTACGATCACAACGCTAAAGTGTCATTCATCTGTAACACCAGCAAATCATTCACAGGGGCTGATAAATAAAAATACCCCACAGAGTAGTGGTATATGGAGCGTGGAGAGTGCCACAATACAATAAATATAAATCTTTAAATGTGTCATTAAATTATTAAATACTGAAATTAATTAACACATAATTTATTAAATATATAATTTATTTAATATATAAGTAACCAAATATATTTATTTCATTTAAAAAAAGCATATATAATTATTTCAGTATTTAATTAATTATTTCAGTATCTATTTAATTAATTCATGGTCTGTGTTCCTGCACATCATGAATTTATTTTATGTGTCAACTTTGCCCATCAAAGTCAGTGGGCAGGTCTAACACTGTTTTCTGTCTGAAGGATTTTTTCCAAACATGGTGGTTCTCCTTATGGATGATCTGAATGAGTTTCTAACAGGTTGGTGAGAGACCAACCACAACTATGACTGTATTACTGTGTATAAAGTATGAGCACAGTTAGCTAGACACCTAAAATTAAGGTGATTGATCTGTACTGTTTGCTAAACCTTACCCAACATGTAATACAGCCATCGTTGGGGGAACGGGGTGGGGCAGAATTAGCAAAGCGAAGTAGCTGCAACACTCCAGTGCATTGCAGTGAGTAGTTTTATGACACTTTGTCTGTGTCAGCAACTCCCGATTTAATATCAAGTTTAGAAAGTCTCTCACCAACCTGTTAGC
>JAUMHL010000006.1:16244418-16260834 GCA_032362345.1 Sandelia bainsii | reverse complement strand
ATATTAAATAAATTATATATTTAATAAATTATGTGTGAATTAATTTCAGTATTTAATAATTTAATGACACATTTAAAGATTTATTTAATGCTTGTTTTTTTATTGTATTGTGGCACTCTCCATGCTCCACAGTGGTATAGTATATAGT
Source organism: Sandelia bainsii (assembly GCA_032362345.1). NCBI lineage: Eukaryota > Metazoa > Chordata > Actinopteri > Anabantiformes > Anabantidae > Sandelia > Sandelia bainsii. Next base: position 16,260,686 of record JAUMHL010000006.1, on the reverse strand, counting down.
ATATAGTTATTAGATGCATTTCACAGTGAGTTTAAGTCTCTTTATAAGATTTGTTGACAATCACAAAAACATTGGCTACGAAGCTGTAACAATAAAAAAACGAAATAATTTTGTCTTCAGAAACTTCAGATTTTCAACTGACCTATGGTTTTAATTTGAGTAGTATATGAACATTAATGGTATTTATACATTTACAAAATTAATCATATTCATTAATTAACTGAGTTAGAAAAAAACAACAAAAACAAAGTTAATGTTTTTATTGTTTTATCACTCATCCTATTAATTTGTTCTTGCACCCTGTGAAGTAGTGGTTAATAGTCAGGTCTCTTCTGACTTCCTTAAACTTTATATGAATCATAATATGTCAGAAACTGATTTATTGACTCATAAGTGTTTGCGACAAATAGTTTATCTTCTTTACACACCTTCACAGTCCATCAGTCTATGAGGTTGAAAAAATCCAACGATAACCTGGGATTATATTCTTTAGTGTCTCTGTCAGGAACCAGCTGGACTTTGCCTCTAGGTCATCATCTTCTGTCAGCTTCCTGTGTTCCTGCTGGAAAGAGAAGTTGACCTTCAAATGTGCTGTCAGTGACATTTATGCTGCTTCAAAAAATAATGGCCTTTTTCTCTTTATGGCTTTGTCATAACATTGTTTTGACTTTTTTGTCACGCTGTTCTAGTTCTCAATTTGTGCACTTCACAGTAATCAACATCAGTAGCACATGACACATAGATATACACTCACAGGTCACTTTATTAGGTACACCTCTACAATCTAATGCAATCCAACACAGCAGCTGTGTCATGAGTTCTACTTTTACAAGGTTATAATTTCTTAGTTTTTGTAAAACTGAGGAACTGAGCTGCTGTATTGGAGTGCAATAGACCTTACAGGTGCCAATGAGGGTAATTCTGCAGTATGATCCATATCATCAATTTTGGGATCATAGATCGTAATTAAAGGCAGCCAGTGGAGATTTTGGCAACCAGTAGTGCTGTGAAGTGATTGTGCACATACTCTTTTCCCTAATTGACTGTGGTGGCGGTAGTGCACAACTAAAGAAATATCCTACAGTGGCAGTAAAAGTGAAACTGCAAGCTAGCAAACATGAGTGTGAACAATGTGCAATTTAAAATAAAACAAATGCAGCTTTGCAATTTTTTATAAGGAAAAAAAACACTGAATGTTCTGGTTGTTTACTCTAAAACTCCACAGGACACATTTAAGTGACCAGAATGCTTCTACAGAACTGCTTGTTGGATGATCAGATAACACTTCTGAAACCTGAAACCTTCAACACCTTTTTGTCTGTGGCCAACCATTTTTCTAACTTTCCAAAGCTGTTGATCCCACCCACTACATGCCGTGACTGACCAGCTGTGCAGCAGCTCTAAGCTCTGACTTCTGACAGCTCAGATTTTTGTACAACTCAACCCTTAATCCTCCCACCACACATACAGAAAACTTGCCACATCTCATGATGAGCTTTTCTTTTATGTTTAGAAATATAGCTAAAATGAATCAAATCTGTTACCAAACAAACATTAATGCAACACGATATATTCTGTAGGTCTGTTTTCATCATCTTGTATGCCATGATCGATGATGGTTTTGACTACCAAAGCTGTACTGTGAATGGAAAAATGTGTGTCTCTGTCTCCTCAGCAAGTCCTGTGTAACTGTGTCACAAATGGGGATCCTAAAGATGTTTGTCATGTGACATCATCAGGTCACATGACACCTCAAAGTCCACCATATCGGACATGTTGGCATTTGCTGTTTGCACTGTTTTGCAGATCTCAGACACAGGCACAAGTGCCATTCACTAAAGAAGATATTCTCATGGGATAGCAGAGAAGAGTCCAAATATATCTGCCTGCTTTCTCCAGCCAGATGCCCCCACCACCACTTAGCAGGCCACACTCTTACTGCAGTCCAGGTGGTGATGTGGGTGGAAAAAACCTTCTAAACAACTTCTTTCTTTGTGATTCTGAGGAACTGACATCAAAACCTGACACTCACCAGTTCTCTATGTCTTAATTAAACATCAAAGTAAACATTACTGAAAGGTTGCAAGGTGTGTGACTGAACAGTAATTAGACAATTTATTCACAGTTAGCAGATTGTGTTATCAAAAATATGACTTTTTTTCATTGAATTGGTCAAACTCCACTCACTGACCCACTTCAATCATGATCTCTTGAGATTACGACGAATGGAAAAGTGTGTGTACCTTTGGCTCTACATATTTTCTAAAGATAAGGCTGTAAAATGCTGTGACCTGCTACACCCGCATGCTCATCCTGAAGGGAGAGCAAACAACAAGAGCAAAACATTCATTAATCAGCACTTTTCTCTTATCACATGTTTTACCGTAATGGAGACGCAACGAGATGATCTTGTAGTTATTAGATGTACTTATTATTTTATTGTCATTTATTTTATAATTACGTTTAACTCTGTGTATGTGTGTGTGCAGCTATTAATATTTGTACCATACATACAGTATGGTGTGTAGATATGTACACACATGGATTCTTGGGAGTCTGCACTGATCTATGAGAGATCCTATAAGAGCTTTAAGAGACTTAATTATGTGGTGACCAGGCATCTTCTGTATTCAGCCTCTTTTTATAAACAGCAGTCCAATGAAAGAATGTTCACAAACACTAAAACCAACAGTAAAACACATTAACCCACATATTAAGACGTATTTTGAAGTATATTTCTAGTAAAAATATTTGAAAAACATTACATATATATACTTATGTATATACTGTATGTATACTGTAGCTTTAAGTACAAAAGTATGAGTACTCCACTAAGAAACTGATTTACCTGGGCATCAGACTGAATTACCGAAGAATAAAAATTTGTGCATCAAAAAAGTATTTGAACTGACCTTAATTCTGTTGATGACATGAATGTGCATGTCTAGTCCATATGTGTCTCAGAAATAACACATCGGCAGAAAACTGAAATATAATAGTATATAATCATTTATTTTTGATTAATTATATTGTGTATTGAGAATCTGCATTTACAAAGTAACTAAATCAAACTTTTGTTAAAGTTTGATTTGTCTGTTAGACACTCTGTAAGTATGACTGAAAGTCAACACCTGCACAACCAAGAGCACTATGTTTAAACATTAAACATGTTTTCTTGGTCTACTCCCAGATTTCTCCTCCAACTTCCTCATAACATGTCACTGGAGCTGCAGTGACGACCTTATGTGTGGATTTGTTTCCTTTCCTTTCTACAATATATGGCCAACAGGCAAACATTTCCCTCTCTGTCGGACAGAGAGCTTAACAAAACCTACAGTTTTAGATGAATTCAGCACGGACTAAACAAAGAAACTCATGTCCCAGAGCCCAGCCCATCATTGAGTCTTTAAAACATTTTGATCTGGATTGATCCTTGTTGGTTTTGCACTTTGATGTGTTTGTTAACTGCTCTGAAAAGAGTCAAACTGTCTTTCTTGAGTAAACATGAAGAAACTCAGATCATTCATAATATGACTTTTATTGAAATCATCAACACATTTATAATTCAAGTACTACTATAAAACACTTAATAAAGCATTTTATTTATGAATCAACTCTTGGGACCAATTAAAACATTTAAATTAAGCACAACTTAGTTTTTGAAAGAAAAAGATATGGATAAATGAAATGTATCCTATGGACACAAAACACACCCTGTTTACCTGGAAACAAACCACTTACAACAGCACTTACAACACTACACTTACACACTTACAACATAATCCTTTAGTTCTTTGTTTGACACACAGAGGACCATAAAGGCCAGTGCTTAAATTTTCATTACACATTAAGATAAAAAGAGATTAAAGACCAAATACAAATCTATTTAAAAGACAGACACATAGTGGTTAAAGTTTAAAATACATTACAAATACATTTTAATACAGAAATATAAAATAAACATAAAAACATGGACGCAAAAGAGGTCAGACCTCGTGTGCTAACTGACAACTTCCTCAGACACTGAAACTGGGAGGAAGAACATCATGTTTTAATCTGTGGCCGTATCATGGAATCATCTTTAGTTTCAGTCTCAGCAGAAACTCACCTAAGCAAATATTACATGCAAAACACACACAGCCGTGCACGCATGCACACACAGACACACACTGCACAATTACGCAACCAAATCCATGTAAAATGAGAGCTGGCTCTTCCTTGTCATTGTAAGTGAAGTGACAATGACAGTGTTTTAACTGAAGTTTCAGTGAAACGAGATACGAGACGAACAACAGCAGGATTACAGAGTCTCACACATAAGGTGTTTTTAAATTCTAGTGTCACAGAAGGTGTAGTATACCTACAACCTGTACTCAGACTGACACAGTTTAACATTTTAACCGAATAAAGTTATCTTTTACTGGGGAGGTTGTCGTGTCAACCAAAAGCAAAGCAGAAAGTACACACGCCTTCATCTCGGAGTCTTTTTGTGGGAATCTCCCTGTGATTTTAGACAGGAAAGAACAACACACACATTCACTAACGTACAACAAACATTTTCCTTTCATCCAACTTTCCAAATCAATCTGACTTCACTTCAGGACTGTTCAAACATAGTCTTTTCTGTCGTAACCTCCGCCTGCACTGGTGCTACGTGGAGTGGAGTACATCATCCTAGGTGGCTTGTACTTCTTCTCTGATGGCGGGCAGCTTGCGCACAACATTGCTCCACCAATAAGGAGCAGAACGGCTGCTCCAAAGCCGATGTAGAGTGAGGCCCCCATCTCTCTCCTCTGTGCGTCTGTGATGATTGGGTTGTAGAAATCCCTAACGATGACACTAGAGGTCCAGGAGACAGGGACGAGGACCAAAAGACCAGCGAGGATGAAGAATATTCCAGAGATGATCATCACTTTGGCCTTGGATGGCTCATCTTCGATGCAGTTGGTGCACTTGGCACCAACAATAGAGATCAGCACTCCCATCACTGCTAGTATGATGGAGATGATGGTCATTGCTCTGGAAGCCTGCAGCTCTTGAGACAAAGCCAACATCGAATCGTAGACCTTGCACTGCATCTGGCCTGTACTCTGGATGACACAGTTCATCCACAAACCCTCCCAGATGGTCTGAGCAGTGATGATGTTAGCTCCGATAAAGGCCGTCACCTTCCACATTGGCAGAGCACATGTCACTATTGCAATGATGAATCCAATAAATCCAAAGGCAATGCCCACAATCTCCATGCCCATCGACATGTTGGCTGCTTCTCTGATGATAGAACAAAACTTAAACAGTCCACGGATTGTCCAACAAACGAAAACCCTTCAGATTGCCGTAAGAACTCAACTGATCTGGTGTTTAATGGTGGTGAGAAGTGTGAGCACCTGTGAGAGATGCTGCTACAGAAACAAGAGATCCTTTATACCTCAAGGGAGCAAGGAGGAGTCCTGTGGTGTTGATGTCAGCAGGAGGATGTCTTCACACACACAAAAAACATCCCCTGTGCATAAGTAGTGGAGGAAGGGAGCTGGGGACAGGATAGGTGATGGAGGCAGGGTGTGTCTCTGTGTCAGGTGGCTGTTGGGGGATGGTAACTGGCTGGTAAGATGGCTGCTTCTTGACCTCCAAGAAAAATCAAAACTTCAACAAAGAAATGTATCCGTCTGAGGACACGTTGTAGTATAAAGTAGTTAAACATAGAGCACACATGTTTTCATGTAGTATGAGTTAAAAAACAACAAATATGTAGTTCCTTAAAAATAAGCTCTTGCAGTAATAAACCATAGTGGAGATGGCCCACTTACACAGCTCTGTTGTGAGTAAGCACAGAAACCTGAACACACACTGGTGCAAACACACACTCAGGTCCTCTTACGTTGCTTTGGGGGTTTCTTAAACAGCCTGGATTCTGTGTTAGGGAAACAATCCCAAAGGTCTGCTTGAAACCGGAATGACTGCACCCAAAGCAAATATGAGCACAGAGAAAAGATAATAGCCCAGGTCTCAGACACCTTTAGTATACACACAGTGTGATGTTCCAGTATCGGTTAAACTCATTACTCTGACCAACCAGGTTGTGATTGACTATACCACATAAGACAAGGTTAGTAGATATGAAACAAAAAAAAAAGTCCCCATTAATTCATTGTTGCTTGCAGCATTAATTGACTATTCTGAGAAAATGAGAAAATATTAAATAAAATTAAAGGAAATTCGCTCTTCTCTTCTTGAAAAACAGTAAAAAAGTAAATGTTAATTCATTATGTGATTATTATCAGCAACTTAAGTACACTTTATTATGTGCTTAAATGGGAACTGATTAAAAGAAATGAAAGCACATGCTCATAATTTGTGTCACAGCCCATATGAGCACTGAAACAGGTTTTGTTGTAACCATGCTTCATGTTTATACTTAATATTATAAAATGGGGGAATCTCCTGCAACTGCATACGTTCAAAACAAATCAAGAGTTATAATCTTTTCAGTAAAAAAACGATATACTAACACAAAGAGGTAATTTTGTATTAAAAAATATCCTCTTGACTTCATATAATCTTATTATGCTTCAGATGAACATTTATGCACAGAGAGAAACCATGACGTTTGTCCTTCACCACCTGCACATTAGGTAAATACTGTATATTTTAATGTCCAGTCAGAACATGAAAAATTACTACAGCAAACAAATACAGTTTTAATATTCTTATGGGCATCTGTCTGTTCTTTTGAGACAGACATGAAAAGTTGTGAACCTAAATTGAAAGTATAACAACTGAACACATAATCAGTACCAGTTGACATGGTAATTTCCAGGATATTGTCTTGCAATTACTGCAAAATACACATTACACAACTGTCTGTCATTATCAGGAGGGTTACACACGAAAAAAAAAAAGATTCTGGAAAATTCACCTTTAAACTAAAATCTTAAATATAAAAGTTGATCAAGGGGCTGCAAATGAATTATCACCTAATGGTTTGAATTACAGGCTGATGCAATGTTTTGGTCTCACACACACAAACCCATGTTGCAAAAATGCCCTCACATTGGCCTAAAATAGGTCTGACAAAAATATCAAAACATCAACACACATAAAGAAGCCTGAATGCCGTACAACAGGAAGGTGTGGTTTTATAATTTCATCATGTAACATCTTCATCAGTTTGTGTCGTGTTTATGTCTCAACATCTGTTGATCCGTGTTCACTGTGATAAAAGCCATAACACGTAGGCTTCCTGTGTAAGTTCAGCATGTGTGAACGAGCTGGTTCTTTTCAAGTGCAAAATAATTAACAGAAAATAATTTGCTCTTCTTGAGTAGAAAATGTGCTTTTGTATTTAAACATGTAACTTATTATCATAACAGAATAATGCATGCTAAAACCAATACATACTGAGTCATAGTGTCACCATTAGTGGAAAGATACATTTTTAGGTACATACACAACACTCTACTATTTCATGGTCTGCCTATATGTAGGAACAATTCAGGGGCAAATAATAAAATAAAATAAAAATAATAATACAAAATGAGATAATGAATTATGATGTAATGTACTAGAGGAAACAGTCCAAAGAATAATTAAAACTAGTTCCACCTTTACCACCTTCAACATTTAGGCACATTTGTGCATCAATAATTATAATCTAATAGCATAAAAATACATTACACTGAAAAGGGTCTTCTGCATAATGGGTATCTTTACCTTTGGCACTGTGAGAATAATTTGAAGCTAATAGTTTTTTTTTTTTACTTGCAGGACTAACCGGCTGCTTTACCTCAGAACATTTGACAAAATACAGAGACACGATTTGACTATTCAAAACAGGAAACGTTGGTATGTGTGGTTTACACAGAGTCACACACTAAACAGGATGGACATTTTCTCTTCAACATGGCACATTACTTCTGCAGCAGTATTTGATGTAATAATATGTGTCACGTGCTACTCTGACGTGCAGATACTTGGGGAAGAAGTCAACATGTATACATCCTTAAAACAACATCAATGTTAAAGTGTATTTCACTATCATGCTCATCATTTACTCAAAACAGAATAAATTTGCCTCACATAATGTATTTCTTGTAAAAAATCTTTATTTTTATATATATATAAATCATTTAACTAGGTTGAAAAACAAAAAAAATATTTGCATTCATAAAGTCAGATGCCTCATACATTTTAACAAAACACATATGTTAAAACTGACATGCAAGTTTTAATCTTTTGTAGAAAATGTCTAAACGCAGCAACATAAAATGCTGTGAACAGTGACAGAGATGAAGCAAATAAAATCACTGACATATCACTCTATCCAAATGTTGAATTTTTACACAGCTTCTCTCGGTTTTTTTTCAGTCCATTCCACCATTTTGACCTGGCTTTGGATCACAGAGTGAGCTCCGTTTGTCATGCCTATTTAATGTTTCACATCTGAGCCTATATTTTTAAGAATATTAAGAAAAATAACCTTCCCCCAGAAAAAAAAAGTCATTTAAGAACTCAGCACATGACATTATATTGTCCTTGTTTGTTTCACAATAGTTGACAGTTTGAGTAGAGACCATGAGAAGGAGGAACAACCATAATGGATCCAAGTGTTATGAGCAGAAATGCTAAATGCTAAATATCATTTTGTCTCCTTGCCAAGGAATGAGTCACACTCTTTTGCCTTCCTAAATGCTATGATGATTTCCTTCTGTCTGCTTTAGACAAATGGCTGTAAACAATATCATCAAACAACTGCAGAAAGTTTCCAAATTCATTTAGATATGTGAAAAAATATCTACGTACATTTATGATCCTAAATATCCTCTAAAACCAAAAACACCTGATTTGGCTGTTTTACCTGCAAATGTACAAATAAGCAGGAGCCATGTGAATATAGTGTAATAACAATGATGCACGTCCTCTTCCCTCACACATAGTCCTTTCTGTTGTAGGAGCTTTGGGCCGTTGACATGGGTGCAGCGGAGTATGCTATACGACTCTGGGGGTTCACACTGTATCGCAGTGGCTTCTCTTCCTGTGGAGGGCAACTGCAGCAGAGAATGCACCCTCCTATCATCAGCAGAGCCGCGGCAGCCCAGCCCAGATACAGGGCTACCCCGATCTCCATCTTCTGTCCAGAGGGGACGATTGGACTATAGAACTCAGTTACGATGGTGTTTGCTGACCAGGAAACGGGCACCAGCTGGGTCAAAGCTGCTGTGATGAATGCCCCCCCAGAAGCAGCCATCACCCTGGCTTTGGCGCCCTCGTTGTCGATGCAGTTTGTGCACTTCGCTCCCACCATGGAGATAAGGAGAGCCACCACGCCGATGACAATAGAGACGACAGTGAGCGCCCTGGCGGCCTGCAGGTCCTGAGGTAAAGCCAACATGGAGTCATAAACCTTACACTGCATCTGCCCCGTGCTTTGAAACACGCAGCTCATCCACAGGCCCTCCCAGTACACCTGAGCCGTGACAATGTTGGCGCCAATGAAGGCGGAGACCCTCCACATCGGCAGGGCGCAACTGATCACACTCAGCACCCAGCCGAGCACTGACAGAATGACACCGACCAGTTCAAGTCCGAAGGACACCATTGTGCACCCAGACAGACGTTCCCACTGTGCAGCAAAAACTCCTTTAGTTATCTTTTCTCTCCTCTTGGTTCCTCTGTACCTCTTTGTTGAATTTTCTCTTACTCAGTTTTCTTTGTCTTCAGTTCCCTCCAAAAATCTGAGGGCCTTCTTGATTTTAGCCGTTGAAAGCTCCTCTTTGTCGACCCTTCTTTCCACCAGGTACGCCGTCTTCTTAAGATATTGCACCTGCTGCTGAATTTATCGCACTGTGCTTACTCCACAAACTCTCTGCTGCATGTACGTGCTCACTCAGATGTTGTTTTTCTGTGTTCTGCTGCTCTTAAGGAGTCTATGACCTTTATCCGTGTAATGTTTTATTACCAAGTAGCATGGCCCTCCTTAGAAATGACATCATTCTCCAAACTAAGCCAATCAGGTGAGTCTGGGACATTGGCCTCATTTGCTGTTATCACCTATTTGTGTTCTTTTCAAATGAAGAGCAGTTTTATGGTTTACCTTTTGCCCATGGTAGTGCAGGGTGTGTCTGCTTTATTGCTGTCAGCAGGTAATGAGTGGCCAGGGCAGAGCTTGTTATGTGGTTGATAGGTGACCACGTCAGGCTGTAATGATTAGACAAACATGTACTGTATGTGTCTGTATCTTGTGTATGGTATGTGTGTATGTTTGCACATGGTGAAAAGTGTGTTTGAGACTGAGGACGAGAAAAAGTGGAATTCAGCACAGATTTCTTTCAGTGTTATAGTTTTGTTATGATGATGTGATCATTTTTATAGCCTTTATCAAATGTGATGCTGCAGTTTTTATAGCACTGTGTCAGACAGTCTCTGAGTAATTATACACTAAAACCTGAGTTAATGACAAACCAGAAATGCTATGAAGACAACTGCAGTTGTTTTAGGTTGGATTTATGACACAAACTACATCAACTTTTCAGCAACAACAGTGTGATAAATACATAAAACATAAACTGAAACCTGAAGTTCCATGAGCAGAGGAAAACCAACAATGACTTAGTGCTATGCTCAGTGTTTTATGACCACCGTTCTATACTTTGCTGGGGACTGTTTTCTGCTGCAACTTGGTGTGCATCATGGGACACCCCTGCCCATTGAACTCCAATTGCAAATACGTTTGAGAGGGAACATAGTTACAACTGGATTATGCTCCCTGTTACTGAGGGTATGTTGTTAATTTGCATAAATGAGAAGTAAATACGTGAAAACTGGCCATATCCATAATATGTCTCCACACAATATATTTCTTTTTACTGACTATAGTGCTATTAAATGATTTTATTGTTATGTTTAGGTACTCACAATACTTGGGTAAAGTTAGGGAAAGATTTGCCTGCAAAAGTTTGCAGTGACTTCAGACATTATTTATATTAACCCCAAACCTCAACCTTTTGTTGTCTAAAGCTTGGTGTATGCTTCTGCATCAAATCTCACAGACCTCTACAATGCAGCCCAGTGTGCATCTTCCCAAAAACTACACGTCATTGTGACACAGACCACAAGAGCTGTGACTGGTCGACTCTGTATCATTGCACAGGTCATACAGACCATGTACTCTGGCATCTTGACTCTTTTCTGTGTTGTCATAATTTCAGTAAAAGCAGCTACTGTTCATCATCCATTAGCTCCACCTTCAACATGATCTGCTCAGTTTCAGTCCCCATTGTTTGTTATACAGACAAAAAAAAAAAAAAACTCTATGCTCACAATGGCCCTTCCTATATTTTTAACCCTAACCACAGGTCTGTTGTGCGACATTGTGGACCTCTCATCCACACCACTCACTTCCTTATAACTGTATTTCTGTTAATAAATGTAGAATTTCCAAAATATGTTGTCATTACATTGATCCAGGGCATATTGAGACGATCTCTGCGACACCTGCTGCCATTTCACAATCTGACACACTTTAATATCATACGCGTGTACATATTAACAGACCTCAATATTAATCAAATATATCCGGTAACCATGATAAGATAAAGCCTGATACTAGGCAATTTATAGAGATTACTTTGTATGTGTGAAGTAAACAACAATTCAATCGTATCAGACTATCAGTACTATCAAATTTTTGCTTGCTTAAACAGTTAATGTCTGATGGTCCAACTGCTGCACGACAGCCCTAGAAACTGTGTTCTCCAGCTAGCCTCATAAAGTGAGAAAAAATGTGACAAATATATATATGTATGTATATATATACTCTGTTATAAAAGCAAACAGTTCTTTTTTTGCACACAGTGAGGGTGGTGCTCATTTGGAGTCATATTCCTGGCAGCCTTTGAAACCCTTCTCTTTGCTCTGTTGTTTCTGTTTCCACCGTCTCCTGAGGTGCATATGTGGCTTGTTAGCTGCTAAATGCTGAGAAAGAGTGAGTCGATAACATCATGGTTCTGTTGTTGGTGTTTCGCAGGTACTGTACAAGAGGTTAATCAGAGCTTTTTCACTGACAGTGGCAGCCTGCTGCTGGCAATCAAAGAAGTCAGACTTACTGACACGTTTGGAGCAAGCTGAGCCAGTGCAGGCCACACCAAAACGTTTCAGTTTATCATGGAAGATGTCTGTCCATCATGTTTTAGAGGTCATTTTTTATTATGTTACTGTCTATCATTCTGTTCATACTATCATTCTGTTTTCTGTTTCGGTTTTTGCGAGTGCAAACTACCAACCAACCACACACAATCCATATGAAAAAAAGAAGACAAAAAATAAAAAAATTATAACAATAATAGTAAAAGGTTGGTTCCCTGTGCTCCTTAATAGCATAAGTGATGTAGATAATGCATGGATAATAATAATAATATATAAAAAAAGCAAAGCAAGTTGTGATTAATGAAGAGGTACAGGATATATATCTATTTGTAAAAGCAACTAAGTTAACTGAAAATATAAGCTGATCTTAGTGTTGTATATTGTAGGTTAGTGTACAGCTGTATCGATGTAATCCATGCTTATCACTGTTTACATGGGTATTTTTCTCTCACCCATTTCCTGTTTGTGGCTCAGGAAGATGATCTCTCCATTCTCACTCCTACCTACTAAGCTCTAACAAGTTAGCTTGTTTTTCTAACCATGGAAACAAAAAAGCACACATCACATGAACACCAGACCAATTTGACCTACTGAAAAAAACTGGGACATCTGGGCAGCGATCCAGTCCACAAAGAAGCTAGACATTCGTTTGTTGTAAAATATAGCACATTCCCAGCAGAGAGCCTGATTAACCTGCTGAACAACTTCCCTCTTGAGCGAATGTAACTGCACTTTGCTCATAAGTACTGAAGCAACCTCACACATGTGCTTCCATGAAGTATAGTTGTGCAGATAAGGGAGTTTCTATCTCTCATGAGAGCTGATATATGAGTTTCAGTTAGTAGAGGAATTATCCGTTTCCTTGTTTGCCCATGCAGGCTGGTGGATTTGTGTGAGTGTCAGTTCTTCCTCTTCTTCGGAGAAAGGAGGTGAAAACACACAAATGACCATTAAATCTATACCAGGGCATACTGTGTTAATAACAGGTTTATCTATTTGGTTACCAGCCAATGAATGAACGTGTTGTTACATGGAAGTACTGATACTGTGCTCCTGGAAGCGCTGTAAAAATCAGAATCACAAAACACATATCAGTATATCACAAGACTAATTTACGAATAATTTACCGTGAGAACGTGTGACTATCCTGGACAATCTCACCCACTACACAGAGCGCGGTCAGCCAGAGACTGAGCAATGTCAAGTGCACCACAGGAGATCTCCTCCCCCCTCGGTAAGGGGGAGAGGGACTGACAGTGATCATAATCATGTCACATTTATGATATCACTTCCCATTGCAACACATTTCACCTCACCTTTTTTCTTAAGTTTGTTTGTGTTGATGTTATTTTGTATTTTTTTTGGTGTGGGTCTTTTCTGGTTGTAGTTCTTTTTTTCCTTTATTCTGAACTGAGAGCAGCTGTAACAGGGCAAAACTATTTCCCTCTGGGATTAATAAAGTTTTTTGAATCTTGAATCTTTTATCTATCCGTAAACTTACCTTTTGCTTTTCTCAACTGCTTTTCTGCAGTGTTGCTGCAGAACTATTACAAATTTAAATGCAGTTTATAAAGCAGTTCAAATTAGTTCCACCTACTACAACACAAAAATACCATGTACATGTTAATATATTAGTCTTATGGTTGAGTTCTATAGTACAGTGGTGGATCTAGAAAATTTTACATGGGATGGCAAAGGGTGGCAAGCAATTTTGGCAGGGTGGCATGGTGTTGTGATATCTGCCCAATACAACTGACAGATAAACACATTGTGGTTGTTGGCAGATTTGTCCCGGTGCCCTAATTTCAACAGTATTATACATGTACCAGTCAGTATAGTACAATAACAAATGAAGTAGAATCACTGTTACTCAAGCATGTTTGGACTGGTTTTATGGTGTGGTTTGTATTATTGGATCATTTGGAGGTTACGTGCAGAGTCAGACTGAACAAAAACCACTTAAACACCTGAATATTCAGGGCTGTAGTGGAGGATTAACTGCTTCACCGCTCTACCTTTCCTCCTTTTTATCGGTTCTTGTTCTACTTTTGTTTCCAGTAGAAAATGTGCTTGCAGGTGCTCTCTGTAACAGAAGCGGAGGTGTTATGTTATGAGTCTGGTCTATGTCATTACAATTAGGGAGGAGCCAGAGACTGAACTAAACTTTTAAATCCAAACACATTATAAACTGTGTTGAAAGAAAATACCTACATGGATATCACATGCACACTGTGCAATTATGTGTGCAGTACAACAAACTGATTTAGGGTGTAGATGCCGTTTCAGATTGCACAATGTCACAAGCATGCAAAGTGTGCATAACTGCCCTAAAAACTGAAAGTCAGATACTAGTTTTACATTGAGGCAAATTTTCATCATAATCACACTTTCAAACATCTCTTGAACAATCACTAGTCTGTCATTTCAAACAGCCTGTTTCAAAGAAAGGTCACCGGTCAGTGGTGATACTGCTCCATAACAGGACTCTCAGTTACTAAGTAATTTGTCCTTTGAAAGCAGTAGGGAGCCTTGGATTTATGGCTGCTGAGAGATTTACTGCATTTAAACTGCATTCAAAAGCTCTTTGATCACTGGGTGACGCCAGACTTTCATAGCCACCCAGAAAGTCTTCGTTCTGTTTGTGTATAGAAAGTTGTGTGTTACATTGCTGCATCATGATCATACACAATTAAATGCCTAACCCTAGCCCTGACCTAAACCCAAATGTCACCCCTCACCCTGAAACAGCCCTTTGAAGTTGTGAGGACTGGCCAAAGTATCCTCACAATGATGCCATTCAACTAAAACTTGTGCACACAACCATAGAAAGAAATGCACACAGATGTACACGTACATAAATGTTTTAATGCAAGAAGAAACTGCTGCCTACTTTTGGACAGAGCGGAGAATAACAGAGAAAGGAGCCAGAGATTTCCCTCCCATGAGGATTATGACATTTAGAATTACAACACCCAGACCTGTCAGATACAGCATCTATCATACTGCTTGCACACATTGACTCCTCTGTGTTTCCCACTCCACCAACACCAGTTTCACATAAATATCTGTACTAATGGAAGCTCTTCCCCCCCCCCCCACCCCCACCCCCCCTATATGTTCACACTTACAATCAGCCTTCAGTGTGATTCACAGAACACACAAAGAGTGAATAAAACACAGTTTCACTCAAAGCTCACCTTACAGTTTTCAATTCTTACTTGATTATCTTGTTCCGAATACTGTGAGCTATGTTTGTGCTTTTGGAAAACGTAATTTAATTTCTTAAAGTTACAAAATAACTTTCACCCACGTTCACATGTTCAGCACTTCATGGACTTCAGTGAAGTCCACTGTAAATTAATAGAATTGGTCTGTTGGTGTCTCATTTCTTGTGGGTGTGTGTCACAGGCTTTGCACATTGTGTCTACTTATTAAAACAGTTTAACTGGATGTGACTCACTGCATGAGTGAGGTTTTCTCTATAAACACCTGTGCTGGTGACTATTACAAGATTGAGGCAAACCTGAAATAAAAGTATTACAACAAGGCAGTTAATGCTGCAAACTGACAAACCACATTCAGGTCAATATGTTCTTTCTGTTATCTGAAGCAACATGTTTTTTGCATGGTGTCATTCGCTGGTCTCAGGATTGCAAGTGTAAACTTGCATCCAGCAAGTAAAAACTCAGTAACACTTCTCTCTTTTTTTGTTCTAACTGTCTCATTCATAATGTGGTTTAGATCAAACCTAGACGTTGGGTTGAGTGTGTGAAACAAACTAATGAACATCAGCATGCACACAGCAGCTGAAACGAGACTATATGTCAGAGGCCTCAGACAACAACAACACATGTTCAGCCTTCAAGACACGTTCACGCCTTTTTTTTAAAATCACATAAAAAACCCCAGAATAAACCCCTCCCCCCCCTCTTACCCGTCCCTCCTCTCAGCACTTCTGTTTTCTGGGAATGTCTTTACTTAGTATCTGTGATAAAAAACCACCTGTTTCTATATAAATCATTGGACCATACACCACAGAGGTGTTTCATTAAAAAAAAACAAAAGAAAAGTTTATTGAAGATTTGTAAAGTACATTTTAGGGCCTTCAGCTGTGAATGTTCTCTGTT
>JAUMHL010000006.1:16230501-16244318 GCA_032362345.1 Sandelia bainsii | reverse complement strand
ATTGGCCTTGGAATCTCCCATCTCGTGCTCAGCGGCCTCACGAATCTGCCTGATTGTTTCCAAAATGTAGCTAGAATTGTAAATTTGTAAATTAGCTCCGCCTAAGGGGAGGTGCCCTGTTTTGGTTTTATTTCTCATGTTTTTATTTGAATTTTTAAAAAAGGCGTGATCCGGATGTGACATAATTTGAAATACGCCCCAAAATGGGCGGCGGGACTCGGGGGACGGACTTCCTGTTTTTAGGGGCTGGACTTCCGGTATTTTGACAGCTGTCAATCATTTTGACGAAAACCTACTCCTATATCTCTCTAACAAGCAACAAGTGTAGTTTCCTAATATTTAATTTAAACCTTGAACCTTTACTTATTTTAACCAAAGAGCTAACAAAATTAACTAACTGACTAAACCTAATCCACTTCTCAGGAGCCCTGAAGTCCTTCACTTTTTAAATCCACAGTCCACCTCACCTGTCTTGCACTAAAATTGATCTGTAGTCACATTTCCCTCACAATCAATTTGCATATAGAGGTAATTTTGACATCCTCTGTTTTGACTCCAGCAGCATTGCTCAGATAGTTTGCAAAGGTGTAATACAATGATGTCACTGAGCACATGACCATATTTGGTTGCTCTGCAGTTGTTGTCAGAGGTGTTTTCATTTAAAACTGGTACTGAGTCACTTCTCACTCCACCCTCCAACCTGCTGCTTCAGGTTAAAATGTAAATTAAGAATGGAAGATGAACAAAATATTCTGATAATATCAACTTTTCTTTTGTGAAAAGCTGTTAAAAATGTTTGTGTTTTTTTTTTTTTTATCATAGTAATAGTAGTGTAGTATGCAAAGTAGTTTCACACATTCTCTTTGTTAAACTTAATAAGACAGGGTGATTGGGGGAGGGTAAACAGGTTTGTAGAGAGGTTGGAGGTGGACCTGAAGAGCAGGATATGATGACAGTGAGCTACCCCACCTCCTTCAGAGAGCAGCGCATATGTACCTGCTCTACTCTCAATTCTCTTCCATTCGGAGAACACACTTGAATAACACAGGACCTGCCGCAGTCACAGAAAGAGACAAACAAACCACAGGCCTTCACCACTTACAAGAGAAACTGCAGCAGACAGAGACAAGAGCAAGAAGAAGAAGTTTCATTTGAAGAGAACAAATCCGCTCTTCACAATGGTTTCTGCTGGGTTACAGATACTTGGATCCGCATTGGGGATCGTGGGCTGGATTGGTGCCATCGTTGCATGCGCCCTTCCCATGTGGAAAGTCACTGCCTTTATTGGCAGCAACATTGTCACCTCGCAGACCTCCTGGGAAGGTATATGGATGAGCTGTGTTGTCCAGAGCACAGGCCAGATGCAGTGTAAGGTCTATGACTCCATGCTTGCTCTCAGTTCTGATCTCCAGGCCGCCAGGGCCCTGACCATCGTCTCCATTATTGTGGGCATCATGGGTATCCTGCTCTCTGTAGCTGGGGGTAAATGCACCAACTGTGTGGAGGATGAGACAACCAAGGCCAAAGTGGGTATTACAGCTGGGGTTCTGTTCATCATAGCTGGTCTCCTCTGCGCCATCCCTGTCTGCTGGACTGCCAATACCATCATCCGAGACTTCTACAACCCTCTGGTGTACAGCGCCCAGAAGAGAGAGCTGGGTGCTGCACTCTTCATCGGATGGGGAGCAGCCGCTTTGTTGCTGATCGGAGGAGGAATGCTCTGCTGCAACTGCCCCCCCAAGGATAAAGTTCCCTACACCGCCAAGTACAAAGCTGCCAGATCTGATACCTCAGCAGCACCATCTGGGAAAAGCATGGTCTGAATAAAAAATCTAGAAATCACTAAAAGCACTGTTTACATGGACAGATGGACTGGTGCTTTTGGGCTTTAAGCGTTGCTAATTCTAGGAAGTATCCCTGAGTTTTTGTCGTTACGCGAGCTTTTAAAGGGAAACAAAACAAGAAAGGAACCACACACAAAAAAGGAGATTAAATGTATCTGTTATAATATTTGTAGGAGTATTAAGTCATTTTCTTACTAATAATACAAACATGCCATAACCTCACGCTTATTTTGAAAATGTTTGCTTTTTGCCATGTGTATGTGGGTTGTGATTATGAACCATGTGTATGAAATTGACAACACGCCTGGTGTACTATAAATAAATATTTTGTTAACAAATCTGAGATCACTTCTGCTTGTATTTATTTTTACACAGAAGCTTTGTACAACATGATCCATTCAATGGTCTTAAAACGTGACAAATCAATATTTTATTGTGATTATTACATTAAATGTATTTGCATTTTATGTTATAAATATGGAGTTTACTTTTTACAATATTGGTGAAACAGAAATGTTAATTCACTACTGCATTATGACAAAAACAAGGATCCTCACCCTGCACCCAACAGTTGTGTAACGTCTATTGTCTGGTCTTCTGGTTGATCAGGTTTAGGTGTGGCAGGGAACCTAGAAAGAGAACTGCCGTTTGCTACAGGAAAATGTACTTGTACTTTATTAGGACACACAGAACCAGTTTTTCATTTGTGAAGAGAATAAATATTAAAATACCAGGAAATTCAGTGTTCTTTCACTTTGTAGTTTACTCTGTAACAGACATGCAGCTGTGGCCAGTTTGTTATTGATTAATCTAGTAAACATGAACATTTATTTATCTTGACCCCATCTATGATCTTAAATTCCTTAAAGGGCAACTTCACCAATTTACCAACTTGCTTCTTATGGTTTTAGTTTGTAGAACACATTTACAGTATATTATTGGTTATAAAATTTCTTCTGCTTTTCCTAGATTAAAAAAACTTTCTGCTTCTGGCTGAAAAACAGCAAGATGACATAATTCCCAAACCTTGAACCTGATGAGCCTTAAATGGGGAACGACCATGGGGATTAAACAAAGACCATCAGAATAAAAATAAATCACTGGAGGTGTTTTTCAGCTAGAAGTACAGAGATAGTTTAATATAATGAAGCCAGAAGGACATTAAACATCGTTCACATTCAGTACATGTACTCCACAAACTAGAATCATGAGAAGCAAGTTGAAAATACCATAAATAATGTCTGAGATGGTTCGTGTGAAGTAGTTTTAAATTTAATGTTCAAGATTTAATTCTGCTTCATTCATTCATTGAAGGTTGTATTAAAGCACTTCCTTATTTGTTTGAATTGACTGTACTGACCCTGAAGCTCTGTTGGGTTTTTGCTTTAGCCCTGGCCTGTGTATGAAGGTCTTTGTTTGTATATGAGAGCACAAGTGTGATTTGGAGCCATTGTTCCCAGTCTTGAAGCCTTTCTTAAGGCAACAAAGCTTGTGTGTGTGAGAATAATGAACCAAGAGAAAACAAGAATTGTGGATATCAGGTGTCCCCTTCGTGTCTGTGAGCTCAGAAACTCCACCCTGAAAGATTGTACCTCAGCAAGGTGCAGTTATCTTCTCACAGTGGGATCACAGAGAATCAGAAGCAAACACTTCCTCAAGAAGTTGTCAGAGTGGACATTTCTGTAAGACCTGTGTAGAAGTTGAGTTCTCACCGCAGTGGCACAACCATGGCTTCTCAAGGTCTCCAGGTGATGGGTGTAATGCTTGCCCTCATTGGCTGGCTGGGGACCATAATCACCTGTGGTCTCCCCATGTGGAGGGTCACTGCTTTTATCGGGGCAAACATCGTCACCGCGCAGGTGATCTTGGAGGGCCTGTGGATGAACTGTGTGGTCCAGAGCACGGGCCAAATGCAGTGTAAGGTCTACGACTCCATGCTGGCTCTGCCTCAAGACATGCAGGCTGCCAGGGCCATGGGGATAATCTCTGTGATCGTTGGGGTGTTCGGTGTCCTCATGGCCATGATAGGAGGAAAATGCACTAATTGCATGGAGGACGAGGCGGCCAAAGCCAGAGTTTGCATTGTGTCTGGTGTAATCTTTATAATAGCTGCCTTGCTGATTATAATCCCAGTGTCGTGGACCGCTCACGCAGTGATCAGGGACTTTTATAACCCGCTGCTGGTCGAGGCTCAGAGAAGGGAGCTTGGGGCTTCACTTTATATCGGATGGGGCTCTGCCGGGCTGCTTCTGCTGGGAGGGGGCCTGCTCTGCAACAGTTGCCCTCCAACTGAAGGGAGACCGTACATACCTTCCAAGTTCGCCCCTTTAAGTGTGAACTACGTGTGAGTGTTGGCTACAGCATCAGCACAGTGTGTCTCGACATTTTCATAAATTTTTTTATTTTCTAACAAATGAGGAACTAAAGGATCAGTTACATGTTGTTGCCAATGCTGATGAAAGTAGAAAAATGAAAACTAAATTGCATATAACTGTCTTTGGTTTCTGAATATAAATGACTTATTACAACAATTTAGAGCAAATGACAAAACACAGCACTTCAAGTATTTACAACAAAGATCCTTGATGAGGGATCAAAGGTTGGCATCAAGTGTCAGTTTTCATAGTTTCATTTAAGTCTTCTTTTTCATAAATATGTCATGTTTTGTAATTCTATTGAATGTAAAAGTGTAAGATTTCTCATAACCAACATTTTCATTATGAAAAAAAATGTAATCATGCAAACCTACAGAGCCTGAAGAACTCATCTGTTACAGACATGTCCTTTTTTAAAATTGCTCTAATCTGTATTAGCTATTGTGTAGGTTACCACCCACAGTTGTTTGTAAAAACAAATCATTTTGAATGAATCCAGAAGTTTCAAGATCTCATTATAATGTTGAAATCTTGAAATCTTTTGAAGTTTCTAAATCCTTGTATAATGGTATAATGATCATTGCTAGACCTCAAATTGTCTTTCAAATGTCACAAATAAAGCTGCTTTGTTCAGACTATTTATGACTTCTTCTCATGTTCACTTTGCACCCGCAGGCACAAACTGCACTAGCACTGAAACGTTGCTCTCCACTAATCACTCAAGACAAGGCATTCAGAATGTTAAGGGTTAGATTCCTGGGAATTTACTGTATCTGGTGGAGATGTTTGCCCTAAGACAGTTATTTACAGTTTCTTTCTTCAGTAAAATGGACGTCACTGCCGCAGACAGCAGGGCACTACATACGCTTGGATTCATGTTGCTAAGAAACATTTTTACATCTGTAAAGAGTGGATATTTACACTTTGCCCAGTAACATCACATCTGCCAAGTTGTGTCAGGATGATATATCCTAAACCTGTTTAATGGTTTTCTTTTTGTTTACAGACATTCTCAAATGAAACCAGTCTGACAAGAAATACAATACGGCCCAATAATTTTTCCATCATTGTGTCTGTTTCCATTTGGCCACTCAGTGGAGTCTGAGTCAGTGTAAAAACACAGTATTAGCCACAAAATGTACCTAGAATATTAATGCTCATCACGCAGAATTTCCACTCTCTGTCATTTTGTACTATTTGTTCTGAAGGAATGTAAGCAGCATTTTAGCTGGTTAAGTTGAATGATTTTATATAGTCAAGTCAATTCATATTTATATTTTACATATTTATAAATTTTATTTTGTTTGCCTCAAGCAGCTTCACAATCTGTACAACACACTATACCCTCCACCCTCAGATGCAAATGTCGGGTCATTTTTATTGTTGGTCAAATATTGGTTTGGTCATTCTCCCTAAGCTAACCATATGTGCTTTAAATAAAGTAGTAAACATAACTGTCAAATTAGTATTAAAAAGTAAAGATTGCTGTATGTCCTTCTAAAAATATTTTTTCTAAATTGTAGCATCAAATCCTATTTCTGACAATAGCAGTAGCTCAGTTTGTAGAGCAGTCATCTACAAACCCCAGGGTCAGTGGTTCGATTCTGTGATCCTCCTGGGTACATGTCAAGGTGTCTTTGGACAAGACACTGAAATACCATAGCAGTGCCAACATGTACTGTCTGACAGCTGTCCAGCAACAATTTCACCAAGGGGATTAGTAAAATATGTCACCTACTGAAATAAATGTACTTTATGTTGCAACAGATCATGCATATTAAAAAACACTGACAAAAATATTGTTTATTGTTGGAATGAAAAAGAAATTAATCTCACAGAACATTACAGAACATACACTAGTCTTCATGCTTGGTGATTAGCTAAAACATTGAGTGAATCTGAATTAATATCTAAATTAAAGCAGACTGAGTAAACTGCAGTCCTAACTCCATGCTGCATTAACCTAATATGGCACATACCTTTGAGTCTCTGTTTCAGAGACACACTGTGTTAGTCAAAAGTATTTAGTCACAATGCAAATCACATTTTGATAAGCAACAACTTTGTACTGTATTTAAAGACTTTCACAAATACAATCTCAGACAAATTCCTTGCCAGGTGTTGTGGATTTAGGCGGGGTGTACTTTGCTCCATTATAGCGGTCTCCTCTTGATGGGCACTGACAACAGAGAAGAGCACCGCCGATCAGCAACAGTCCTGATGCTCCCCAGCCTACGTACAAACACGCACCCAGCTCTCTCCTCTGAGCATCAGGAACCAATGGGTTGTAGAAGTCCTTTATGATAGTGTTAGCAGGCAGAGACACAGTCACCAGACACAGAGCCCCACTCAGTATGAAGAAAACCCCTGCGGAAATTGCCACTCTGGCTTTTGCAGCTTTGTCCCCAATGCAGGTGGTACATTTCCCTCCAACCACAGAGAGCAGCAGGCCGAACAGAGAGAACAGGATGGCGATGACCACCATGGCTCGGGCCGCTTGGAGGTCCGGAGGCAGAGCGAGCAGAGAGTCGTAGACCTTGCACTGCATCTGGCCCGTGCTCTGCACCACACATGTCATCCACAGCCCTTCCCAGATGGTCTGAGCCACCACTATGTTGTTCCCAATGAAAGCAGACACCTTCCACAGGGGTAGCATACAGATCAGTATGTTTCCAATCCACCCAAGCACCGCCAGTCCAATTCCCAGTATCTGCAGCCCTAAAGACGCCATTGCTGTTTGCTAGTGTTCCTTTTCTATTGTTGTCCCTCAGTTCTTCACTGAGCTGCCAACTAAAAGCTCTCCCACTGTGGGGAAGTTTTATATGACCCACAGATACCCCTGAGGAGCCCCCTCCTCCGGGTGGGCTTTGGCTCCATTGGTCAGATATAAACTTCCATCGTGCTGTCCTCGAGTTCAGAGGTGTTTCTCTTTAACAAAGAGGCCCTCTGGTTCCCCAGCCAACTTGAGAAAGAAAAGAGGTTTTAATAGTGAAGTTTAGTCTAAACTTATGTGTTCAAAAGCTGAGAAATATCCACTGCAAAACTGCTTGCAAACATTTATATTCAGTAGGATTGTGTGGATTATTAAAATGTAAAAGTTTAAATTTTGTTAAAAATATATCCACATATTTGTTTTTAGGATAAAAAAATAACACAATGGTTATACAAATTAGCATGTATTAAGCATGCTAACACTTCAAGTACATCTGAGGCTGATGTGAATGTCATTAGTTTTCAGGCATTTAAACAAAGTATCAGACAAAAGTAATCATTTGTGGTACTGGAGGAAAAGTCAAGGAATTACCAAAGGTATATGTTGGCTTCATCCGCAGATGTGATTTTATGGTAATCCAAATATTTGTTGACATTGAGATTGTCTGTCTGTTTAGAATATTTGGATCAATCTGTGCTGAGCAAATCCTCAGGAGAGATAAAAAAGGAGTGAGAGGCAAAAGGGAGAATGGGTATGTGATGATGCAAACAGACATGCAGAGCAGGAAATAATTCATAGATATGGCTCCTGAACTTCACTTTAAATGATCACCTATAAACATTTAGAAAATCACTGTAACAATGTAAATTTGCAATAAGAAGTAGTGTTAATGTCCAGTTTTATATGAATTTAAAAAACACGTGGAAGACGATGAAGGTGTCAGTTAATGGTCATTTTATCTCACTGTACCACAGGGCTAGAAGACACTCCACTGTGGCAGAAGACATATTGCATTGTACCATTAGTGTATAAAACCTAAACTGCTATTTTTATTTGATAAACATTATTGAGCATGTATATGGTCTGCAGTACTGTGAGGACTTTACATTCTAAAACATCTACTACCTACTCTCTATTAAAAAAAACTTTGTAAGAGTATCCTTCACATTTTTTCTTTAATATTGTTTTTAATAATTCCACAAGAATAAAAAAACAGCAAAACAACAGGTCAGGTCATTAACACAGGCGGAATAAGCAGGAGCATGAAATAATCTAGTAAAAAAGAAGGCATTAATAAAATTTACTTTACAGACTGAAAATAAATTTGGGGGGGTTTACATACTGCAGAGGGTTGAACCTTGGAAGTAAAAATTAATGGGAAAATAAATAATTTCATGTCTTCCCATAGATCAGATGAAAGACTGAACAAATCAAAAGAGAAAATAAAAAATTCAAAAGAACACGTATAGGGAAGAAACTGTGGGTCATTTGATTAGTATAGTAAACAAAAAAAATATTTCTGATTAATAATTAAAACTATAATGTGAATTAAATGAACGACAACTAATTACAAACTACAACTTCACAAAATCATCATATTTCAGCTTCTAGCAGTGGTTGATAATGTGGGTCCAACCTAACGACCACAGGTGTTTTCAGTTTGAACAGTTTTGATGAACCAATCAGGAGAAGCCACTGTCTGCCATGTGGGTATAAAGCTGCAGGTGACAAGCCAAAGTTTTCCTATTGCAGGTGCAGCTGACTCTTCACACGGCTTCTGTGCAAACTGAGACAAACATGGCGTCTACAGGCCTCCATCTCTTTGGCATTTTCCTGGCGTGCATTGGGTTTTTGGGAGACATTGTCATTTGTGCTCTGCCAATGTGGAAGGTGTCTGCTTTCATTGGTAACAACATTGTGACTGCACAAACCTTCTGGGAAGGTTTGTGGATGAACTGTGTGATGCAGAGCACTGGACAGATGCAGTGCAAGGTCTATGACTCCATGCTGGCTCTGCCCCAAGACCTGCAGGCTGCCCGGGCCCTGGTTGTGATCTCCATCCTGGTCGCCTTCTTGGGAATCCTGCTCTCCATCGCAGGGGCGAAGTGCACCAACTGCATCGAAGATGAGGCAGCCAAGAACAAAGTAGCCATAGTTTCTGGGGTGTTCTTCATTGTCTGTGGTATCCTGTGCCTGATTCCTGTGTCCTGGTCTGCCAACACCGTCATCAGGGACTTCTACAACCCCGTTTTGGCTGACGCACAGAGGAGGGAGCTCGGAGCGTCCCTGTTCATCGGCTGGGCATCAGCGGGCCTCCTGCTCATTGGGGGTGCACTCCTCTGCTGTCAGTGTCCACAGCATAAAGACAGCAGGTACACTGTGAAATACTCTGCCCCGCGCACAGCAGCCAGTGGAGGAGCCTACGTTTGAAATGCTGCAAGTACTTTAAATATCTGCACCTCTGTCTTTGTGCAGAAACTGACTGAATTTAATCATGTATTTTGTTTTAATCAAGTGTTTTTAAATAAATTAAACTTTATTTAATCTGAAAGTTTTTCTCTTTTTGTGGGCACAAACTATTTCTAAATGAAAATGTTTTGACAAAGCCTTAATTCTTAGTACAACCTAGTTTGTACTGGGTGCTTCTCATCCAGTAGTTTACCTGTTGGTGTCAAGTAACTTCAATTTTAGCATTTGTCAGCATCAAACAACTATACCACTTAATTAGGCATTAAATTCCTCAGCATGTTGAGGTCTTGACTTTTAAAAATTTTTAATGGGGTTCTTATCACTAATCAAAATGTCATCTGCTGATACTGAATAGCTCCCAACCATTTTGTCTTGGTAAGGAAAACAGGTGTTATTAATGACCAACAATGGCCCCTATACTAAAGTGGCCCAGTAAGTTAGCATGAACATCTGAAAACAAGATTAAAATTCTAATTCACAACCTCATTCATAGCTTTTAGTTTGCTCTCCAGTAAATGGTAAATTGAGTTGCTGGAGACCAGTGAATTATTTGACCCATACTGAATCATTCTATTTATGCATCTATAAAAATCTTTATTTTGTTCTACCACTTTTAATTGCGTTGCTTAAAATTCACTGAATAGTGCACCACACAAATTAGAAGTAATTTCAAACAGTCACAGCATGAAAGGCAACTATAAGATCAGGGTTTTTTTTGTTTTTTACAGCTTTTGCACCATGACATGAAAATAAATCCAGAAGTCAATATTTGTGCAGCCAAAGTAGCCAAAAGCTTTTCTACAAGTCAATGTTAAACTCACATCCTCGACTTTAATGATGGTCTGACAGAGGTAGCTTGGTGTAAGAGAGATGGGTAAATCTCAGTTTGCTATTATACTATCCTCTTTATTTAGAAATAACAGAACAATTCTGTTACAGTGACAAAGTCTCTTCTAAGAAATAAATTCATTATTGTATGTCTAATGATTGTGTATTCATTAAATAGTTTAAATGGAGAAGGACGTTAGCAGAATAAAATGAGCACATTTTTCTGACCTTTTACTTGTAACATGAGACTGAAACAGTGAGTGCTGCTTCACTTGCCTTGACCTCCGTTAACCACCAGATGTCGCTGTTCAGACTGGGGCTGTGGCTGCAAAGCTTCAAATCTTTTTCGGCAAAAATAGAAAGCTTCATGAGGCTTCATTTTATCATCTCTATTGTTTTTATTTGAAGCAAAACATTTGATTTGTACACAGCTGCCCCAAATTAAAAAGAAATCATATTTAAACTTCTATTCACCTTTTTTTAAGTCTTTTAACATATGGCTATAAGGGTCTAACTTAACGACCACAGGTGTTTTCAGATTGAACAGTTCTGAGCAACCAATCAGGAGAAGCCACTGTCTGCCATGTGGGTATAAAGCTGCAGGTGACAAACCAAAGTTCTCCTATTGCAGGTGCAGCTGACTCTTCACACGGCTTCTGTGCAAACTGAGACAAACATGGCGTCTACAGGCCTCCATCTCTTTGGCATTTTCCTGGCGTGCATTGGGTTTTTGGGAGACATTGTCATTTGTGCTCTGCCAATGTGGAAGGTGTCTGCTTTCATTGGTAACAACATTGTGACTGCACAAACCTTCTGGGAAGGTTTGTGGATGAACTGTGTGATGCAGAGCACTGGACAGATGCAGTGCAAGGTCTATGACTCCATGCTGGCTCTGCCCCAAGACCTGCAGGCTGCCCGGGCCCTGGTTGTGATCTCCATCCTGGTCGCCTTCTTGGGAATCCTGCTCTCCATCGCAGGGGCGAAGTGCACCAACTGCATCGAAGATGAGGCAGCCAAGAACAAAGTAGCCATAGTTTCTGGGGTGTTCTTCATTGTCTGTGGTATCCTGTGCCTGATTCCTGTGTCCTGGTCTGCCAACACCGTCATCAGGGACTTCTACAACCCCGTTTTGGCTGACGCACAGAGGAGGGAGCTCGGAGCGTCCCTGTTCATCGGCTGGGCATCAGCGGGCCTCCTGCTCATTGGGGGTGCACTCCTCTGCTGTCAGTGTCCACAGCATAAAGACAGCAGGTACACTGTGAAATACTCTGCCCCGCGCACAGCAGCCAGTGGAGGAGCCTACGTTTGAAATGCTGCAAGTACTTTAAATATCTGCACCTCTGTCTTTGTGCAGAAAACTGACTGAATTTAATCATGTATTATTTTAAATCACATATTTTACTGAGTGTTTTTAATTGATTAAACTTTATTTAATCCAAAGTTTTTTCTTTTTGTGGGCACATTATTTTCTAAATGAAAATGTTTTGACAAAGCCTTAATTCTTAGTACAGCTTAGTTTGTACTGGGTGCTTCTCATATAGTGTTAGTAGTTTACCTGTTGGTGTCAAGTAACTTTAACTTTAGCAATTGTCAACACCAAACAACTTTACCATATTTAGGCATTCAATACTTCAGCATGTTGAGGTTTGAGTTGTTAAAATTACAATTTTAACAGGTATCTCATCACCAATCAAAATGTCCTGATACTGAATGGGTCTCAACCATTTAGCCTTTGTAGGCGAAACAGGTGTTGCTAATAATCAACAATGGTCCTATATTAAAGTGGCCCAGTGCATTAGAATGAACATCTTAAAACAAAAGATTTAACATCTTATTAAAAACCTCATTTATAGCTTTAGGTAGTTTATTGTCCCGTAAATGGTAAATTTAGTTGTTGGGGACGTGTAAATTATTTGACCCATACTGCATCATTCTATTTATGCATCTAAAAAAATCTTTATTTTGTTTTTAAAGGCATTACATTAAACTCACTGAAGAGTGAGTGCATCACACAATAAATTGGATCTAATTTCAACCACTGAAAGGAATAAGGTCATAAATTTTATTTACAGCTTTTTGTGACATGACAAAATGCCTTAAGATGTATTTATGCAGCTAAAGTAGCCAAATGCTTTTCTCCAAGTCATAAAGTTGAACTCGCATGTTTATTTTAATGAAGGTGTGACTGAGGCAGCTTGATGTAATGAGATGGGTAAGCATCAAATAGGTCGAAACTGGAAACAAATGAAAACATTAAGAGGGGAACAAAAGTCACATCATATGCTATCAGCACCTCCGTAAATTAACCTGTTACTGTACAGAACAAGTAAAACATGTAGCTGCAGCCGACAGAGACTTGATGTGTTCAACATCACGAAATTATCTAGTTGTGATCAGTGTTGTTCTCATGATAGACATAGAAACTTTGAATAACTGTTCTCCATCAGGTTTTCTCATCTGCTGTATTAAATCTGCATGAGCTCATATTTAACACTTGATAAATCTGCAGAATGTCTTTGAGGTCGGACCCAGTCTTTCAATGCCTCTCTTTAATTTATTTTTCCATATCTTCCCCACTTATTCCCGGACATGGTCGCTCTGTCAGGTGGAGGTGTGTGTGTGTCTGTGCGGGCGGGGGAGTGGGCGGGGCGGGCGCAGTAACCGAGGAAACTGGGCTCGTTGACGGATACTGGCTGGAAAAGTACAAACTATCACTTTATTGTGGAGAGAATCATAAGGGTTCATACAGAGAATAAAGCCTAAATAAGTAACTACACTTTAGAGAATGAGCTCAAAAACCCGCGACTGACGATATTTGCAAGCGACATTTTTGGGGGTTTGAAGCTGCTCCCCCTCCAGCAGGTGGCGCCCTAGGCGACCGCCTAGTTCGTCTATGCCAAGAGCCGGCCCTGTATGCTATGATGAAAGAGAAGTGTTTACAAATACAATACATCCCAGCACTGATAATACAGATTTGTTCTACAAACTGTTCTTAAATACCTGCTTTTAACAACTTTTAAAGTCCAACAAAAATCAAGTTTACGAAGCCTTATCAAAATGATTTGGTTTTCATCAATATTAAAACTATTTTATCAAACTACTTCAAGACTAATCTAGAGTAAAAGTAGTTATAATTAAAAGAGATTATAATTATATTTCAAAGTGATATTGCATCCATCTTGCTATTTAAAGGTATATAGTGGAATGAAATTTTCATTATATTACGTTGAACAGGGCACTTTTGTGTTGAAATAAAGGTAACATGAATGAAGAGTTTCAACCATGAGTCAGTATCACATGTCAGAGCTGATCAAATGATAGTTCTTGTTTTTATTTGAAGCAAAACATTTGATATGTAAACAGCTGCCACCTGCCCCAAAGTAAAAAAAACAACCCTGTTTCAACTTCTATTCAGCATTTTTATCAATGTGTGGTTAAAAAGGTCTAACTTAACAACCACAGTGTTTTCAGTTTGGACAGTTTTAACCTTAATTCAAATTATCATTATAATAAATAAATTTACTATAACTAGTGTGTTTTTTTTTTTTTTTTTTTGCCTTTTTTTTTTGTGACCCTAAATTATATCTT
>JAUMHL010000006.1:16220041-16230401 GCA_032362345.1 Sandelia bainsii | reverse complement strand
CCCAGGACACGCTGGAGGGACTATGTCTCTCGGCTGGCCTGGGAACGCCTTGGGATCCCCCCGGAGGAGCTGGAAAAGTGGCCAGGGAGAGGGAAGTGTGGGTATCCCTGCTGAAGCTGCTGCCCCTGTGACCCGACCTCGGATAAGCGGATGAAGATGGATGGATGGATGGATTTTTATTTTAAAGACTTATTTTTGTTTTAAAGACTTACTTCACCAATCCAAGATGGCGCCGGTGTTTGTGGCGAGCCGTCTGCTACCTGTGTTCTTACCTGTTCTCCTTTGTGTTCTACTGTTTAAGTCTTTTTTTGTTCAAGATGTCTCTTGTCTACTGGTTTATGACCGCCAAGCACTCTTTAACATTCGATGCACTGTGGATGCACTGTTTAAGCAGGATCCGGGAGGACATAAAACCTATTTACTCCCGTTCCTGTCAAGCATACCAGATAAATTTATCTGCACCACTCTGTGCTCCTCTGCGGCCTAAGCGCCGAAAACGAGGTGTATTGGTGAAGCTCAAGGCCCGGCTTGTTTACTCTGTTGATCTCCGATACTTCATCCATCACCCGCTATCAGAGAGTCGTCTTATGGATCGGCCTCTCTGGAATCGATGTACCAGTGGCTCATACCTGTTATCCCGGAGTCATCTGTCCAGAACTTGTCAGCGATACCCACGTCTCCGCAGAGGTGGAGTGGATCATCGCAACCTCCGTCCATTGGGTCGGGCATCTCAGTTGGAAAATATCCCAGCTCTGACTCGGATGGCTCTGGTCAATGCTAGATCGCTAGCAAATAAGACTTTTATCCTCCAGGATTTTATCACCTTTTGAGCTCCAGCTTTTTCTTATTAACTCGGATTGTCCTGGGCTGTGTGCTGTCATCTACCGACCACCAAAATTTAACAAGGATTTTATCCATGATTTCTCTGACTTTTTAGCAGAAATTATGCCAAAGCACGACAGCATTGTAATTCTTGGAGATTTTAACACCCACGTCTGCTGTTCTACTCAACCCTTGGCAAAGGATTTTTTTAATGTCATTGAGTCTTTTAACCTCACTCAGTGGGTGACAGGTCCAACTCATAAACACGGACACACTCTGGACCTCGTCTTATCGTATGGTTGGCCGGTCTGTGAAATCAATATCTGTGACGCACACTTCTCTGATCACAGACCTGTTATCTTTGATACTGCTGTCCCCAGACAAGTTGTCAGACGTCATGTTCCCGCACGCTTTTCTCGTGCACTTACCCCCGCCACTGCCGGACAATTTTCCACAGCCTACAAAGATGTCGCTCAGTTCCAAGTCCTGGAAAATCCTGCTCCGCACTTGAGCCCAGACGCATTAATTGCCATGTTCAGCTCCACCTGTTACAGTATTCTTGACCGTATCGCTCCTTTTAAGTCCAAGCGCTCAAAACTAAAAACCCAGCCTTGGTTAAATGAAATCACCCGTTCTGCCAGACGGGAATGTAGAAGAGCTGAACGTAGATGGAAAAATAATAGGCTCCAAGTGTTTTTCGATATTTTCAAGGCTCGCTTGCTTCATTATCAGAAGAGTGTTAAAGCCGCTAGAACACAATGTTTTTCTGATTTGATAGAGAGTAACTCTCACAGGCAAGAGTGTTATTTAACACCATTAATACAGTTATTAATCCTGCTGTTGCTAC
Source organism: Sandelia bainsii (assembly GCA_032362345.1). Classification (NCBI taxonomy): domain Eukaryota; kingdom Metazoa; phylum Chordata; class Actinopteri; order Anabantiformes; family Anabantidae; genus Sandelia; species Sandelia bainsii. The sequence goes on along the minus strand of JAUMHL010000006.1, from coordinate 16,228,732 downwards.
CGGTCTTGATGTGTCTCCTGCAATCTGTGAGAACTTTCTTGGATTTTTTATTAACAAGATTGCTGACATCAGATCACACATTAGTCCCTCTGCTTGTGACCCCTCTGTCCCACCCACATGTTCAGCTGTTTTGAATCAGTTTGAACCCGTGTCTCTCTCTCTCTTGAGAGAAATAATTATCAACCTGAAGCCTACAGCCTGTTCCCTAGATTTTATTCCATCTCGTGTTATTAAAGATGTTTTTAATACTATTGGACCCACCATTTTAGTCATAATTAATCGTTGCTTGGAGACGGGTGTTGTCCCAGTTGATTTTAAACATGCTGAAGTTCAGCCCCTTTTAAAAAAGCCTAACTTGGATTCCACAGACCTCTCAAATTTTAGACCTATATCTAAATTACCTTTTCTTTCGAAGGTTCTGGAGAAGGTTGTCCTTCTTCAGATGCAAACTTTCCTGAATGAAAATGCCATTCTGGAAGTATTTCAGTCTGGGTTTAAAGCACACCACAGCACAGAGACAGCACTTGTAAAAGTTTTTAATGATCTTTTTAATGATGATTAAAAGATCATTGGTGCACCTCTGTCCTCTCTTCAGGACCTGTACACGTCTAGAGTCAGAAAGCGTGCAGAGAAAATCAGCTCAGACCCCTCCCACCCTGGACACAACCTCTTCCAGCTTCTCCCCTCTGGTAGACGCTACAGAGCTCTGCATGCTAGAACTACCAGACACAAGAACAGCTTCTTCCCTCAGCGTGCTATTTGACACTGCTCTGAAACTTGACAAACAAATAACCGCAGTTGTCAAATCTAGCTTTTATCAACTACGAGTCCTGGCTAAGGTCAAACCCTTTCTCTCTTTTTCCAATTTTGAGAAAGGGATCCATGCTTTTATCTCTTCTCGGCTTGACTACTGTAACGTGTTATACACAGGAATCAGCCAGTCTTCACTCTCTCGCCTACAGCCAGCCCAGAATGCTGCCTCTAGGCTCTTGACAGGGGCATGCACACATGACTACATTACCCCTATTTTAGCATCTCTTCGTTGTCTGGAAGTTTAGTCATAGCAACTGGACTTCTTTCTTGTAAGGTTGAAACGTTTCCCTCTGCATCCACAGAACTTCGTCGATCTGAGGGAAGTTGGCCATACTCAACTTCCAGACAACTTCACAGTTCCAGACACACTTCAATCTTCACAGACACATCTCTTCATTGGCTTCCTGTTCGTTATAGGATTGATTTTAAGATTTTATGGCTTGTTTTTAAGGCTTGTTTTTAAGTCACTTCATGTGGAAGCTCCTTCTTACCTCTCTGAGCTTCTTCTGAGCTTCTTCACCCCCACTCACCTTCTCGGGCACTCAGGTGATCAGATGCTCCTGGCAGTCCCGAGGTCTAGACTGAAGCTTAAAGGTGACCGAGCCTTTGCAGTAACTGTCCCGAAATTGTGGAACAGCCTACCGCTCAACATTAGGAGTGCAGCAACAGTGGCAACTTTTAAGTCCCGTCTAAAAACCCATTTTTTCTCCTTGGCTTTTAAACCAGCATGAGTTATTTTATCTTTAATGGCTATTGTTCTTACATTTTGTGTATATATGTATGTATATATGCAGATGTATGTATATGTACATGTGTGTGTAAATATATTTATATATATATATATATATGTACTTTGAGTATCTGTGCTAAAACTGTTTGCACCTTGTATGTGGGTGTATTTTTTATTTTCATTTTTTGGTTATTATGGTACAGCACTTTGGTTCAATTTGTGTTGTTTTTAAATGTGCTTATAAATAAATTGACTTGACTTGACTTGACTTAGAGGGCCACTCTGCTTGTTGGATATTTGTACTGCTTCAGAAGTTCTCTCATCTTTTCAGATTAGGTTATTTGTTGTCTGAGTAACCAATAATATAAGAATATATTTTGGTACCAATTTAACATCAATGTGATGTGCATACATTTTGGAGGTTTATAGGTGCTGGTGGATTTTGTAGAGAGATATGCTAGCTACTTCCTTCTGTTTCCAGTCTTTATGTTAATCTAATATATCACTTGCTGGCTTCTGCTTCATATTTTCAGTATTATAATTATTGATTGATTTTATATTGACTTGAGTGGTGAGCATGAGCATTAATGGAAAGGTTTTGTTGATACACAACACTCTCTTCCCCCGTATCAGTGTGTGTTCTTCTGTCAGGTGTTTTTCTTAAAGGTCTCTAGAGATAGGATGGTGTTTTAGAAAGTGGTAGAAAGTTCATTCGTTCATGTCATCTATCATGTCAGGTTTAATTATATTCTTATATAAAGCTATTATTATGAGCAAGCTTATCTCCTAAATGTTAAAAATTGGGTAACAAAGCAAAGTTTTTCATAAATTTAAAAAGAGCTTCCTCCCTTCTACTTATTCATAGTGAGCAGGAATCAGGACAAGCAAGAAACTTGATACACCATCTAGCAGAGTCTCCTCCCTCTTGTTCTTCCTTCTCCTGCCTGTAGTGGTAAACTACACAGCAAAACACAACCAGCACCATTTTCAGCCAAGAGGAAGCTTGTTGTAAAATGTTCGTCAGCGCAGCTGAAGGAGAATTCAGGTAATGTGTTTGACTTAAAATACATGCCTTGGATTTGTGCTTGGATTTGTGTTTTGGCAACATGCAGACTCAGCTCATTGGTCTCTGTTTGGCAATCATTGGCTTTCTTGGCACCATTCTCATCTGTGGACTGCCCATGTGGAAGGTGTCGGCCTTTATTGGAGCGAACATCGTCACTGCTCAGGTCATCTGGGAAGGTTTGTGGATGAACTGCGTGATCCAGAGCACAGGCCAATCACAGTGTCAACCCTACTACTCCATTCTGGCTTTACCCCAGGAGCTGCAGGCCTCCAGGGCTCTGGTCTGTGTGTCCATTGCTACTACCGTGGTGGCCATTGGACTCACTGTGGTTGGGGCCCGCTGCACAAACTTCTTTTCTTATGACTTGGCAACCAAAGCCAACTGTGGCATTGCTGGAGGTGGGGTGTTTATTTTAGCAGGACTCCTGTGTATAATTCCTGTCAGCTGGTCAGCTTACAGTATCATCACTGGTTTCTACAACCCCCTGACTGCATTTGGGGGTCAGGGAGAGCTTGGTGCCTCCATATATGTGGGCTGGGTGTCTGGACTTTTGCTCATCATTGGAGGAGGGATGTTGTGCTGCTCTTACAGATGCTGAATCAGAGAAGAAGAGCGAGAAGAACAGGGACCACTGTACCAACCATCAAATACACCTTGTAATTGGAAATGCAATCACAGTATTGACAGTGATGGATTTGATTAAAGCTTCTTTATTAACATACTTATTTAAACCTTTAATTGCATTATATGTTAGCATGGTAAAAGTAAAAACTTTTTTTGTTTTTTTTGGAGTGAAGAATAAAAAAAATGAAGCCTTAATAGTTGTAAAATGTGATACAGAAGGATGCTAACTGAACAAAGAATGAAGAATGAGCCATTTTATTATGTATAACTCAAGTTATAAAGGTTTTACAACCTTTATTATCAAGTTTAATAAAAATCTGTTTCTTTATAGAAAAAAATCTAAATAACTACCAGTTCTTTTCTTTTTTTACTTGTTTTAGTTGTCCCATTTTGACTTGTGAAGTAGACAAAACTATTGTATATATGTTTATATATTTGTATCTTAACAAACAAATAAATTAACTTTATATTTATATATTTATATCCTATATAACAGGAGACACTTTTGCATTTTTGTCTCCATGCATATTATATATATTATAATACATGTACATGTTACTTTAAAAAACTCTCTACATCAGCAATTTCAGTATAGCCTGAAAAACTTGAGTTGTATTTACACACAACCCACAAGCTCCCTCCCTCTGGTGTATGTTTGCATATCTCTATTTATCTCTGTAACACGTGATGGCTTAAGACAAACAGCTGACAAGACAAACAAAAACATGCCGAGAAATTCAGTTTTATATTGTATATGTATATCTCTGCAAATCTGCCAAGAAATAAAAAAAAATTATGGTAATAGTGGATTATTAGTTTTAGTTTACTGCTGCATAGCTGTATATTTTGACATTACGTTTGATATGCAGTACTCACTGGCAAGCAGCTCTGCCAGGTTGAATCCACCTAAGAGCAGAAACACCTACAGACTTTCTGAAATTTTATTAAAATGAGGAGGTGAGAATTGGTAAAGTGTCTGAGGCATGGGGGGGTCAGCATCAAAGAAATATGGACTGTTCCTCACTTTGAAATTTCAAATTGAATTTGTAGCTCTGCAACAACACAAAGCATAAATGAGCATGTGGGCTTCTCTCCTCTCCACAAGAATTCAGAGTTCATGGACCACCTCACAATAATCACAACTTCATTTAAATCTTAGCCAGCTTTTACAAAATTGCTGTATTTGCTTTCTTTCTGTCTGTGAGGGGTGGTCTCTGATCACACTTAAGCAAGAATGCAGGAGCCTCAAAACCCTTAGCACTTCATTTTGTGACATTTATTACCAAACAAGTTTGTAATTAATCAAATCAATTGCAATTAATCCAACCTTGCTAGAGGGCAGTCAAACACAGAAAATCTAAAACAAGACTAAGCAATGTTCATGTTAGTTCAATTTCAGTTTAATTAATTTGAATTTAACAGTGAAAACAAGCCTCTTTATTAGTTCAGTGATGGTAGAAATCCCATTTTGAAATCCAAAACAAAACAGAGACATAAAAAAAAAACTTGTTTCAGTTCTTTCAACAATCTCTTTCTACACACCTTGAAATGACTATGTCACTAAGTGGTGCTATAGGAGGTCCTTTCGCCTTGCAGTCAAGGTGCACTGTGTTTCTGCAAAATGTTGAGTTACACACTGAAATGCTTTTTATGTAAATCACTATTCCCACGTGACGACTGATAAAAGTTTGTGGTATGATATTTTTAAATAGGTGAAAGTTCAAAAACACATATTTTCTCCATATTTAATAATGAAATGAAACTGACTGTGACTACTTATCTTTAAATTTATGATGAGACACATATCAGTAATATTTCCTTGGTTAGTCAAGCGTGTCTGATGGGTGGAGCTCTGTGTGTCCTGTCTGGCATCCAGTGCCTAGTTTCAGTCTAGTCAGCAGCAAAGCCACTATCTCAGTCTACAATTACTTATTGTGTCTGCTTGGCTCTGATCTGCTTTGTCATGAGAATAAACAACTCGAGGATGTTTAATTATATTCTAAGTAGGATGGTAGAGCTATTACAAATAAACACACCACATGCTGGCTGCTATTGTTAGGAGAAGCAGCTGTGGAGAAATGGAGCAATGTCTTCAGCTTGTCCAATGTGGTGGCAGCAATTCATTCAAATGAGCCAATCACAGAGCACTACCCCACAAGTGCACACCAACACACAATATGAGAAAGCAGAGGATTGGGAGACCTGTTGATTCACATGCCAACCGAGTAATTACTGTTTGGTGAGTTTTGTTGGTGTATGTGTCTTAACAATATGATGTTAAAAAAAATAAATGTACCAGTAACAAGGATTTCTTCACACATGATTTGATGGTTATAATGTCACTGATTCCTTTCGCGATGAATGTGGGTCAAAACTGCTTATTAAACTGAGCTGTAATTCTAGTGTATGGACATTTGTTAGATTTTTTTATAAAAAAAAATCACAGTGATGTATGTAATACAGACATGTGATACTGTGTCTGTTTGACCTGTCACCTCTCAGAAAATGACAAGAGGGAGTGTCCCTTCAGGAAGCTGTGACACCGAGATGTCATTAAACTCTGATTACTCCTACGTCATATTCCATCTGGAAACTATTCAGATCTGCATATCTTTGTCTGACAGATGAGCACCTGAGCATCTGCATTCACCGTGAATGACTCATAAAGTAAAGTAAGTAAAACTCTCAGTTTTACATTTAAGAAATTGCTCAATTTTATATTTCAACACAAAGCTAAATTAATATATGTTAAACTGAATGGTTTAAAGTTTGAATGCAACAGTACAAACAGTGCAATTTATTTGAAATGAATCAAAATAAAGTAGAAACTTAAAATTTAATTGTTACATTTCCACATTTTTTGAGTGTTGATCATGTAAGTATAATTAGCATCATCTAAGTAAATTCTGCATGTTTTCATTACTGGTGAATAATTTAAGATATTTATTTGAATTTATAAAACAAGCTTGTGTGTTGATGAGAAAATGTGTTTGTTTGTGTGCAGCACTTGCTTTATTTTGTCATCATAGGGGTGTCTGTGTGCCTCTCTGTCCTTTCCAGTTGCAAAGCTGCAGTATCTAGTCAGGTGAGATGCCTTCAAAAACCAGTTTCGTGAGAAACCAGAAAGCCCCTCCTTCAGCCTTATGTTTACCTCAACAACAAAACATGCATGTGAGGAAAACACTAATCACCTCTGCTCTGAGTAAACATATAAACTCCACCGTTTCTTGTCTCTCTCACAGTGGAGTTTCTCTCAGCAACACACGGTCTTACTTCTTTGAAAAGATCATCAGAGTTTCAGCATGGTGTCTACTGGAAGACAGATTCTGGGAATGTCCTTGGCCATCATTGGCTTTCTGGGAAGCATTATTATCTGTGCTCTCCCCATGTGGAAAGTCACAGCCTTCATTGGTGCCAACATTGTCACTTCTCAGGTGATCTGGGAAGGTTTATGGTTGAACTGTGTCACCCAGAGTACAGGCCAGATGCAGTGCAAAGTCTACGACTCTCTACTGGCCTTACCTCAAGACCTACAGGCAGCCAGAGCTCTTGTCATCATCGCAATCATCGTTGGGGTCTTTGGGATCCTTCTTGGCATTCCCGGAGGAAAGTGCACCAACTTTATTAAGGACGAAAGGCAAAAGTGTAAAGTGTCCATTGCTGCTGGGGTTATCTTTCTCATCGCAGGTCTCTTGGTGCTTATCCCTGTCTGCTGGACCGCCAACACCATCATTCAGGATTTCTACAATGTTGTCCTGACCGACCCCCAGAAGAGGGAGCTGGGGGCCTCACTCTACATTGGCTGGGGTGCAGCAGGGTTGCTGGTCCTGGGTGGGGGCCTTCTCTGCAGCTCCTGTCCCTCAAGTGATGAAAATGACTATGATGTGAAATACTCTAAGGCGCGCTCTGTGGAGAGCAGCAGGGCCTATGTCTAGATTAACAGCAGTCTGGTGGATGAGACAACGTATTTGTTGGTTCTGTAAATATGAGTCAAGCTCCACCATGTAGAAAAAACTATGTCTTTCATGTGGAAGTAGAGTAAAATTAAACAAAATTTTGCAGTATAAATGTTTAAGTATAAGACATCTATACGAGTCATATATGAATAAATCTTTTTCACATGTGAACATACAATGTTTTTGTATTATACAGTTTAATTTTGCACACTTTCATACAGATTTTATTACATTTAATTTGTGTTGTGTATTAGTTCCATATGCTCATACTATATTTTTTTAAGACATGTTTAGGTTTCAGAACACTTGTGTTAAAACTGCTGCAATATCTACACAAAATATGTATTTATGTAAAATCTGCCCATGTATCCATTATTTTGTGTCTAAGCTTTTGGCTACTCTTTCTTTACCGGACCAGCTGAATGATGATTATTTTGTTGTTATCGTACTTATTATACTTAATCTTCTGACTTTGTTTGGTCTGAAGGACAGAGGCATGATTGCTAGCTTTTGTTTGTACTTTAAAACTATAATTGGGAGGAGATGAGGCTGACAAAGAAATGAAGTATGACATTAAAACTGTTTGACATATAGTTTGACATATTTGTAAGCATGTAAGAGTATGTATCACGGTGTTTTTTTTATGTTGTCACTGCATTTTTTTCAAAGAAAGGAATTGCTGTCAAAAAACACTTGCTTAACAGTGGATCTGGTTTTTCAAGTAAACATGAAAGGATCTTTACAAAATGGCTGTGTGACAATGTTCACGCCTCATTCACAGAGAGAACAAATAATACAAGTGTTTTTGTGTGTAGTATTCCCTCTTTTTAGCTCATATAAAATACTAGTTTTTTAGACTTTTGTTTAAGAGAGTGTCAGGAAGAGGAATGTCCTTACATTATATACAATCATAGTGTGTGCATGACAATTTTATTAGATAAACTAAAATTTATTGTGTTCTTCAAACATATAGTATAAAATTGTCATAAAGTGGAAAAAGACAGAAATGGACACAGAAAATGTCTCTGAACTTCACAACGACAGTAAGATCACAGGATATTTTGAGTCCTATTAAAATGTTTGGCAGTGTGGGGAGTGGTTGTTCCAGACAGGTTTTTCTGCAACTAGAATGAAGTTGGTTGACTCCCAGGATTGTGTTCCACATCACTCTTCTTTTATTACCGTAACGCATTCTGCATGTGCATACTATTCAAATCTACAGGTGAACTGACAGATCATACACACACACACACAGAGCACCAAGCTCACATATAAATTACATTACAGTCACTATTTTGAACCCAGTTCAGTTTCTGCTGCAATATGTTTTGTGACAGAATACAACAACGTATTCAAAAGAGCTGGTCTTTTAACCCTTACAAAGTGTTCATATCCAGTTCCTTCAAAGTATGGACCGGGTCAATTTTGACCCGGTCCAAGAAAACCCTCATAAAAAGTATCTATACTAAATTTTGAACTACAGATCTATTTAGAATATATAA
>JAUMHL010000006.1:16158761-16174670 GCA_032362345.1 Sandelia bainsii | reverse complement strand
GGTGTTTCAATCATGTCTGCGTGGGTTTACTCCGGGTGCTCCGGTTTCCTCCCACAATTTAATTTAAACACATACAACTGGCTTAATTTGTGATTTTTTAATGTAATTGGACACAAAAAATAAAATTTTAAATTCAAAATAAATTTTTAAATTTTAAAATAACTTTAAATAAACATAATTTTAAATTTGAAATGCTTATTGTGTACTGTGTGAATACTTAACTATTGATGGTACTGGACCGCTGCTTGATAATAAAGAATAAAATGGAACATGGAAACCAGACTGGAGTCCTGCTAGTGTGCCTTATATGCTGCAGTTTGTTACATCCACAATATGTCACAGAGCAGGAAATGTTGCAGCCTGATGACTGGAGCACTGCAAAGCATGGATGGATATGAAGCTCAGCATAAACATGAACATCAGAGTTATAAATATCTAGGTATTGGAAATACGTGATTTCAGTGGATTTCAGAGAGAAACATCCAATCACATGCTATGCTGACGTTAAAGGATCACATCTCAGATTTTTGAAGACTTTTCCAGCATTTCTGTAGTGAAATAGCAATGACATATGTTAAAATCATAGCCTCTGTAACTTATGGAGCTATGCAGGATTTCAAAGGTCACTGAATTAAGTGAACTTAACTGAAAAAATAAACCAAAGAGCTAAACGAACATTAATTTTAGTTCTGTAAAAACTGATCTTGTCTGACAAAGTCAGAAGACTATTTTCACCCATTTTTTGTGGAATTAAAATACTAAAAACAAAATAAATGTGAATTTCTGATAATATAATTTCCACTTCTGTGATGTGTGGTGAAAAAGAGGAAGACAACATCAACAACTCCCAAGCACAACAAGACGTGTATGTTAATGTTATTCAATTAAATGATTCAATTTAACCACTGAGAGATTTAGTTATACATTCAAAATTATGTACGTATAAACACATGGACATCTTCTCAGGCAAAGTAACAATAGCTGGTATTAGCATTAGCAAATCCCATTGTTACGTCAACTTCAAATCAGTATCTACATGAGGTGCAAGAATGATTTAACAGACGAAGAAGAAAATTACTGAGTGGCCGAGTAGAGTAATGAATGAATGTTTTTGAGCGTAATTCAGACAACCAATAAAGTAACACAAGAAGTATGGCTTTTACAGTTTAAGTATTATCTCGAACCACTTTGAGGCATGTCTTTCACATTACTGTATGCTTTCATAAATATACAATCACAGTTAACCAAAGGAGCAAACTAATTAAATGGCCTCTTCATTTTATCAAGGGGCTCATGAGCACATCTGTGGTAGTGCTGGTTGCCTGGCCAGTCATGCCTGTTGGTAACATGTGTGATGTGTATGGCTCAGAGGACTCAAAGATGCCCGTGAGACGTTCTGAATGTTTAAAAGATTTATTATACAAAGAGATATATGAATGATTGCAGGTGGAGCCAGGACCGGTAACAGAGCAGCAGATGTCAACAGGAGCGAGAAGGATCTTCAGGTGAATCTGGACACAGATTAGTATCTGGATTTCAGGCTGTGTACTCACTGATGAGACTGAGTAGTTGGCAGGTAAGTGATAACAATAGGGTTAGTCAGGAGGCAGGTTGTTTTCGAAGTGAGGGTCAGAACTAGCAGGGCACAGGTTAACATTCCAATCCACAATCCAGAAAACCGGTTCCAAAACACAGAACAGAACGATACACAGGTCCGAAAATCCAGAGAGTTCAGAGGTCCAACAAGACAGAAAACACAAAATGTCAGAATCCAAAAATCCACAATCCACACTCCAAATCCGAGAGACAGAAGATAATAAGGTCAAACAGAGTACTCACAATATCAGAGGGGCAGAGGCAGAGGCAGAATCAGGGTCAGGGTCAGGTTCCAAATCAGAGTCGTGGACATGGGTCCGGTCCCAGGTTAGAATTAGTGATTTGGCTTGCCGTGTGTGTCGAGTAATCTAGGGAACTTTTTTGCTTAGCGTGTATCGAAGCTTCCTTCGATGACATATGTGATGACGTATGAAGCCTCGCTAGTGGGACATACCACGTGAGTGGTTCAGGAAGTGGTTCACCTCATCTATGCTGAGGCATTACCGAGCCCTGCATGAGAACAAGGACAACCCATGTGGACCCAGCTCAGGTGAGCCATTTGGAAATGCAATGATAAAACAGCATTAAATAATAGGATTCAATAGTTATGACAGTGCTAAAATCAATATTGAACAACATTTTTACTGTGTGGTTAATGATATAAGTGTAATTCAATACTAATATGTCTTCTTTCAGGAGAGAAGAATGAAATGGATGAGGACCTGGTCAACATGATAAGTGAGGACACCATTTAGTATTGTGGAGGACAAAGGATTTACGAAGTTTGTCACAGCACTGAACCCTAACTATGTTCTCCCCACAAGGAAGGTGTGTATGTAAGCATATTAAGACATCCCCCAACCCCTTCCATCCCAAACAAGTCTTTTCTTTCCATTAGGCCGTGAAAGCCATGGCAGAGGCCAGGTTCATGGAAACAAAGGAGAAGGCCAAAGCCAGCTTGCAGAAGGCATCTGCAGTCAGCTTGACATGGGATATGTGGACCTCCATTAACACTGATGAATACCTTGCTGTCACCTGCCATTTTGTTGATGAAAGTAGCTCCCTAAGTTCAGTTGTTTTGGGGGTACAGCATTTCTCTCAGGCCCATACAGCTGAAAATCTGGCGAGGGTAAAGACTTCACTCAAGGTAAGATAAGATAAGATGTACTTTATTAATCCTCAGATGAGGAAATGTGGCTGTCACCAGCAACATCTCATATTAGAAATAAATCAATTGTTACAGGTAGAGTGGGGGATAACCAACAAGGTTACGTACTTGTAACAGATGGTGCAGCAAACATGGGTGCATGTGTCAGGGAGCTGCATCTGCATCACACCATTTGTATAGCACATACACTTAACATGATGGTAAAAAAGGCCCTTGACCAGAACCCAGTGGTTGTGACATCCGGGTCAGATTGAGAAAAATGGTGGCATATTTAAGAAACAGCACCACTGCAAAGGTTTGTTCCTTGACTTCATTACAGTTTCTTTAATTATGCTACTTTGTTCCAGCTGCTGCTGCTATGACAGTTCAGTCAATTGCTTTTGTTGTTGTTTTTAAAGGAGAGGCTCACCCAGGTACAGGAGCAAATGGGAAGGCCAAAACTGAAACTAATATAAGAGGTGAAAACTCGGTGGAACAGCACCTACTACATGCTACAGCGGGCCTTTGACATCAGAGAACCTGGGAGCAGCTTTGGCCACCCTAAGCACTGAGATCACCCTACTCTCATCTGAGGAGTATGGCATTATTGATGGGTGTCTTCGAGTTCTTGCTGCATTTAATGATGCCACTGTGGAGCTGTCTGAGGAGAAGAGAGTTTCCGGCTCCAAGGTTATTCCCCTTCTGTCTATGTTGGACCACTCACTGGAGGAAGAAGTGGGAAATTCTCAAAATCCAGTCAACACTTCAATGGCTGACCATCTGAGGAGGCAGTTAAGAGACAGGCTACAAACATTACAGTCTATGAGCATCATGTCACTGTCTACATTGCTTGACCCTAGATTTAAAGGCATTGGCTTTTTTCAGCCCCAGCAAAGCAGCAGAGGCAGTGAAGAGGCTTACATCTGAATGTGCGACTGTCATGCAAAACAGCATGTCATGTTCCTCCTCCTCCTCCTCCTCCTCATCATCATCACTATCACCACCACCACAACCATCCACATCAGAAATTGCTCAGCCTGTGTCCCAAGGTGTGTGTATATATACATATATACGTGTGTGTGTGTGTGTGTGTGTGTAAGATACATTCAACAAATATTAGTCGATCAATACTCATTTGTGTGCCTTGACCTTGAACGTGAAGGTTGAGTCTTTTTAGTGCATCTCATGTAAGGTGCCACTGTTGATTTGGTGATTGATTGATAGGACAGCATGCTGTCAAATCAGAAGATAATGGCACATCTATAAAAAAGCATCATGAGTTTACTGATGCCATGTTGAATGGATTTTGTTAAGTGTGCAATTTTGTGCTAGGATGTTGATCATCTTAGTCGAATCAGTTCAAAACAGGTTTTATTGTAAGCTGAATATAAAAGTAGGGTTAACAGTTATATATATATATATATAGGTTCCTTTTTATAAGATATTTTAAAATGTCATTGCATCATATTCTATAATTCATTTTATTAATAATAATTATATATTCATTATAATTGATACTTTATTGATCCCCTTAGGGAAATTGTTGTTTGGACAGCTGCTGTGTCAGTGCTACTACGGGGTTTCAGTGTCTTGTCCAAGGACACCTTGACATGTAGCTTGCCGGGACTGAGAATCGTTTTTTATTGTGTGAGAAACGAGTGTGACATGAGTGTAGCTAAAGTTGGCAGCCCTGTTATAACATTAAACCCATTTAAGTATAATTCACTTGCAAGTACTAAATTGCAATGTATTTCATAAAAGCTTTAATGGTGTAAGGTTTTGTTGAATGTGTCAGTCAGATAAGATGAGACCAAGAAGAAGAAGAAAAAGAAAGATTCTCTAAGCCTGATGCTACTTTGAGCCCCAGGCAGAAAAAGAAGAGGTGCAACAGATTAAATATTAAAAGACAGAAGGAGGACAGAAAAAAAGGAGGAGTGGTAGGTGTGAGGATGCAGAGGGATGGATAAAGGTAAGGGGAGAAGTGAGTTGATAGAACCGACGTAAACAGAAGTGGTGTGGTTGTGGAATCACCCTGTTTAACTGATTTAACTCTTTAACTAAAATGCTGATTTAGCATTGCACACCTCTTCCCTGACAAGCATCTTTCTAACTCCACAGCCCCTGATTATTATTTTTTTTATAACTTTCAAAAATTTTATCTTCAGTCCCCACTAAAGATTTATAAGATGAAAAATGATTTATGTAACTTTTTTCTGTAGCTGTAGCCATTTGTATGTTTTCCCTGTGACTGTGTGGACTTCCTGCAGTGCAGTGAGGTCAACTGAGAGTGCAGTGACTCTCAATTGCCCATAGGTGTGAATCGTTGTCTGTCTGTGTATGTCAGTCCTGAGACAGACTGAAGACCTGTCTTGGGTGCACCCCGCCTCTCGCTCAATAACAACTGGGATTGCCTCCAGTATCCCTGTAGCCTTTAACAGGAAAAGTGGTCAAGATTAAAAAATATTAAGTGGACCATATGCATACATTTGCCCCCTTCATGATTTTTCTTTTTGCAAATCACACACTCACACTTAAATGATTCTTATTATCAAATTAATTTTAATATTAGACAAAGATGACCAGAATAAATACAACATGCAGTTTTTAAATGCTGTTTTCATTTATTAAGGGAAAAAATCTGTCCAAACCTGCCTGGCCCTATGTGAAAATGTAATTGCCTCCTCTCGCTAAATCATAAATTACCTGTGATTAACCACAGATTTAAATTTCACTTGCCACACCCAGGCTTGATTACTGCCAGACCTGTTGAATCAAGAAATTACTTAAATAGAAGCTGTCTGACAAAGTGAAGCACTCCAAAAGATCTCAAAAAGCATCACATCATGCTGCAATCTAAGAAATTCAAGAACAAATATTCTTTGGACTGATGAGACAAAAGTTTTTGAAAGGTGTGTGTCCTGTTACATCTGGCATAAAATGAACACAGTATTTTATTAAAAAAAAACATCATATTAACAGTCAAACATGGTGGTGGTAGTGTGATTGTCTGGGGCTGCTTTGCTGCTTCGATCTTGGATGACTTGCTGTGATTGATGGAACCATGAATTCAGAGCTCTACCAGAAAATCCTGAAGGAGAATTTTCGGCCATCAGTTTGTGACCTCAAGCTGAAGCGCACTTATGTTATGTGGCAGGACAATGAGCCGAAACACAGCAGCAAGTCCACCTCTGAATGGCTCTAAAACAACTAAATGAAGGTTTTGGAGTGGCATAGTCAAAGTCAGAACTTAAATCCAATTGAGATGCTTTGGCATGACCTTAAAAAGGCCATTTGTGCTTGAAAACCTTCCAGTGTGGCTGAATTAAAACAATTGGGCAAAGGAAAGTGGGCCAAAATTCCTCCACAGTGATGGGAAAGACTCGTTATCGCAAACGCTTAATTGCAGTTGTTGCCGCCAAGAGTGGCACAACCAGTGTTTAGTCATGATAAATGTGATAAATAAATAAAAGCATCATTTAAAAACTGCATTTTGTATTTACTCTGGTTATGTTTGTATGTTATTAAAATTTGTTTAATGAGCTGAATCATTGAAGTGTGACAAATATCCAAAAAATAAGGAATGTGGTAAATACTTTTTCACTGCCCTGTAATGTGGTAAGTGGCTGCTCTTAATTGTGATTTATCACTCTGCAGACTCTGCAGATTGTCTCAGCTCTACAGAGCTTTAAACATTTTCTAGTTTATTGTATTGATTTAACAGTCCAAACCTTTGATGTTTTTATCCACTTTCATAATTTCCAGCAGCAACAGCATTTAACAGTTTTATAAACTTTCAGAAACCTACTATACACCACTGTACCTGCTCAGTAAACAGACAAAATCACTGCAGTGACCCCTGTTGAATATAATGGAATATTTAGCAGCTGAAGAGACAGATATTTCCTTAAAGAGGTGGTGGAGGCCAACAACAAATGCCTAGGTGTGTACGGTATATAGGCAACATTTGCCATCTCAACATGCTGTAAGGTGACGTCAATGTTGACTTCTTACTTTCTTTGTCTCACTGCCTAAAACAATGTCCATGCACAGAGGAAACTGCCCACAGCAGAGTGATGCTGCAACAACAAGATGCAGCCATAGTATAACCTCTGTTGTTGTCAGAGCCTGACATGTGTGAAGGTTTTTTCAGTGCTTTTTGAAACCATAAAATGTTTGTGCTGTGGAATGATGCCATCTAATATAGACTTTTGTAAAAGTGCTTATCTTCATGTCACACTTTATGTAAGCATAAACAAAATGCAGAAGATGAAATAAAGTCCATATTGCAGTTTATCTTTAAGAAGGGAAGAAAGGGTGTGTGTGTTTTGGCTCAACCTCTTAAATCCTCAGGCTGTTCATCTTATCATCTGAGATTTGGCAGCTTCTCCCTGTTTGTGTATGTATATTTAGATATTAAATGTGTGTGTGTGTGTGTGTGTAATATGCTAATTTGGTCTCTTTTCTTTCCTCTCACTCTCTCTCTGACTCAAACACACACTGGCAGTTTCCCCCTGCACTTCTGTTATGGCCTACTTCCTCCCTGATCATGTGACCAGCTGGCAGCAATGGTGATTAAGTGGGAGAGCTGCAGGTCCAACGCCGCTGAAGGGCACTACAGGTCTCAAGGTGCTGAGGGGTACCGCACTGTTTTCCTCGGCCTCTTGAGAATCCTCCAGTCAGTAATTAGTGTACACTGTCTATGTCGTGTGTGTGTGTTTGAGTTTGCGGGTTTTGTTTGCACTTGTAAGAGAGAATATTTTGTGACAGACTGTTCACTGCTTTCAGTCTAAAACTCCAGGTTTTGCTTATTTGTATGATTAATCCTATTAGTCTGCTAACAGGATGGCAACACACTGTGTAGTCTTTGATTCTTCATTACAGACATGCTGATGTCCTCTGATTTTATGACAAGAATTTCTCATTCAAGGTAAAAAGAGTCACTGTAAGTTGTCCTCAGAGTGAAGCCAGTAGCTTAAACAGATTTAAGGAACCACTCTGTGATATGCCACATTCTTGTACTGCTATAGATCAACATGTAAACGTCTGCAGCATTTTGTGCAGTTGTCAACTGTGATGAGTTTGTTAGGCTTGTAAGCTGAACCTCAACAAAGCACATCCATATCCATACAGAGGACTTACTGGTGTTAATTATTTATGCTAAATGCTGAGCTTAATAATCTACCTCAGGGACATCACTCATGAAGTAGCACAAGTTTCACAGTGAACAGTTGCCTAATCAGTAAAACAAGTGACACATTAAACCACTGTACAAACTACTGATTTGCTGGTGAGTAGCTACAGTTTCTAAGAACATCGATTGAATTTGAGTTATTTAGATTTCTCCTTTTTTTTTACTTGTGACACTAGTCTGACAATTCACATCATTTGTATCTCTGAAAATAATTGGACATGTAGAGGATGATGCAGAAGTTAGGGTCCAGCATAGCCACCTGCCTACATTTATCCTCTGTTTTACAACAAACGTGAGTGTTTGTTGTAAAGTGCCCCCATGCAGAGAAGCAGACATCTGTTGAAATTGCACCCCTTTTGGCATCATGCACCAAAATGGCAGCTGTCGTCTCTTGCAATGGCACCAAAATTACAGTCAAAACCAATGGACTACAACTGTGCAAACATAGCAGTTTGGTTGGGTTTAGGTAACATCAGAACACAAAAAGCACAATATGACAGTATAATATATACAATATACTATGACAGAAGTTCTTAATGTACTTTGTGTACCTCTACAGAAGAGTCTGCATCAGGGGCGGATCTACAGGGGGGCAAGGGGGGGTCAACTGCCCCCCTGCTGTTGAGCCTTGTCCCTCCAGCTGCCCCCCCAACTTTTATGTCCTTAAAATCTTTTTTTTCTTTTATACCTAAAAATTGTCTTTGTTTTCTTAGAAGAGATAATGATACAATAAATAGTTTTAAAGTGTATTTGTGGATATTTTGTTGACTCCATTTACATATAGGGGATTTTCACATACTTCACTGAGGAGGTTCAGACTGAGCAGAAAACTTTCTCTTTGAGCACTTAATGGGGGACATCTCTCCATATTAAGTATACCCTTGATTCCTATGTCCTTCTACTGATGTGGTCGTGAATCACATTGTACATTCACACAAACACACGCATGGCATCACACAGAGAGACGTATTCATTCAATCCTATCTGCTCTCCTTATCAACTCCTAATTTTTACCCCATTATGTCACTGGCTCACGCTCTCCCTTTTACGACATAGTGAATAAGCAGACAAAGACAGAGGAAATTAGAAAAAACGTTGAGACACAGCCCTCATTATTTCCATTCATGGCACCAGCAACACTGTAATTGCAGAAAAAAACATGCTGCCTCTTCTTCCTCACATGTTCCATTTAAGTATGAATGTCTGAAATGAACAAGTGATTGATGTCTCTCTCTCTCCCCCCTCATCATTTAATTAATCCAAGTAGTCTTTTATGTTCTTCGTACATCTGCCCGACATGAAAAGAGCGAATGAACATTAAAGAAAAGGAGGTAACATTCAGCAAGATGCTGACACTCCATGTAGTCCTACTGAGTGACACCAAGTAGCCCATTAATTGTTGTGAAATCTGTGAGTCTTTGATCCTCTTTTTTTGCAGAATCAAGACTTTGTGAACAGAAGCTCACGAATGCACACACTCCCTGTCACAAACAAGCAGTGACCTCAACCTTACCTTCCCAGTCACCTGATTCCCCTCCTGTCTACACGATCTGTACAGCCTACCTGATTTGTTATACACATGTGTAAAGAAGTCATTTATGCTGTGTTTACTATATAGAAAGCATAGCATGAGCTGTCTGTCAGCTTCAGTTCTGATGAGGCATTCAGGGACTGTACAGCGCGTAGATCATCTGTGTTTTGAAAGCGCTCAGAGCCCAGTAGCATTTAGTTTTACAAACTGTTGGTGATTTAATAAAATTCTGCATCAAAAACAAAGAAACAAACAAAAACATAAAACAAAAAATGAGGTCTGAACTGATCCATGGATTTGGAAAATCATTACATCCCCAGTATATGCCTACAGTAGTATGTAATTCCCACCTATTCATATCTATAATTTTCAAATGTGGTCATTTTGTCCAAACCCTTACCTGCTATTATCTGCATTTCCTTATAATACAGGTAAATTGCTTGAACTCTTCTGTGTATCTGAGATGTGCTATTTCTGAGCTTTGACAGCATCAAGGTGAACTTGTCCCCAGACACCTTTTTCACTCTGCTCATGTGTCAGTATCTTTCACCATCAGCAGCAGTGGGACATCGATCAAATGAGATGATTACGTGAGCTCGCTCCCCTTTCTGCTTTCATGTGCTGATGGGAAGGTTTGACTTCTGGCTTCAGAGCAGAGTTGAATTTATGTGTTATTTTGGTGAAAAATCTAACTAAGACACAAATAAACAAGATGATATAGACTGAACAACTATTATAGCTTCAAGATGCATTTTTAGTTTAATTAGTATGACTCATGGACACAAAACTTTTTTTTTTTTTGATTTTTCTACTTTTCTACTGTGTCAAACAGACTAAGAAAGCTGTTCAAATCTGACATTTCCTGATTGCATGTAAAAGTCGGAGTGTTTTTCGACCACCTATGTTTACATGCAAAGGGTTTGGTTTGGTACAGACAGTGACTTGTAGGAGGTGATCAAGTCCAATGTCAGCCGAGACATGCACATTTTTAATACTTTTTTTCACTACGAAACATAACAATATGAGCGTCTGACATAATCAGGCTCAGTGGTCAGACATTATTGTAGCTGAGATGAGACACTGATGATTGAAGAGTGTGTTGTTTGGTGGCATAGAGACCTATAAAAGTGGTGTTATAGAAGCATTATTGACAGATAAAGTGGAAAGTTTATTATGGGTCATTAAACTGGCAACAGATGGAGACCTTTGCTCTCTGAAGTGAGTGAGTGTGTGTGTGTGTGTATGTTTTGTTCCTAGGTTGTGCAGACAAGTTTTTTTTAAACACCATATTGACCAGTTCATCACACTTTGATCACTCCTGACAACTTTAAAGGGCTGTTTGAGGGTTCAAACTTTAGTTTATTTGTTTACACCTGCAAAATACAGGTTGACATAAATGAAAACAGAAGGAAATGTGAAGGAGAAATGCAAAAAGCCCTCTAAGGGACTTGTTCAATGTACTCTCCAATAAATATGCTAGCATATTAAATAATGAATACTTTATTGATCCCCTTGGGGAAATTGTTGTTTGGACAGCTGCTAGACCTGTGTCAGCGCTACTATGGGGTTTCGGTGTCTTGTCCAAGGACACCTCGACATGTAGCTTGCTGGGACTGAGAATCGAACCGCTAACCCTTGGGTTGGGAGACGACTGCTCTACCCACTGAGCTGTCATGCCGCCCGCTAAATGATGCAAATGAACTTAGTTTTAGAGGTTATTATAGGTGCTAGAGGAAAGACTGGGGTTAGGAATTTAGTCATGATTGTTGACGTTGGGTCAAGGGACTAGGGAATGAGTGTCCTCGTGACTATAGAAAGACAAGTGTGTGTATGTGCCCTTAGAGCTCACACCTGCTTAATGCTGCTCATCTACACTTTACTCATTAGTATTAATGAAATACACACTAACCACATCCTGTTCATTATCTCTCTTTCTGCTTTTTATTTAGTTCAAAGACACAGTTAGTCTCTAAACATGAAACAAAACAGAGCTCAACCTCTCGCATCACCATTGGGTAGCTGTCAGCAGCGGATCAACCCCTGCAGTTTAATGTTAAATCAAGCAAACACACACCTATCACCTAGGTGATTGTCCATTTCTTATGTCTCAAAGTTGCACTTATACACATTTTTACAAAAAAGAAATGTATATGTAATGTGAAATGGGTTGCTTGACGTGAAAACACAGCTAAAAAAAAGATTTGAATTTGAATTTTCAGCTGTATAGAAATGTACCTCCAAAATAATGCAATGTTTCTCTTCTTGATGTATAAATAGCCAGCTGTTTTTTAATATGTTTGCTAGTGTTGAGTTTGTAGAGTGTTCTGCTGCTGTCGAGGTGACAATCAAAATCTCTAAATATATCTACTATAAAACGAAAGACACAAATTAGAAGTAATATTAATAACTTCTTTTACAATCTCTTTATTGTCTTTTTATTTTACTCAGTCCTCTTTTTAGGCATAGCTAATATGGAATGTTTTACACTTGTCTTTTATTTTCTAGACAGTTATTTTCTTTGAATTCATTTCACTGTATATGATGTATAATCTGTACAGCTACTCTCTGGGCCAACAAAAAACCCCAAGACCATCAATTCCACATCCTGACAGCCCCAATGCTGTGGCAACGAAATGTGAACCTATGTTGTGACAAAGCTGACCTCCTTTTCCACGTCTCTGGGGATTGCGACAGCAGAAGGTGAGAAGAGAGAGTGAGGGAAGAATCAAGGGAGACATGGATGATAGGAAAAAGCGTCTGTCGACGATGAAGTGGGAAAATTAGTTTGGCGGAGGTAGAGGTGAGGTAAAGGAGTTAAATGAAATCTAAAGTGGATGCACTGGAATGAGATGAGGAGGGTGAGAAGGAGACTTGCTGAGGGGTGAGTATGTGGGGGGGAAAAAAGTCTGGAAAAGAGAAAAGGGGCAAATTAAGGAGGAAGAGAGAGATAGATGAATCAAGGTGAGTGGGACAGGTTACAGCCAGTGGGGAGTGGAAGTAATAGGTGGAGTTCCATCACTCTCTCTGGTTTCATCCTCCTTGTGCCTCTAGCAGTTGATTTACTGCCCATCGCCACACGAAGATCCCCTCCATGGTCATCTGCCTCTGTCTCTAGTTTAGTGCTCCTTCCCAGCGGTGATACTATAACCTGAAGAAACACAGCATTTCTATTCACTTGCTCCAGCAATGACTTTATAGGGCACTTCAACACCAGAGAGGTACGCTACACAAGAAAGGTGTAGCGTGCTATTGTCGCTGCAAAACACTTCGTGCTTTGCAATAGCAGCACTCCACAGTGTTATGGCCCTTCAGCAGACCTCGAATGGAACAAAACAGTCTTTTATTGTTACGCTGAATTCTTTAAATGCTTGTCTGACTGGCACAGCTACTGTAAAATGTTGTTGATATATTTTCTTTCTTTCACCTCACGGTTGGTCTCAATGAACTCAGAAAGCTAATATGTTGCCATGGTGATTCCCACAGTAGCTCGACTAAATATTCCTGTTGCTTGAGTCTGATGAACTGGCCACACAAGAAACAACATGACAAAGCTGTTTTTCATTCAGATTCGATTTACAGAAGATGTTATGTCATACAGACACACTCACACACACACACACCTCTCCTGGCTCCTCACCAAGTGTTTGTTTACTCTAACATGCCCTCTCTTTGCTCTACCAGCATTCACTTTTTCTCCTTAACCTCTCTTTCCTCTCTTGTTTTCCTCACCTCTTCCTCTCACAACCTCTCTTTTACCTTAAATCTACATAAACTCTTCCTGCCACTGCTCCTTCCTCCCTCTCCACCGCTCTTCTTCCAGTCATTATCCCTGCACAACCCTAGTCTTCTAGTCCCCCTGCTCCTCAGAGATGTTTATTTTACGTTAATCTAATTTGATGTAATTGAATTTAGAGAGCCGTTTCTCAGCAGGGGATTCAGGGGTGTAGCTGTACTGTCATGCATGTGTGTACTATCACACGCATGTGCATACATTTACACATTTGCAGTGTGCAGGCATGCATAGATGTGCCCTTCGGCGGTGCAGAAATGTTTGATTTTTTCGGGCTGGGTATGTCTTAGAGAAAACAAACTAACATGTAATCATGACAAGATGGTCATCTCTTCTTTATACACTTAAGTAAGAGTTTGGAGAAAGTAGGAAAAGCAGTAAAGAAGGAATGATGATGAGTGGGTAATGTTCAAACAGCCATAGTGAGGAAGAAATGAGGGGTGCAGGATGAGAAATAGAGTAGAGGAGGGTGGAGAGGAAGAGGGAGAGTGACCTTGGAGAGGCCTGATAAACAGACATATTGTGATTTATATTACTTCATGCAATATTGACAAGGGAATTATTAGCTGCAGGGAATGGTCTTCACTTGCAATAATCTCCAGACTGTTTTGACATGCTGCTATAGATGCTGGCTATGAAAACAAAACTGTATTGCCCATTTATATTCAGCCCAATAGACCTACTGCAAAGGACAGATCTGAATGTCTGAGATAAAGTAGAATGTTGTTGTGCAGTGTTATCTGTGATATATATCTACTGAGATCAGATGCATCTGGCATAGAACTGTTGGTGATGGGTGATGTTGCCCTTCAAAGTAAATACAATTACAAATATCTACTGTTGTGGAGATGACTTATTTTTGTAAGTTAGCATCACCTTGGTTCCCTTGACAGAAAGCCAGTGGAATTTTTTTATTATTATTTAGATTAAATACACACAAATTGCAAAATCTCCACATTTTGTTCAGGAAGATAATCCTCACAAATGAACACAACTTTAATGATTTTTTTTTTAACAATAACGATAATCAAATGAACCCTAACTATAATCATTAGAAGTAAAAAGTTATTGTTAGGCTGTAAACAAACTCCAACATAGAAATCTCTTGACCTTGTGTTAACCACAGACTTTATTTGAGCCCTCAAACCAAAAAAGGAAAAAAAAAAGTTCACTTCAGGACCAGGGAACTGGAAGTGCAAAAATGCTAACTCATACTACAACACATCTGTATTCATCTGTATTTCTATATTTCACACTAATATAGTATTTTATACAATATGCTGTTTAAAGCTACAAATTAAGTAGTAGAATAGGCCACTGCAGCTCTGCTATTGGTTCATTTCAGAAGTGGCAAAAAATAAAGTACATTTACTGAAGTATTGCACTTAAGTACAATTTTGAGGAACTCATACTTTACTGGAGTATTTCCTTTACATGCTACTAAAATACTAAATATTGTACTCATCTACATTAGTACAGTAGTTATAGTTACTTTTTTGCAGGTTTAGATTCTTATAAAAATGCTGATGTATAATTTATGGATTAACCTCCTGTCACTATATAAGGTGTTAAAATCAGCTCCATCTCTGTAGGTAACAATACATTTTACTAATTACTTATCAAAAGCATCAAATTCAACTTCTGTAAAGTAAAATAAAGTTGTAAAGTAAAGTTTGGTTCATGTACTTTAGTACTTTTACTTGAGTAGAAAAATTAAAGGGCCCTTCTACTTGTAGTGTTTTTTAAGGCAAACACTCGCACTTTTACTTACTGAGTATTTTGGTTCTTATCCTGGATAGGATTCAGCAGTATTTGATGCTTTTTAATCATTTTTACCATTGTGTGCTCAGAGTTATTTGTTGACTTTGTAAGTCATGAAGTTTTTAGCTAATGGACTTATAATCCTGTTAATTTCCTCCCCTCAGACTTTCTCAGAGCAACTGTGATGCCGGCAGCATTACCATATCATGAGTTTAAAGTAATTTAATCTTCTTTTAATTAAACCTCATTTAGCTCTCTTACCAGCATGTGGTGTGTATGTGTAGGTGGATGACGGGTTTTTATTGTGTGTCTATGGGTGTGTTTGTGTGCCTGTGTGTTTGTGTGTGTGGTGCTTTTTCTGAGATTTTAAAGAAACCCCTGTTATACAGGCTACTGCACTATATTCTCAGTTTTATCTCATCTTTTTATTCTGGTAGTTTTTTATTTTTTTTTATTTTTGCTGCTTTTATCTCACTGTAGATGTGTGTATTTACTTTTCTGAATATAAGATTGGAAATCAAATCCCACTTTACTATGAATATTCATATATTTGATCTTTTGAATTCAAATTTGTTTGTAAAATACAATTACGACTATAACTAGCACAAACAACTACTGTTTATCGGAGCAAGTTTCTGGTTTTTCTGATCTTGTACTTTTTAGAATGTGCGACCGCAATCAAGTACCCGTGCCCCAAAATAGGATCCGCCCAAATTTTGGTTGCTTCCCGTTTTTCAACCCAATTTCTATTCTCTTAAGGAAAAGTGGTGGGGGATTTTCTAAAAATTTATTTCTCTCACTTTAAATTCATAAACTAAATTTCCGAAACTACAATTTAAACAATTTGTAAAACAAACAAACGCTAGAGAATATAAGAATTCAAGTAATTTTAC
>JAUMHL010000006.1:16139965-16158661 GCA_032362345.1 Sandelia bainsii | reverse complement strand
CCCCCCCCCCCCCCCCCCCCCCCCCCCCCCCCCCCCCCCCCCCCCCCCCCCCCCCCCCCCCCCCCCCACGTCTGCTAAGGTTCAGCTGATGGGATTTCTGAAGGCTGATTCTACTATTTTTGTACTGAACATTCTTACAGCTGATAGTTTCTGCATTTTCATGCTAAAAATGTCATGGTTTCCAACTATCTCCTCATTTTTTTTCCTCAGGTGGGAAAAGCCTCTGTAATAACATTTAGACTAAATGTCTCACTAAAATCTCTCCTGAAACTCATTAAAAATTAAATTGTTTCAGGGTTTAGCAGCTCCTTTTGAATGCTTGGGGAAACTCTGCAACAAAATGGGCCTTTAATTTACCAAAACATTACCAGATAATTAAATGAGGAAATGAAATTGGCAAAGAACATAAAGGATGGATGTGTGGATTAGTTATATCCACAGTGAACAACACTGACTGACAGGTTAAAGGATGATATATTGCCTTTATGTGTATGCATTCTCGTGTGTATGCTTATCCATCTATTTAAGGAAGATGATGAGTAACCCACTAATCTCCAAATGGAGGCTGTGTTACATTTTGAGGTTCCATCCATCAGGTACATGCAGGTCATCACAGTAGTCACAGTGCACAGCTAACTCATTAGCAGCTCACTTTACCTGTCACTACTGCAAAGTTGACACTAATTTCTAATTTTCTGGGCTGTGGACAGCAGGAGTGACAAACTATGTTAAAGTTACTGTGGCTAATGTCATTACAAGCTGTCAGACATACTTTACTTTACTTTTTTAGCTGACAACTTACACACAGTGAGCAGGTAAAGCTTCATTAACTTCCTCAAAGGCACTCTCTGTGTCCTAGTTTCACACTATACACTAATTCAAACTGTGTTTTTATTATGCAAATATGCCACATTCATAGTAGGAAAATGCTTAGCTCAAATATACTTACTAATGAAACTATGCAATTTTGGAGTGTGGTGCAATTTCTCTATTATTCTGTCTAATTCTAATATTGAAGAGCTCCTTGTAGCTGGACACCGGTGGGAAAAATGGTGGGTGGTGATTTGATGGCAATGCCAAAATCTGTCAATCTAGTACACAGAGTATGTTTTATTCTATTTGTGTCTTAAAAAGTGGTTACTATGTCAAAGTTGCACCCATTCATATAATACCTTACTCTCAGTAATGTATTTTAAATTGAGGTATAAAACCACTATTATAGAGGCTCAGACACTCAGGACTAAAATGCAGAACACAGGCAGGTAGAACAAGTAAAAAGCTCATTTACAAGCTTTTAAATAGGTGGACAAAGGGCACTGAGTATAGTACACAGTCTTTTATGTAACTTGTTCAATAACACTCCTGAATGAATCTAGACTGTGTTAGCCAAGTGAGATCACAAGAGTCAAAAGGCAAATACTGTGGGAAAGAGCAAGGCATCTTAGAGCCACACAGTCACCAAAGCTACTGGCAGGCTGGAGTGAAGTCCACGTGAAACCCGGAAAAACTTCTGGTAATAAAGGAAGGTAAGAGGCGGTTTGAAAGTGCAGGATCTGAAACAAACAAAGAAGAAGTTCATTAATTTCAGAATAAGAGCATGAAAGTGAAAATCATGATACATAAAACATTAAACCTAGTTTTAAAGTGTATCATAGAGAACACATTTAGTGTAAAACAATTAGCCACTGCTTATTTAGATTTGGCCCAATGTTTCTCAAACTTTGGTGTACCACATTTTCTACATGCATCAGAATTCATGATTCTTTAGGTAATATAGCAACTAATTTGTGTGTATTTTCATAATGTGGAGTGATGTAGACCTTTTGGACAGGATGACTCTCACCCAGAGAAGATTACATTCTAATTTTCTTCTCAGCCCAAATTTCTATATAACGTCTGCAAGCAGTCACTTTCCATCTCTCTCTATTTATTTCTCTCTCTCTTTCACACACACACACATATACATGTGTCTGCACACACTCTTTCCTGCAAAGGTTTTGATGTTACATCCAGCCAGTGTTGCATTATTCATGTGGCGTTGCAGATGTAACTTCCCTCGGGGGGACTTTACGTTTTAGTCCAAGCTCTTCAGGTTATTGTATATTTTACAGGACACATATTCAATTGTGTTCAATTCAAGTGTGTGAGAAACAGTTTGAGACAGAGTTTTGTATTTTAAGTGCACAGGGCCAAGCTTATTGTTCATCCGAGTGACCTTTGAGTTTTAATGTTGTGACTTCATTACATATTTATGTCTGGTTCTGTTCCAGCATCCACATCTTTACCAAAGAGTTCACTTGATCTCTGCCTCTTGTTCACTTGCACAACCCCGCTTTACCTTTTGTTCACTCACACGTCATTTACTAACTCACATATACTGTAAGCACACTAACACACTGTGTCACACTGTATCTGAAGATTTTTTTCTGTATCTCTTCCTGCTCACAGTCTTGCTTACAGACGTAGGTGGATGTGAATTAACCTGCTTAGGGATTGAAAATTTAATTTTCAGTGATGCCTACGGTGCAAAACTCAGGTTGACAGGATTCTGCTTTTTCCCCATGGAAGGTCATCATTGCTGCAGGACTTGGAATAA
Source organism: Sandelia bainsii (assembly GCA_032362345.1). Taxonomy (NCBI): domain Eukaryota; kingdom Metazoa; phylum Chordata; class Actinopteri; order Anabantiformes; family Anabantidae; genus Sandelia; species Sandelia bainsii. The sequence goes on along the minus strand of JAUMHL010000006.1, from coordinate 16,156,065 downwards.
GCATGGCAGGGATGTGGAGTAGAATGGATGATTACAATATTTAAATGCTAATGAAAACGCAGCTGGATTTTGGGAGAGATGCTGAATGTATTATCCAGCAGGGTTGTGATCTGAACTGCTTTCTCATGTTTCTGGTCGTGGCTGCCAGGTTTCCACTTCATGAGGGAGCAGTAAACAAGATCAAAGCACTGCTACTCTACCAGGTACAACTTCACAAAGATACCTACAAATTTGCATAAGAAGTACATGAAGTGCCACAGACGTACACACAGCAGAGGACGGTGTCTTGTACAGCCTTTCACTGCAGTATATAGACAGAAATTTACCTTTCATTTCTCATTATCTCCTATTTGAGTTTTATCAATATAGCTGAACTGCAATCACAAACTTTGACTCCATTTGAAATAATCCTTTCATTTTGATAAATACCGCTCTGAAAGAGGCTATTAAAACAGCACATTATCATCATCTTTCACTGTCATGAAGAAAATAAATTGCTACACACTATCTGAACATGGACTTTGAAATGCTAATGTTTTTTTTTTCAGGAGACTGCTGTACTGTGACCTCAACAGAGACTCTTTCAGTCTAAAAATGCTTTCTGTCTAATCCCACTTTCTGATCTGCTGCATAGTTTTTCTTTCTTTTCTTTTACATGGACATTTACTACAATTATTTATTTAATAAATTTCACTTATTTTGAGTCTTGGGGTGTCATAGTGGCAGACCCCAGGTTCAAATTCATCACCTTTAAGAGTTTGTATTGTTTGTTATTCCCTAATATTTCTTGGCACTCTTCTCTGTCAACAATCTAATTATAAAAATCCAGTCTGTTAAGTCTGTCACTTCAGGCTGTGTTTTAGTCATGGTGTCATTTATTCAGTGATTAAAGCTCGGGAGGCAAGATGGAAGCATATCTCTATTAGTAAGCATTAAATGGTTTGACAGAGCAAATATTACAGGAAAAAATATGGCAGCCACTTTTTATGGCAGACATGACTCCATGTATTGATTTGTTGTGAGGTCAAAGTTCCTTGTCCCTGTGGCTCCATTTGATGATTCCTCCCATGATTTCTCTCTTTGTATCTTTGAAGTTTAAGGTTTTGCGACAGGATCCAATTGTGTAAGTTCATGTAATACTCAGAGAGGAGTGTAATAGTCAGTCAGCTGGGAACTGCAACACACTGAGAATAACCTCTTTGACTCAGTAGAGAGGTTTGTATAGAAAGAAATACAAAGAGGAGCTGTTGACATTTTGTTGCTACACTTGTTTTATTCTTGTGACTGATTTGCAAATGTCCTGTGTTTGCAGATAAATAAACAGCATGACCAAGTCATCTAAAAGAACAATAAATTGGATTTCTCAGCACCAGAGAAAACTCTGATCACCTCACTGTGAGATTCAGATAATTGCCAGACCAGATACCTGCCACAGCGTCACGGCCAATGGCACATTGAGGACAGCAGACAGACTCCAGTAATGTGGTGACTACTGGAACTTGGTTCCCAGTATAGTTATATGTTGTACACATTCTAATTTTCACTATTTTCCATGATGTAATCACTGCTTTACACTAGAGAAGCAATTAGTGAAAAGTCAAAATCTACCCTTTAAAACTGGGAGTGGGTTTTTTGACAGTTTAAGGATAAACGGTTCAGGGTTCACTGCATAGTTTGATGAGTAGGAAAATTATGTGAATAATATGCTATGGCCTTCACGGTCACCAGATTTCAACCCACCTGAACACTTAGGAGAGACTGTGGACTAATGTGTGACTGCTTTTTCCATCACCAAAACACCACATGAAGAAAACATATGAATAAAACTTGAGTCTGCAACAAAGAGCACAGAAGCTAATTAAAAGTTTATATTGGCTTGGTATTAATTAGTATTATGCCTTACTGCAAACTGGATTATTTCTTTCTTGCTTCATTTATAATTATAAATTATTATAAACAATTATAACTATACATAACAAACAAACATAAAAAACATTAAAAATGCCCTTCACTGTATCATACAGTACAAGATGACGTAATTTTCTATTTACTATGAAGGAAAATGCAGCAAATTCGCACATCTGAGAAGCTGGAACCGGATACTTTAAATTAATAATCATCTATCAAAACAGCTGCTGATTACTTTTCCTTTATCAGTTATTCAACAAACAATAAACTGTAAACAGGCTAAGACAACTGTCAGGTGCTGGAAAAAGCTACAGAAAATATCCAGTTAAGATGTGTAAACATGAGTTTAATTAAGTAAAATATGCAAAGCTCCTAGATTAATTTACCAGATTCAGTCATATGAAGTTGCAAGAAATTATGAAAATAAAAATGAATGACATTTATACTTCAAGAAACATTACTCAATTAGCTGGACTTAATTTTCAACTTGATTATGACATTGTGTTGATTTATTGATACTGATATGGTCATATGGACCTCTTGTCGCTACGCTAAACTTCACATCAGGGTGTTATTGTGTCATCTTTGACATTTTAGTAGTTGTGTATGATTTAACATCTTCCATTTCTACACTATCAAATAAACCAAATAAGATAAAACAGACACAAAGTCATTTGTCACTCAGCTATGCACATGGACAGAATTTGACTATTTGAAAAGTGATAACAAAAGCCTGGCTGGAGCTGGTATATTATTATAAAGAGGCTTATCAGTCTTTAGTGATATCTGTTTATTTATCTCAAGACATTTATGGGTTTTAATATAGAATTTGGATTGATGTGTAAAATGGAAATAGCCTCTAACTCTCTCACTCCAGACAATCTTTGTGCCTTTGAACAAACTCAAATCTGATTTAAGCTCACATAACTATCAGTCATGCAGGTCAGGTTGTTTGGAAATGCTGACATGAGGCACATTACTTCACCTTCGTTTGTCCTGTGTCTGTTGAAGAAGGCCCTTCAGCACCACGGACAGCGCCAAGATATCAGCATTGCAGAAGAGCTCAAACCTCAGAGAGCCTGTTCCTCCCTGACATGGTTTCTGTGAGCATTAAAGTGTGAATTTAACAACTTGTCACATCAGATTAGTTTAATTTTCTCATTAACCTGGAGTAAAACAGTTCAAAATCTGTGTTGGGCTCATTAGATATGATGTTGGAGCACCAGGGTGAAGTGTCACTTTTCGTTGATGCCTAAACTCCAGTACTAGAGGTCTAGTAGCTCACCATAGTGTTTAACCCCTGTTGTACGACATAACTGGTTAAGAGGAAAAGCCTGGGTGGCTAAATAGGTGGCTGTAACCACTTTTAATTATAACAGCGCACCAGCGCAGGAGACAGTTTTAAACCTCAAAGCTCACACTGGAATCGAGCTGCTGCGATCCCACTGGCCTGGAAAACAGAAGCTTCACATAAGCTATTATATAATTAGTATAGGGGATGAAAATTAGATAGTGGAGGGGTATTTTAATCAGAGGCAGAGAGTGAAACACACAAACACAGTGATCAGCAGATATCAGGGACAGGGACGTCTAATTACAGTTGCACAAAAGAAGTTGGTTGAAGGCCAGTGTCTTGAATACTGAGACCTGAAGATGATGAAGATGATGAGGCTTTGGGATGGGTTGTGAGGAGGGAAGAAGAGGAGGGAGGTTGCACACTGCATCATTTAAGTACTGCGGCTGATGTCACTTCCTAAGCACCATAATTGGTCATCAATAACTCTTAAAGCTGTGAAGAATAGCAAAATGAAAACACACACACACACACACACACACATACACACTTCCCCTGGGGTGATGTTGTAGCTTCAGTGATCCATTGAAACCTTAATTGCTCGGAACTCACATCTCTCTCTCTCTCTCTCTTTCTCTCTGTGTCTCTCACACACACACACACACCTGCGAAGAGGACAGCTCCCCTTGAGCGCCACGGCGTCGCATATTTCCTGCTCACCTATACACAGTCGCACCTCTGCCGCCGTGGTCTCCATGTGGCCCCTCCCTTACCGGACTGGACTGATAAATGGGTTAACTCTGACACCGGGAGTAACAGAGATAAATGCACCGGGAGCGGCTGGAGATCCCTTCCCATTTCTCCGCCGTTTGGCTGATCTGCTCTCAGAGCTTTCTCTGCTAATCTCCCTCTCTTCTGCGCGGTTCTGATTGAATTTAAATCGTGATTTGTCATTTTCTAAGAGCTCGGCCGGCAGCAGCAGCGGTTCTTCAGACCCAGACCCGTGGGCGGCAAGGTGGCATCCGTCTGGGTGAGCTGATAGGACGAGGATCTGGCACTGTACACTGCTTCATCCTAACAGCACCCCAAATTCTCAAGATATGGCGCTGAGAAGTGAGATGTAGAAAACGGATTAGAGGCCGTTCATGTGGGTCTGGGCTTCAGCTAAAACGGACAGAATCTCCCACCACCACCACCACCACCACCACCATCATCCTCCTCCTCCTCCTCCTGCTCCTCCTCACCTAACCAGTTGATATTTTTGAAATAACTATCTAAAAAGTGTGGAGCACATGACACACTGGTGAATCCCCGAGGCAGGTCCAACACACAGACTGAATGAGTCCATCTTTGGCTGTCGGACGGACTTCTCAAGAGCACAGGACGGATGCAAACAGAGTAAACACATCTTGGCCATTCACAACACCCTCAGCATCTCCGCCAACGGTGGTCTAACCGAGCGGGGTGAATCTCACAGCGGGGGACCAGTCGTTTCACAGGCAGGTAGGCTACACTCTGTCGCTTAATTGATATTTCACCTCCTGCCTGGTGTGTTAAAGGTGATGTTGTAATCTGTGTGAATGTGCCGAGCGTGCTCGTGCGTGAGCGTGTGCGCGTGTGTGGATAGACCCCTATATATGTGCTGGCTGTGTATATGGGCTTATTTTAATGGCAGACAACCTGATCACATAATGATGCCTGTGTCTATTTGCATTTAGTATCCGACTCAACTGCTCCTGAAAATCTCTCTCCAGCTGCTTGTGTCAGTGCGCGCTGTGTGGGTTTGATCAGTGTGATTAGGTGATTATAGGTCCATTACACACTCTCTATAAGTGTAATTACAGTATAATTGTCTCAACACGCAGAGGGATGCGAAGCCCTCAGTCACACATTATACATCATGCTTCGTGGCTTCATCGGTCGGTTTCGTGATCATTCAGGCTGTAGCTCACATATTGCTTCTGATAAATGGGGACTTGCTGCAGTCTAAACCCCAGTTGTATTCATTCTCATTGCCAGATGCTACAAAACTCCACAGTCGTAAAACATGATGGTCAAATCTGTCACCTGCCTCACACATTCATCATCTGAAACCCTGGAGGAGACCCGCCTGTGGATGGTAACGGATGGAGGGTGTTAGAGTACGTGCGAGGTAATGGGGGGTATGGATGTGAGCTTTGAGGGGTGTGGGTATAGCGCACATCACTGTTTCTTCTTTAACTCTCGGACACCCCATTCTCGGTGTAATGAGGGTGACATGCAGCAGCAGCTTCTAGCAACAGCTTTCAGCAGCAGACAGTGTGAGCCCAGCTGCGCTCCATCCGCTGCAGATGGGCGCAGCGTGGCAAACCATCAGAGTTGGACACCCGTCCAACTCTTTTCCTGTGGAGTGAGACTCTCTTAACATCCAACAAGCGTCGTTCACTCACAGTTCGGCTCACTGACAGAAGATCAAGGGCGCACTCGCCCACATCTCCTCTGCTGGCGATAAAGCACCAGAGATATTCAACTGGCAGATGATGGTGGCGCCAGATACTGGAGTGTGTTTGATGACCCGGGATGACCTCCATGAGAGGCATCCGTAGGCAACAAGATGGGCAGCCCATCCAGCGCCTTCACTGAGGTGTTTAGAGTACAAACCTGATGGTTAGAGAGAGACAGTAGAGATCACAGCTGTGTGGATGCTGTCTATCTTTGCCCAAGGTGACTTCAGAGGGATTCTGTGACGTTGAGAAGAATCAGGAAAGGATTAGTCTTTTGTATTATTGGTTTAGCTAAGAATCTAATAATACACGATTTTATTGATGGTTGTCTGTTGAGGCAACACATGTCCCTTTTTAGTGCATAATATGTCAATTTTTGGCTTTGTGATTTGTTTGACAAACCACAGAGTTGCAGTTTACCTCTACTGGTGCTTCAACTGATGAGCTGTGGTCTCTCATCATTTCTGGCAGGCAGCGGAGGCTTTATCTCCAAATAAATGGGAGAAGACATGAAGAGCTAACTGTCATTTTGGTGGATTGAAGTAAAAAGAGAATAATGTGTTGATTTATCTTGATTTATTCGCTTTGCCGGATAACAGATCTCGAACACTTCAGAGGGTCCTTGGATGAAGTTAAATCACACAGTTTTGCAAGTTTTGATGGTTAATTGGTGGCTGTGGCAGTACAACAACCTGTTTCCTTTGATCTGGTGGATAAGGCTTGATTCTGTTGATGCTGTCGTCTTGTCAGTGCTGCCTCTTTGTGATGGCAGTGTTGTGCATGTGCTGTTTGGAAAAACACTGTTGTGACCCCTCAGCTCTTTGCTGCCACTCTGCTAATGCATGTCTCTCCATGGGGACAGAGGGAGGTGAGGAACAAACATGATTCTCCTTTCATTTTTTGGCTCAGCCTCAGTTGCTCCTTTCTCTTCAACTCAGCCTCTTCTCTCCTGTCTGAGCTTAAATTTGCTCTGATCATCATGCTACAGACTTGAAACGGGGCTCCCTGGGGTGCAGGTGACCCCACAGTTCAAAACCCAGCCCAGTTTCATTTGCTTCTTTCATCCCCTTTGGCCCCCTCCTCTCTCTCATATCCCCTGTCCGTCTCTTTATCTGTCTGCCTCTCTCTTTACCACTCTTCTTCCTGCTCTCAGCCAGGCGACAAGGCTTTTCAGATGGAGGTTCTCTGGTAAAGCCTGTCCTTGTCAGCTTTCATGTCCATCTCTGACAACAGTCTGTGTTTTCATGAGTAGAAAATCCATGATCCAGAAATATATGGGAGAAAAATAGAGAGTGAGTGAGAAAGGGGTAGAAAAAAGAGAAAGAATCAGTGTGGCTGAGTTTGATGCATGCGTGTCTGCTGGATTTTGCCATGAGTGTGTGGGTGTTTCTGTCAGGGGAACAATTGTGAGAGCAGATGGACTGTTAAAATGCGTTCTTATATTGATTTCATATCATATGTCTTATTAATTTGTCCTCTAATTGAATAATCGCTGGACAGTGAACGTCGCCAACAGATGTCTTACAAACATACGTGCATTAATACAGACATGGGAATTTAAACACACACATGGATTTAATTTTTTTTTTTTTTTTTTTTGTTTCTATAGATATTATGTGTGTATACACATAAATAAACATGTTCATGTTCAGATAGTATCTTCACAGACACACCAACATGTTAAAGATCAAGTTATGCTAGAAAAATCGCTGGGGTGTTGGGGTGAAAAGTTGGGTGTGATACAAAGAAGAAAGATGCAATATGACCCACATTTTCAGACAGTCTCTCCTGGAAGACATTCAAAGTGTCGCATTCTGTTGCTCACATGAAAAGTGACAGAAATAATTGTGTCAAGAATGAAAAATAAGAGCTAGAGAGAGAAGTGCAAATCCTGGCTCCTTCCTCAGCTCAGCACAGCTGGCCACTCACAGCGTGAAGTGGGTGTGAATGTTGGATCGTCAATTTCAGAAAGTTACAGAAATGCTCGGACACAGCTCTCCCAAACTGATGCCAGAAAGGTCTAAACTGTTCAACCATCCCACAATCTAATGGCAGCTTAATTGAGCCATCAATAAAACTTCAGTGTATATGCAGGCCACCTATTCCACACATCTACTAAGTAGTCTACACCCCTGTATCTAAAAAAACTGAGACTCTGTATAAAATGGAAATAAAAGCAGAGTACAATGATATGCAAATCTTTTAAAAACTATATTTGATAGAAAATAGTACAAAGACAATATATCAAATGTTGAAACTGATATTTTATACCAGCAACATTGGGACAGAGGCAACAAAAGATTGGATAAGTTTAATGCTTAAAACACCTAGAACATCTCTAACTAATTAGGTTAATTAGCAGCAGGTCAGTATCACGAGCATAATACAGAGGCTGAGTCCTTCAGAACTGAGGATGCAGCAAGGTTCACCACTCTGTGAAAGACTTCATGGGCAAAGAGTTCAACACCTCAAAATTGCAAAGAATTCGGGATTTTATCATGTGTGATACATAATATCATTAAAATATTCAGAGAATCCATGGAAATCTCTGTACACAAGGAACAAGGCTAAAAACCACAAATGCAAGTTAAAACTCAACCATGGAAAGAAAAACATATATAAACAAGGTGTGTGACAAATCATCATTGGAAATCATGGATCCTGCATCCTCCGGCCTAAGAGGAAAGGAACCATCCAGCTTTTTATCAGCACACAGTTCAAAAGACAGCATCCGTGATGGTGTGGGGTACATTAGTGCACATGGCATTGGTAATTTGCACATCTGTCCAGACAGGGAAGACTTGCTTATTAGAACACCATGGCTTCATAGTAAAAAAGTTCAAGTGCCAAACCGGCTTGTCTGCAGTGTGGCCCTGTCACCCACTGAAAACATTTGGTGTATTATGAAACTAAAAAAACAACAAAAAAGGACCCACACAGTTGAGGAGCTGAAATCCCATATCAAGAAAGAATGGGAAAAAATTCTCTTTCAAAACTAAACAATTGGTGTCCTCAGTTCCCAGATGTTTGCAGAGGAGGTGATGCAGCACAGTAGTAAGCATACCCCTATTTCATTTGTTCCTGTGAGAAACTAAAGAAACTGAAGAACAAGGATGCTTGCACCATTTAGTTTTGTAAAATAAATCTGATGCCAAATTGATAACATTAAACACCACAAGCTCACAGCAGACCGGTAAAACTTGACTCAGACTAGAATCTGCCTGACAGAAATCACCGAAAATAGCGTATGTAGATTCCATCCATCCATTTTCTTAACCGCTTGTCCTCGTAAGGGTCGCGGGGGGTGCTGGAGCCTATCCCAGCTGTCATCGGGCGAGAGGCGGGGTACACCCTGGACAGGTTGCCAATCCATCACAGGGCCGACACATAGAGACAAACAACCATGCACCGTATGTAGATTTCTGAACATAACTTGCAATAGCTAGTGTTGCTAGCAGGCTAACAACAACAGTCCACAGTTGGGCTAATTGAAACAGCTTTTAAACAAACATTTCAGCATCATTAACCTCTGTCACTGTCCTTGCATTCACTACAGCCAAACAGTACCACTCCTTTTCTGCTGCTCGTATTATTTCACCATGTAAATATAAAAAACAAGAATGCAAACAAATAGTATTTCAGACTGGGTGGCTGTAGGACAACTGCACAATTTCACTTTCAAAATCAATCAGAACTTCAGCTTTTCATTTGTAACAGGAGGAAAGTGTAATTTAATCTTTAAAAGTTACACATTCCTACTTTAAGAGAAGAAGATATATTCAACTTAACACAAATATTACAGATGATGAAACTCCACTGATGTTCACATGTTCTCCCCGTGTCTGCATGGGCTCTATCTGGGTACGCCAGCTTCCTCCCACCGTCCAAAGACATGCATGTTAGAGTAACTGATAACTTGCCCATTGGTGTGAATGTGAATGTAAATGTTTGTTTGTCTCTATGTGCCAGTGCTGTGATAAGTGGACAGCCTGTCCAGGGTGTACCCTGCATCTCACCCAATGACAGCTGGGATACGCTCCAGACTCTCTCCACCCGAAAAGAGTTTAGGATAATGGATGGATCGATTGACAAATATTACGTTAAAAAGTCGATTCTGTACTTTTGTTTCTGATATGTGTAAGTAGCAGCCTACTTTTTCATCTTGTTGTCTGAAACTCATGTCTGCAGAACAGATACATGTTGCTGCGGTGACCTGAATACCTTTAACGTGCAGGTGGGACAAGAGTAGAATCAGGAGCAGATGGACCAAAGAATACATTTCCTCAGAGCTCACAAAATACACACCTAGCTAAACACTGCTTGCTGTCTATCTTTGTCTCATGCACACATGTCATTTTCACACCTGGTGCCCTCTACAGATCACCAAAGCAGACTTGCACCTATCCCACAGCTGTTAACCTTTTACACTGTCTTTGTCTCTATGCTCAGTCTGTGTCCTTTTCCTCCCTCAGCTCTGATTCCGAGATGAAGGATTTAAGTCTCAAATAGTGGTGAGGAGAGGAGAGGAGAGGAGAGGAGAGGAGAGGAGAGGAGAGGAGAGGAGAGGAGAGGAGAGGAGAGGAGAGGAGAGTGGTTGGTCATGTTTCTTGTGACAGAGAAATCCCCAATTCTGCATCTCTCCTGTCTGGCAGCAGCCTGCTCACAAAATGTTCTTGGGATATCTATCTCTTCCTCTCTCCATGTCTTACCTCACCGCAGTTCAGTTCAGCGTGTACTATTGGCAGGAATATTGCATGGAGCACACTGCCGAAGTGCCAAAATATTAAACCCTCAGAGGGACAGAGCAGAGATTTGCTCTGATCATACGACAGCAGGGGCTGCAGCTGATTGATGTCCTGTCAAGCCCTGAGGTCTCTCAGTGAGGTGATGGGTGGCAGTGCGGATTTTCTGGAGGGACAGGAAGTCAACAGATGTGACAAGGGGATTTAAGAAAACTATAGCAAGTGACAGGACTTAAGTGCTTTTCCTCTGTGGACCAAGGAGACTGATCAAAAAGCACACAGCAGAAAGACAGCAAAAGAATGATTGCTGTTTAATTCCTGATTACACTCTAATAATATTTATCAGAACAATAACAGTGGAATATTTTTTTTGCAACTCCATTGAATTTTAATGTGATTACATAATTTGTCACAGTGATTCTGCGACGAGGAGACAGAGTTTCTCGCAGACTTGAGCATTAGCAGAGTGGAAGGAACAATATTCCCTCCACAGGAGCTTGTGTTTCTAAAAAGGGCTCATGACCACACTGGTGTAGCCAAGACTTGAATACACAACATGCATCCTTCTTGCCTCTGTTTCCTTCATGCACAAACATGAAAAGTTTATTTAGACTCTTTGTGTGTTTGCGTGTGCTCTGCAGGGAGAAGATGCCATTCCACCATGTGCGGGCGGGCCTGCTCTATCCAGACAACTACCTGAGCAGCTCCCTGACGGAGGGCAGTGAAGCCTTCCAGCTCACCAGCATTTCCACAGAGGAGCTGGGAGGTGGGTATGCTGAGAGAGAGAGGGTGGGAGGTGGGGGTGCAGTGTAAAGTGTGAGGTACTAGCAATTAATGTTTCACTACTGGAACAATGCAGTTACAGTGCTCCAATTCTCCCGGGGAAACGTTTTTCCATTTAGTCATTTTGTCAGCGCTTGACTGGATGCATTGGTTTCCAATTATGGTGCTTAGGAAATAAAATCAGTCACAGGACTGAAGCAGTGTATGACCAGGCCTGACCAGTATGTTGATATTGGTAGGTTTTTAATCCGTCATATATTAAAACTGATGTCATCAGTGCTCGCAAAAACCCAATTCACTGCAGTAAATAGATTATACAGTATGTTAGTAAAACTGCACTTTTATAGATTGAGCTAAACTAAAGCCCCGTGTTGTGCATGTTAACAACCTGAAATGTAAGTGAAATCTACTGTACTGAAAGTAAAAGTGTTCTAGGTTAGTTTTTCAAACCATCAAATTATGATTAAAGGCAAACAACAGAATATTATTTTCATACCTCTGAGCACTGGTTGTCTCAGGACTGTTAAGACTGTAGTAATGCCTTCCATACTGTAGCTTATGAACATACAGTAGCAGCAAAAACATGGGCACAAAGCACAACCAGTCAGTTTATTTGTTTCATTTGTAGGGAGCCATGTACAATATTAAACTTACTGTAACTATTAACATTTGATAATTGCAGAGATATCTATAATCTATTATTAATTGTCTCACAGGCAGGTTGTAAACAAACCCAAGGTTAGTCAAAGTTATTAAGAAGAGAAAAGTTATATAGTTTAATTGCGACTTAGGATGTTGTAAACTTGCATCACAGTATACAGACAGTATGCTGTGGTTCAGTTGTGATCTGAAAGTTTTCCTCTTTACTGGCATTATGAGCTCAGTTTCAGTATAACCTCCAAATAAAGTGGTAGCTGATCTGGCAAAAATGTCAGCTTGTTTCCATCCTGTCTGATTGACTGCTTGTGCTTTTTTTTTTTTTTACCCTGTTTTACAATTTATCACAACAGAAGCTAAGAAAATGAAAATGAAAGGAAGTAAATTAACTTAAATTGATGGTGATGGAGTTTTATTTGTATGATTTTCAGTGTGTGTGTTGAGTAGGTGCCAGCTTTCGTTCAAGATTGAGCACAGGTTTAGGGGTTTGGAACCGGACACTGTATGTCATCATATTTGGCTCCTAATTTGAAGCTATCCTATGACATACCGTCATATGTGCTGTATAAAACAAAGACTTTACACAGCACTGACTGTATGTATTTCTGATATGGGTTGCTTCGGTGGGGGAGAAACAGCTAATCCAGTCACAAAGTGAGGACAAAGAGCATGAGAGTGTGTTTCTGACTGAGGCTGTTTGTTCGTGTTTATACATGTGGCCTATTGTAGTTTGCTCGAATGAGCTTTGGTATGAAGTACTTTGTAGCATAAATCTTTTAATCCAGAGTCCCCTGTGCACAACTCGAATCAGCCCAGTTTACTAAAACAGTTTCTTTAGTGTACTGAAAACAGAGCTGCTGCAGTGTCTGAAACGTCTCATCACTGGTCCGGTTCGACTCTGTTTGTTTGTGAAGGGCAACAACAAGGGTAAAATAGTTTGAACTCATGTAGCGCTATTATATAACCTAAATTTAGACTCTTAGGCTGCAGACATTAGGATGAAGCTTTATAGGCCCTGTCAGCCACAGATCCACACAACTAATGGGACTGTTTGATGTGGACAAAATATCAGTGGTATTTGCTGGCAGCATTTGAAAACTCCTAATCCCACTTCAGAGAGATTCTGAAGGTTCTTCTAGGATCATCTGTTAGCACAGATAGAAGGCTAGTTAATCACCCCTGTGTTGGTTCGCTGCTATACTATTCTCTAGTTCTGAGGCGTTTCATCAATCACAGTTAGAACATGTACAGTCCTGGGGGTTGACTTCAAAGTACACAGCTCACACAAACACACACCCAGGCATTGCTCAGTAATACATTAGGGACCAGCTCATTTGTACCCTATTGTAAAATGTACTCCTCACTGTGGAGCTGCATATAAACACATTGCACTTTGGGAGGCCACACACTCACCTGCATTTCCAATCCCTCGCCTCTGATTCACACTTTATGTAGTGAGAGGGAAAGGGCGGCAGCAGCACTGTGCTTGAATGTAGTTGTCAGCTGTAGGGACTATTTACAGGCTTAGATGGGGACTGCGGCTGAACTTCAGCTCTCACGCAACTGACAGAGCAAAGACAGGCATAGGATGCAGATCTGAGACGGCCTTATTACACAGAGGAAGGAAGGAGCAGCATGTCAGAATGAGAATATTAATGACAGACGGCCTGAGAGAGACAAAGAGAGATGAACTTCATGTAAAATTCATTGTTGAAGTTAGGAAAAAGAATTAGTGTTGGGGAAATTATGATTTAAATTCCATCATGCAGCAAGCGATTACTCTTCTCTGCACAAATGTCGAACGCTACCCTAAATGACACCCTCACCCACCCCCAAAGTTTAGAGAGCCACAGAAAAATGGAGAACAGATGCTGAATAAAGACTTGCAAAGTATGTCCTGTCTCTGCTGTCTTAATGGAGTTGATAAATTCGACCGCTTCCCTCCAAACCAAAACTCCACCTCCCCCCTTCCAGATAGTAAGAAGTGACTGACAGGTAATTAACCAGACCTTGACCAGGGTATTTTGTAAGATGGTTCCTCAGAGGTTTCAGTAATTCTGCAGGAACACGTACTGTAGATACCTTGTGAGCTGTGTGTGTTTACTTACAATTTTGAGTTAGAGGGTATTTTTTTGTCGGAGGAGAGAGTCAGAAATGCTCTTGGCAGTGCTGATGGTGATTGTGCTGTGTGGAGGGATTGGGGCAGGCCCCTCGGGGTTTGTAAAATGCAATAAGTATAAAAAGATGTAATAGAAACAAGGAAAGGGAGTGAGATAGAGAGAGAGGAAGAGGAAGTGAAGGAGAGTGGGAGTTCACCTTCACCTTGTTTGAGAGAAAGCACTTCCAGTTAATGGGAAAACCTGTTACCAGCGCAGGGGAAGCACCCTTCTGCACGTGCTAAAATCTGTTAATCATTCATTGTGTCTCATGGGTTAATCTATCACACTGTAACCATCTGACACAATCTGGTATTACATATTTTAAGGCGGAAGACAAAACAATACAACCTAAACATTGCTTTTAAAATTTTTAAGCAATTTATGTTGTTACAGTTTGTTAAAATCAAGCCCTCCAACCGAGACAGTAAAGAGGTAGTTCGTCATCAATACACGGGAGTATTTTATGATCTGGTGCCTCCATTGTCAATATCACTGTGTTTACAAATCAGTATGATTCTGATCTACCACCACTTTGGGTAATGTTTGGTTAGAGTTAGACACACAAACTGCTGGGTTGAACCTATATTACATTATTTTTTTTAAGCTTGGCTTTGTGCTAAACAGGCAGCCTACGGTGAGTTTTAGACCTCTATCACTGCTGTGTTAGTGCTTTAGACTAACAGTCAAGTTATGCACTGGAAAATCAAAATAATGAACTGAACATTTTAGAGGAATTATAGAATCCGATAATAAAGTTTGAGTTTTTTATATAACTGGGTTTTTTTTTCATATTACTGCTTTTGCACTAGAGAATGATTGTGGTAAGAAATAAAAGAAACCATGCTGAATGGCAGTAAGACACATGATGCGAAAAGCAGTCTCCAGTTTCAAACCATCTATCCACCTCAACTTTCTCCCTTTTTCAGAGACACATTGTCAAGAACGTCAAACCAGGCAAATATTTGGGGTTTCCCAAAAGAAACTGGGAAAAGGGGGCCCCCGATGGCCACTCATATTTGTACAACTATACATTCCCTTAAACGCCCAATAAAAACACTATGTAGTACACTGTTGCTGCCCCAGAAACTCCATCAGGGTGAAGATACAGTTGTAACTATGCGCTTGCGTACACATCATGGCTACCTTGCAAATCCTGCATTCATTTGGCATGTTTGTTGTACACGTCCTCAGAAATTAATTCTTGTAGATGTAGGGCACATCAAAATGATCTAATATGACTTCACTCCAAAGATAATGCAAATGAGTTTGCTTAAATGTTAAAGGAAAATTTCTGTTCTCCAAAAGTATTGGTATTATCCTTACTGTCCACATGCAAATCGTGCCTTGCTGCTTGTTTCTGATCTCAACATTAACCACAGGTGGCAGAATGGCTTCTGTTTATGTTGATGGAAAAGCAGAAGTTCATGAGGATGAATTTCTGTTTATAGTCATTTAGGTCCTAATCTGCCCCTTAGTAGCTAACCTTTTAAATCCTGCAGACTTACAAGTACCCAAGCAATTACATTGATCATGCAGGTGTTGTCTACATCTACTAACTGTCCCTACCGTAAATGGGGCCCTTACTACTGCTCAGGCCTTGAGCCCTCCAGAGTCTTCCTTTTTGCAGAGCCTTGACAACTTCATGCTACTTATGCTTTTTCTTCAGTGTAAACATATGTCAATTTAAATGTATGAACGAACACTGAATGCTGCTTTTGCTGACTTGTAACAAGCAACAGCAGCGAAAATGAAAATAAACCTCAAAATAACAATGTTTGAAAGAGTCAGTCACAGCATGTCAAATCTGAATCAATTAAAAGAAAACGAAGATAACAGGGACACACACACAGTTAGGAAAGACGACACAGTCAATTAAGTCCTATGGTTTTAAATGCCAATAAATAATAAAGATGAATAGATCTGCTCTGATAAACCCCCGAACTTTGTGACAAATGCAAGACAGGGAGAGGAGATAGACAGATAGATAGATGTAAAGCTGCTATGTAAAGTGCCTTGAGATGATTTTTGTTATGATTTGGCGCTATACAAATAAAGATGAATTGAATTGAATTGA
>JAUMHL010000006.1:16096360-16131196 GCA_032362345.1 Sandelia bainsii | reverse complement strand
TGCATGTCTTTGGATGGTGGGAGGAAGCCGGAGTACCCGGAGAGAACCCACGCAGACACAGGGAGAACATGCAAACTACACACAGAAAGGCACCCGGCCGACCCGGGGATCGAACCCGCTGTGAGGCGACAGTGCTAACCACTACACCACCGTGCCACCCTCCTATATAGAATTAATTCCCAAAATAATAATATATTCAATATATGTCTGGTTAAAGGAATAAGTTTTTTTATAGAAAAGCAGCAACCTTTAGCCTGTTAGCCTAGTTTAGCATAAAGACTGTAAACAGGGGGAAACACTGAGCCTGACTCTGTCCAAAAGTACATGATCCTGCTAATTACATTACATTTACATTTCTGTAACCAACTAACCAAAGTCTTTGTACACACATATGGTTTTATGAGATGTTACATGCTGGACTATTTCTTGGCTGTGGGCAGGGACTTTCTGAAGTCTCAGCTTGTTGTCTGTCAATCTCATGCTGACAACTCCAGGTAGACACTGTAGCCAGACAAAAAAATACATTTAAAAATAAAAAATAAAAAAAGACTTTTGTCCATTTGAAAGCTATTCAAGTAACTCTGGGCCAGTGCTGTCTCCTAAAAATCTAATTTCAGGATAACAAATATAACAAATTTGCAGCTGCAACATTATTTCTCTTACATTTTTTATGGTTATGCTTAGACACTCATAGCACTCACAGTTAGGTTATGTAAAGATTATGGTCTCATGTAGTAGATAAAAAAAAATAAGTTATTTCAGACACAGCACATTTTTTATCTTAAAACAAAACTACAGCCTTACCCAAACCTTAACTGAAGTGTTTTTTTTTTGTCTCTGTGGTCTGTGATGTGACTGTCATTGGCTTTGTGTTTCCATTGATAAATGTAGTGCTTCATTTATTCATAAAAATATGTTGTATTGGAGCATAATCCTAATAGCATTAACAGTTTAGTTGCATAGTAATGTAATTTTTGGACGTTAGGGTTGCTTTAGACAGAGCTAGGTTATCTGTTTCCCTCTGCTTTTTCATCGTCTTTGTCCTAGGATAAGCTAACTGTTGCAGCTTCAAATTCTTCTCATCCAACCCTCAGAAAGAAATCAAATAAATCCCCAAACAGTTGCTTCGAGGAATACGTAATGTACAAATCTGACCAGCTTTTAATTATTTATGTCTACACTTTGGTCAGTACCAAAGATGAGATTTCAAACCCTCCACCTAAATCTCAAGGTGACTGAACATGAAGATCTTATTTTTAGCATTTCGACAGCACGGCAATAAAGCACAAACGCGATTATCGTTCTCTTGTTAAAATGAGCAACTCCTCATCACTCTCACAACTCTTTTGCATCTTTACCACCATTCTGTTTTCTCCATCTGTCCTCTCCCACTCCCTACTTCCCTTCATCTCAGTTTACTCTGACCTCACTACTTTTCCTGTTTGCCAGCTTACAGTATTTTTCTTCTTCTCTCTATCAGCCCCCCATTTTCTTCCTCTTTGCCTCGTCTGGCTCAGTACCTCCATCTGTTGTACTAAACGATGATTGTATTTAAGGCTGTCAGTGAGGTAAATAATCTAGATATACTGAACAATCACTGTGTCCATGGAGTGTAAAGGGAGATCTGCAGGGTGGGCAGGACAGAGATACAGATTTCAATCAATTGGTCAGAGCCTCTTAAATCATTTGGAGCACAAACATAAACACACACAAATGAGAATACAGCCACTTATAATGAAGTAAATGTGCTGGTGTTTTAATTTTAATTGATACATCCATTAAACTAATGTGTGCCAGGAAACATTTGTCCACTTATATCAATGCACATACACAGAGGTTTGCATACTGATTCAACCACCCAAAAATAGCACCAGCGATGCATAGGCAAACATGCTGCTTTTATATTACAAGTGACACCTTGTACATTAAACATTTAGGAAATAAAACACATACTTGTTCATGCCATAATATCTCTGTACATTTCATCCCTCATTCTTATCTTCTACATTTATCTGCCCTCATGAAGCCACTTTGTGGATGACTGTGTCTCTCTGCATTGATCGCCGTGTGCCCCTGCAGTTTGACATGCAGCAGCTGTCTCTGGATGAGCTGAAGCAGGTGCTGTTCCACGCCTTCCGGGACCATCTGACAATGAAGGACATAGAGAACATCATCATCACCGAGGAGGAGAGCCTCAACGAAACCTCAGGAAACTGCCCTGAGTACGAGGGAGGTGAGGAAGCTGTTCTCATTGGAACTTTGCTTTTGTGAATGCATAGTAAATATTATTCATGGCCAAACATTTTCCTGAAATTAATGGAATTAATATTTATAACATACACATATTAGTCTTTAGTCTTATCAAAATGTGTGTATAATTGTTTCTATGAGACACGGACCTTTACATGAGAAGATTAATACCGTTTTCATGTTTGTGTGCTAAGTATGGAGCACACAGGCGTAAAGGCTAAAAGTAATAAGAAAGGTTCAACTAGCATAATTACAGATCTTTAAATTACTGCCTACTTGTTCAACAATTAAAATAATGAAGGTCATGTATTTCCACTGTTTAAGAGAGACAATCAGAGCTTAGTTGTGAAGATTCAGAAGAGGAACATCAGCTACCGAACACCATGAAAATGTCAAAACAAATACAAAGTTGGATGAAATAGATGCTCAGGTTGCTCTAAATTTTATTTATTTTAATAATCCTTTATTTAACCACATATAATCCTACTGAGGTTAACAACCTCTTTATGAAAGACACCCTGTCCAAAATGGTGACATCACTACTTCCAACAAGACTCAAATGAAACACACAGTTATACATAAATAAAACTAGAGAACAATGTACAAAAGCGATGCGCACCTTAAGTTAACGCAAGCACGAGACTCGCAGTCAGTTCACTCTGCTCCACCCAGTCCTCCCTCTCCCTGTTCTGTTGTGCTCTTCTATCATCTGCTACGCTCTGCTCTACACGGCTCCTCATTAAATTACAATGAATGAGAATGAGTCCACAGCACCTCTTCACATTAAGATACGTTTTGGAACATATTTCTACTAAAAATATTTGAAAAAAAGTGACATATCATAGCTTGAAGAAGGCTAGAAGTAAAAAAACAATCATTCATCGTGGTATTTACAAATTTAAATAAATTCAGTCATGATTTCTCTCTGTTAAATGTAAAAACTTTATAATAAACTCAAACTGGCATATTTCTTCAGTTAGTATGAAGATGTTTACCACTCATCAAAAATGAAAGAAAATTGCAGCTCAGACTGCAGATTTAGTCTTGCTCTGTGCATACACCTGTACAGTATCTGTAAAGTTCCCTAGTGAACATACTATTTCTCATTTGTTAAATCTATACACAAACAGAAATGTAATTACTACATATTGTGGTGTTCTTCGGGGAAGTTACGTTAGTAACTTGTATTTGTCAGTTTGTTTAAGGATAAAATTAACAAGATGCAACTTTATTAAAAAGCAAGCTTCAGTACATATGTGCAGTGTATGAACTTTGGACGGAGCCAGGCTAGCTCTTACTCCCTGCTCCAAGTTGTTATTTGTTAAGCTGATTGTCTCCTTGCTCTAGAGCTCATTATGAGACTGTTATGAAACTGGTATTTAGCTTTTCATCTAAGTCTCAGCAAGAAAAAAATAATGGGCATATTTTCCAAAATGTCAAACTACTCCTTTAAGGCTAAATTATAAATAAACAAATTCACAAATCTATTGTGGCTTCCAGCGACACAGCGTCAGGAGAAAACTTGATCTGAGGTATAGTATTTTTTCAGTTATTAAAAAGTGGGAAAGACAAAGTGTTGTGTTGAAGGCAACAGAAAAAAACAACACTTTAAAAACCAGAAACTAAAATAAAAATTTAATGAAATCTTGCTTGTCAAAACTCAAGGTGAAATCCTTAATTTGCTGCTATACTGTACCAACATGAATATCCACCAAAGAGATTTAAGAGGAAGGTCAAGAATGCAGAAGCATATTCAAGAAAACAGATGTAATATTTAAATGATAAATCCTTTATCTCGAGGTCATGGATTTATTTCATTAAAAGCCAGAAAGGAGAGGGTTGCTAATGTTTGAATGCACAAGTAAAACACAGAAGGCAGATTTCTTGAGAACAAATGATGCTTTAGGAAACAAAGGTAAATCAGATCCTGTGTGAGTTATAGTCGAGAGCTTAAGATGGTTCAAATGCACTAAAAACTAGGAAAGTCTTAATGAGTCGATTGGGTCTGAGGGACTCAGAGACAGCTGGGAGGAAAAGGAAAAACTGGAGGAAAGGACAGTGAAGGAGGAGATAAGAGGCTAAAGAAGGGATCAGGGAACTGCTGGCTTTGCACTCTTTCTTACAAAGTTTCTGATGTTGAGGGAAGGCCGTGTCATGAAGTTAGAGAGGGGAGACTAAAGATGCAAAAAGAGGAGAAGCAGACAGAGGTTAGGATAAAGAAGTAATGAATGGGTTTAAACACTCTCCTGTAAATGACAGTTGTATGTCTAAACACATTCAAACGCCTTCCCACATCTTTAACTTCCCTCTTTCATGCCAGCTTCCTTCCTGTCTTTTACCTGTCCAGTGGGACTTGAGCACCTTTCACAATTCCTCTTAGATCCATGACTCAGAGCTCTGACTTGATTTATTGATGCGCTGTGTGATTTTAACAAACTGAGACAAGGGGGCTGACAGAGGAAACTTTTGGTTGTTGCTTTTGCTTCAAGGCCTGTTGGAGGACACATCTGTCTCTGCTCCTCGTTCTCTTTCAATCTCCAGAGATTATGTCTTTGGAGGAAAAGAGGCTTTTTAGCCCGAACAGACAGCAGAACAAAAGTTCCACCTCACTCCTCTTTTCTTTGTTTTTGCTGCAGCAGAGTGAGTATCAGAGTCAGTTTGTGCCTCTCATGTATTCACTTTTACACCGGAGACGTTTTCCACTGACGATCTGGGTCACAGAAACAAACTGCAAACATGGCAACTAGACATGTTAGCTTCTATTTCACCAATATTTGTTTGTGTCAATGAAAAAAAGCCCTGTGAGAAACAGGTTAAATTCATTTACTATACATGACTCTGAATTTTTTATACAAGCACAACAGAAGAGACTTTGAGGATTATGATAATGCCTGTAGAGTTTAGTCATGATTTTGCAGAGTTTTTACTCTGAGCCTTTTTTTTTCACATGAGCATGAGTTAATTCTTGATCTTGGGAATATGTGTGTGACAAAACAATTTAAACTCAAAGCTTTCAACTGAGTGGCCTTTGCTTGGCTAATTGAGGTGGCTCAAGAGTCATTACATGCAGCTTCCGTTATGTAATTGCAGGTGCCTGTAGGGAATGAAGTTGTGTCCTTTATCTTTCTCCTGTTGTTGACTGACTCCTTTTTTAACTTGTAACTTGCCTGAAATGCCAGTACAGTATGTAATTTATGTAGAAATAGAAATAAGAGTAGCCTTCTGTTTCGACCCAATGTTTGATTGTTTAAAGCTGACAGTTCTGGAAATATATAATAAATGTATCCCCATATTTCCAAAACTTTCTTGTAGACAATTAGCTAAAGATTATTGATATACCACTCTCATATATTTACACAAAAAAGAACCTAGCCAGTACCAGCAGGTGTTTATCTTAGCTTAGCTTAAAGAGTGGAAAAGGGCATATAGTAGTTACCCTGATTTGTGTTGCTAAGTTCCATGGAAGTGGACAACACCAAGTTACGGTGAGCAATTGGCCAGTTCCCACTGTGCTGCTATTGTAGTTTACTCATGGCAACTGTAGTGTTTTTTTTTAGCTGTTCATGAAGTGATTGTTGTTTACCTTTCTAAAATCACAAAGATTTCCACTAGTAGTAGTGGAACCTCCATAAATACTGAATGAGAACCTGCATTGAGTTACAGAAAGACAAACATTAGTTTCCAAAAGCTGCGGTCAGGTTAAGCATCATGGTTAGGTTCAGATTAAGGTGTGGGTAAAGGTGATGCTAACCATTAGAGATGCAGGTTAGATTAACACAGATGTGACGTCCTGATTTCAACTCTATGTGCCTATAGATTTATTTTGTATGATATTGAAGACAGTAACCTTCTCAATCAATTCACAAATTCACAAATCCTTATCAAGTGAGCAGCAAAAAACGGGAATAAAACTCACTGGTGTTAACAGAACACTGTAAAAAAAAAGAAAATCTGCAAAACTGTAAAACTCTGGAAGCAAAGATGCCAAACAGTTCCGGGTCAATTATGGTAAAATACCAAATGTTATTTTACAATAGATTTCTATTAAAAAGTACAGAAGTTTTCTGTATATTCTCACTGTGATTTTACAGCCAAGCTTTTGTATAATTACAGATTTCCACCATTATAAAACATCTTTAAAATGTAAAATGGCAGGAATATGTTGCAATTAAACTGCAACGTAAATGTTTGCAATCTTTTAAATTACAGTAAACTGTTGTTTATTCTATATATAACTTGTGCAATAGGTAATATACAGATTTCTACAATTAAAACAAAGATCGATGATTTAAATTTTCATTTATTAAATCACATTATCCTATGTAACAAACATCACCTGTCAAATACATACATGTCCTATATGTCATAGCAAGCTTTTTTTTTACAGTGTGCTGTCTCTTCTTTCGTTCCTCCTCTCTTTCACTCCTCTCAGTCCATCCTAAGAAGAAGAATCGGCAGACGTGTGTCAGGAAAAGTCTGATCTGCGCCTTCGCTATGGCTTTCATCATCAGTGTCATGCTTATTGCAGCCAATCAGATGCTGCGAAACGGCATGGAGTAACCAATTGCACTGTGAGCATGGGGAGTGGACAAAAACAGCCATGACCTCACATCTCGTCTTTGCAGCCAAAGCTGGACCAGCCACAACCCAAGCACTTCTCTAATCAATCAGTTGAGCTTTTTGTTGTCGTCATTGTTTAATTCGAACTGCGAGATGTATTTGTCTTGCATTGAAAATGTCACCATGTAGAGTTACAGGACTTGCTGGTCATAATTATGACCATAATTATCAGGCTCTTCAATTAACCTGAACTGGAAAAAATAGTTTTTATATAAATTATCAAAATAAATTGAATGTTTTATTTTGCTGTTTTCGAGACCACCCTTTAAACTTGATTTTCCAATCACTGAAAATGTTTATCAGGTGCTTTGAGCCATTCCTAATTTCAAAAACAAACAATAGCTGTTATGGACAACAGCATATTTACCCCCAGAGAAGTCGCACTGAATGTGATCTGAGTGAATGTTGGGCACAGCATTTAAATGCATAGTAAATCCTTCACATCTGATACAGTCATGTATAGCGATCACACCTTTTGTGACACATCTACATCCTCAGCTCAGCCTAATAATCTTGGGGCACATTAAATCTTTTTGTGTATCTACAAGAAGCACAACTCAGTGAGGGACCACTTAAGAATCATCACTGTCCCACTAACTGTACTTTTAAGTCTTTTGATTTGTCACTCAACATTTGTGTGGGTGTGTAAAATACACTGTTGGCCACAGATAATGTAAGCTAAGGCTGTCTGAGAGGTGTAAAGTATAGTGAAGGTTAAAAAACAAGACATCAAATCTTTCCTGTGGAAGTGGGAATAATGGTTTATGGTTAAAAATAAGACCAAGCTGAGATCAATTATTTTTAGTTTTATGTTGCGAGAAATGCATCTTATTGTAAAACTGCCCTACTGTGGTGCATACAGACTACACAAACGCATGCCAGTATGTACTGTACACTGCCATACCAAACATTACTACTGTTTTCATGGATTTCACTGTATATATGCACATATATATAGTACTACTTAGCTTGTGTAATGTATTAGTCCTCTCAACAGCAGAATGTATGAAAGGTAGAAACTTGAGAGAAATACCAGGGCTAGACAGCAAAGCTGTGACACACTGTTGGTACAGCTGTTTTCTTGGAAAATGTTGCAGTCTAGTGATTAAAATGGGAACTGCAGCTGAAAGCTTGAACAACCATGTTTACAAGGTGTTCACAAGTGAAGAACAGCAGCACTGAATTTGAGCTTTGGTGTGTTATGGCGGTGTCACAAAGCACTTTGGTGGCATTCACTGTTTTTAATGGCCAAACCAAGATAGGCTAAATTGTGCAGCTGCATCAGTGTAGAGCTCAGGATTGGATGAGAGGCTACGGCCAATAGCTGCAGGACCTGTGGGTGTTTCTGGGGTCATAGCTGTATTTTATGGATCAGACCCAATAGCACTACTTTTTTTTATAAAGCTTGCTGGGATGGAGGAGTTTAAAAAAAGGCCTTGTAGGAGTTTACAATCATGCTCCTCAAGGCTGAACATCCCAATGACACCACAGATTGAATTTGAGGATTTTTATGTGGGTGTAGGGCTGGGTGAACAAGATGTTTATCTACTGCCATACAGTCGTATTGTAATAATATGTTCTTATTCTGCTATTGCTTTCCAGAATTATTTTAGGAAACAAATGATTTCAATCAAATTCTCATTCATGACCTGAGATTAGTGACTGGACATCAGTGAATATTATTTTACATGTGATGATTTTGTGATATAAAAATTTATTGTAGAAATATTTAAATTAATATGGTGACATTTATTCCAACCAAATCACCCAGCCCTACGTAGACATCACCTTTTACCAGTTATTGCTACATTAAGTGCCATAACAGCAACATATGTGAATCCCTAAATTGCACAATGCTCCCCTTGGACCTATGACTGAATTAGAGACTGTTTGGTTCCCATTATTAATAACTTGAAATTATTTGTTCTCTTGTCTCTTGCCAAGGCGGATGAAAACAAAAGTAGATATTTCAGTCAACTTGATGTGCAGCCATGTTAGACAAAGGAGACAAGAGGAGAGAGGGCTTTCTTTTAAAATAAAAAATAGCTTTGTAAAATTGAATACCACAGCAAAAATGTATTATACTGTAAATCAGTATGCATGTTGTTGTTTAGATTTCCATGTCTTTGACAGACAGGGAAATCTATTTACTCTTTCTTTGTGGTGGCACAGCCTTGGTTTCAATGTAGGTATGTATGTACTACTGTCACATATTTGACTTTCCAATTTATACTGTAATAGCCATTTTTTCTAGTTTCTACCAGCTATTAATCAAATCAGAGTGCAGGAGAGGGCATTTTCATAAATATGCAAATACAAGGTTACATCATCTCCGTTTCACGTCATGTAGAGTAGAACGTGAAAGTCTCACTGTGGATGGTTTGAATTCACATTGAATACAATATCATATGTGTTCTAGTCACATCAGTTTTTTAATGTTCTCACTGCCTCATTGTCTTGTATTAACTGCTGTATAATGTATGCTACACTTATCCTCGTACATCAGTTTGTCCTTATTGTCAGCACACTGACATTCGACCAGTGGACGACCACCTTTGTCTACTTGCATCATGGTCCTTTTGAAACCAGCATAGACCACTTTATCTTAACAATTCTCTCAAAATTGTGCCATTCGGACATCCTTTGCATGGCTATGTGAGGGAACGACCTTTGATCAGCACTTCTGAAGTTTACATTAATATACTGTACATCTGTAACAGGACGGAATCAGCTCATGATTTTCATGTTTTTGAAAGTTGCTTTTGAGATTTGTTTTTACCAAAACATGTTTTTACCTTGTAGATTGTATAGAGATAAAACTAAACACAGATACGTAATACAACCTTGGCATGCTGCTTAGAAAAGGAGAAAGAAAACAGCAATAGTTACCAACTGAATGGATATTTAAAAATGCAAATAACAAGTTTAATCTGTTTAATCTAAAAAAATATATCTATATATGTTTATGCAATAAAACCTTGTTTTGATAGAAATGTAAGTCATCTGTGTTTACTTGCAAAAGAAGTTTTGGTATTCAGAAATTATTACAGTCAAGCTTTTTTCTCCAGACAGACATTATGTACAATAATGACAAAACAATGTTACCCAGCATAACAAAAAGGTATGACATCCAACCTATGTATAGCTTTTGACTCACAATAAGCTGGTGAACAGAAATATTTTTCACAGACTGTTGTTAGCATTGTTTCAGTGTTATTATAAATACCAGCCCTAAAAATAGCATGACAACACAGCATGGTTTTCACTGCAGTTACCCCAAGCAGGTACCAGAGGAACATAAAGGAGCTGTGAATGAGAAGAGCAGAAGCAGAAAAGTCAGATCTCTCATTTGGGACCTGTATCTCCATTAGGCACCTGTATCTCCATTTGGCTTGATGCAGTGTTCGATGGGTAGATATTAATTTTCACATTTGTCAACTTGTGTCAGAAATTGAAGCAGAGCTGGCAGCAGTGTTCACTCTAATCCTGATAATTAGGGAGAACAGGTCAAACAAGTGAGAATAGCCTCATAGAAGATGCACCTAAACCCTATTAACCAACAGATAATGAACCAAAAATAAGCCATTAAGTGGACAAACAAGGCATTATGCTAAGTGTAATGGTCCACGCAGACATTACTAGTTTGCCCCTCTTGCTAATCCTTTATGGGTCAAATTAAGGAGTTGGACTTTATTGCAGAGGTACAGGTGATTAAATACTCCATTAATATTGCAAGGATTCTGCCTAAAGAAGTACTCCTTTACAAGTAGTAGTAGTAGTACCACTTCAAATTCTTTACATTTACTTTACATTTAGTCATTTGGCAGATGCTTTTTATCCAAAGTGACTTACAAGTGAGGTACAAAGCAAGCAATAAATATTTACTGAATATTTACATGCTCTTAAATCTCCAAAGTACCAAAGTACAAATACTCCACTAAGAAACATTTCAAACATTGTTGAACTTGAAGCTGTTGAAGTCTAGTCCAGATGTGTTCGACATGTAAGTCATAAATAATGTTAAACGTATTATTATTAGTAGCATACTTAAATTACCAAAGGTAGAAGTGCTTATAATGCAGAATGATACATATTATTGGACTATACTTATTAATTCATGTGCACACATCACTAATGTTGCAGCTGGTAAACCTGGAGCTAAGGTTAATCACTTGCGCTTAATCCATAATAATACATCAAATCTTACTAGTTGATTATAGTCTATATTCAGTACCAGCATCAACAACGTAAAGATGTCAAATAAATGTAGTGGAGTAAAAAGTAAAATATTTTTTTCTCTGAAGTTTATCAGAGTAAAAGTAACATAAAATGGAAAAGCTCACGTAAAGTATGTGAGTAATTATACTTAGTTACCTTCCACCACCGCTTGATTGAATAATCCGCTATGGCATTTTTCTACCCTGTAGTGGACCGTTTCATTTTTATGTCATAATTTGTGTTGCTAGAGTCATTGATAACATCAACGACCTATTTCAAGCGATGAGGCAGAACACCTGTGATCATTTTGACTAAAAAGTAGATAATCCAATAAAGAGGTCACATTAAAGGAGGTATGCATAAAAAAATCTCTTTAATATGAGGTATTCATTGCTGGTTTGTTGTTCATATGAAGCCCTGTAGCAAAGAGATACTAAAACACATGCACATGCATGCACAGACAGCATGAACACAAAAACACTGTACTTTATCCCAGCATGTGTAAACTGATGTAACAATGACAATAAACAGCATCCAGATCAATGATGTACACAAAAAAACATCTCCACAGACAAACCGCTGCTTATTTTCTTGTGACAATTAGACCATTTAAATGTAACGCTGAATCTGAATTAAAGGGGAAGAAAGTAACTTACTGTAGTAACACTGCTTGAGTAGAATATGGCTAAAAAAATACCATAAAAAACACAATTCCTTTGTTACCAAAAGTGTAAAAGGCTACACAATGTAAACATCTTACTTTTCACAAAGGCACAAGTTTGTATTGTAGTGTGACTGTTGGTGGCAGTTATTTAACAATAAATAACAGCTGTGAGAACACTTCTCTCTGCATGTGACCCATACTGTAATAAAAAATAGCCTCTACACTGAACAATAATTAATAATTAAAACCTTTTAATATCTTTTTTTTGTACCCGTTAAGGCAAATTATAGTCTTATTCAAATTATGCTGGCTCACTGAGTGTAGCTGCTGGGTCTTTGATTACTCAACAGTTTTTCAAGTTTAATCTCCACAGATAGATGATTGTGGAAATTTATTATTAAAAAAACTACTCGATGTCAGAGAGGTTCGTATGGAATTAGAAGATGAAGAAATAATTCCTTATTGATGACAGACTTTGGCACAGCCTCCTCAAAAGACAACAGTCAAAAGTTAGTGAGAGAAATCAGTCAAGAGATGAGGGGGGTAGAGATGCATTTTGAGGCTATGGTACAGATGTAACTGAAGTTAGGAGGTTGGAATACAAAGGAAGACAAGAAGAAAAATGAAAAGAGACAGAAGCAAAGAAGAGAAGTTCAGAACTCTGTGTGTGGGTGACTGGAGTCTCGGCTGCCCGCTGGGCTCTCACTGGGCTTCATGAAGATGCCCTCCATAGCTTTCCACAAGCTGTGCTGGCTGGGGCCTGACATGGCGTGAACCTCCCTCTGACCATGGATTGGTCGTCCATACTGCTCCCCTGTCACTGATAGTAGTGCGTCAGTGGCCTTGTGACGGAAGCTGACAGCCTCATCGCGCTTCCACACAGGTCCCCCGCACTGAACTGACCACTCATCCAGATGATCCCCTTCCCCTTCCTCACCAAACGCACTCACCTCCTGTGGACAAGTGAAAAAGAGGAGAGGTGATGATACCTTGGTTTTGTGAAAGCCTTTAGATTCTATTTTACAATCCTAAACTATCTCACTTCTGTCCTTAATATTTTTCAACATACCCAAGTATTTAAAACAGTATGAAAATACCATTGTTTTACATTTCACAAAGTCCCTTACTACACTCATTGATGTAAAAAAAAAACTTAGTGTAAACACCTTTCCAAAATGTCAGACAGTTGACAAATTTCTATCATTTCACGATACACATCTTGCAACCCTATTACACTTTGAGAAGACAGTGTTTTCACACTTCCTCTAGACAGGAGAGGTTTTCATTGACCTAAGGCTGTTTTTTCCAGAGAGTCTGGTACTTTTTCTGAAGTGTAAAAGTAGCTGTCATCTCAAGTCCACCTTAAAGTGCTGATCAAGGTTTCACTAAATGTGAAAGGAAAATCCTTGGTATTTACTTTCTCTGACTACATATTTGTCATATTACTGTAATTAATCTCTCTCAACAGCTTTAGCTTGGCAAAGCCGTAGTGATTTATGAGACATTTCACAAACAAAAATTCATAGTCAGCTTTTCTGATTTTGCCTGGAAACCTCTGTTAGACATTAAAACCCTTTCCTAATCTCTGCAGTTAGCTATGTGGATAATCCTTCACACCAAACCTCTCCTCTCACCACAAGTACTTCTCACACAACCCACCTGGTTAGAGGACAACGGGGAGCTGAAGTAGTGGCTGTGCAGGTTACGGCCTGTGTTGACATGGGTGAGGCGGATTGTCTGCCCGCACTTTACTGGGGTACCCCGGTGGCAGAAGGCATCACTTGTTCCTCTAACACTCCAGTAGCTGTTGCTGTCTTCCACTGCAGTAACCCCTGTTACAGACTGCTGCCCACTACCTGTCTCGAATACATAAAACACACACACAGTGAGACTTTTACAGAGATGCTCAAAGTGAACGATATGTTAAAAAACAGTTCATTTAATTGATTGATTTACATGATTTGAAGGTCTGAAAAAATTGGTTAATCAGAGTTGTGATGGGTGAAAAACTGAAAAAACTATCTAAACAAGAAGTGCTTAATGAAATAAATAGTGAATTATAAACTTACAACATTCCCAGCTTTATTCAAGTTTTAGTGTAAGCAGGCTGATCACCTAAAAGAGGTCACATTTCACCAGTCTTTTATATGTTTGTAAGTTTGACTGTAACGTACACGTAGTCTAATACAGTCATTATGAATGACCTGTTTATCAACCTGACACAATTAACCGCTGCACATAGATCAGGATTTTCAATGTTTATCCAATATTACACTTTTAATTTCAGACGTGGGTAAGTTTAAATGACGTTAATGTAACAGGTAAACATTACATAGCTGGTTGTTAGTGTGTTATAGTTATTAATAATGAGAGGAAACTCACCGGACCCGTAGCGTACATCGTGTGAGTGTAGTCTCACATTGTGCTTTAGATTTAACAATTTTATGACCGATCCGCATGTCACAAAACTCAGTTCTGTACCAACTGAAAACCCAAATATACAGAATAATAATAATAATAACAAACGAGCAGGTAGAAAGTGTGGAAAAACACCAACGTCTAAATGACCCATTCCTACTAAAACCCGAGGAGCAGCCGAAGCCTTCAGCGGTTTGTATTATTTTTCGCTACGTCATTAAAGTGATGCAGTTTTCCTATATGAAGTTCGGGACACGCCCCTAGCGACTCGGAGTGGACACTGCAGGAAATGTGCTAGGTTTGGGGTTTAATGCGCGTCAATGTGTTATACTTTAACATTTATGATAATCTGGTAATATATCCACTCAGAATTAGGGGTGTCTGTAGCGCGCAGTTTTAAGTAGTTAGTCCGTTTTGTGCCGAATCCCCGTGAACCACCAGGGGTCGCCACCTCGCTACTGGAGAGGTTGGAAGTTTCCTCATTGCATCCCGGAATTATCATCACGCCGCTTGTTCTCGGCCATTTTTTTACAAGTACAAGCTCCCCGAGACAAAAAACACAACCTAACCCTGTCATTACTGTAAATATTTACGG
Source organism: Sandelia bainsii (assembly GCA_032362345.1). Taxonomy (NCBI): domain Eukaryota; kingdom Metazoa; phylum Chordata; class Actinopteri; order Anabantiformes; family Anabantidae; genus Sandelia; species Sandelia bainsii. The sequence goes on along the minus strand of JAUMHL010000006.1, from coordinate 16,116,431 downwards.
AATATACCACCGCAGTGAGACGTGTAAGTTCAATTTCACCGTGGTCATTTGTTGTTTTTGTATTGTTGTGTTTATCTAACAGCCGTTAACTAGCTAACGTTAATGGAACTAACCTAGCTGTTAGCTGTTGTTGTCCTTACAGCTAATGCTAGGCTAACGCACTGACATACTACAGCATTAACGTTAACTAACGTTGTGAAGTTGACGCAGAGGCCTTGGTTTGGGTTTTTACAGTGGTGAAATTTGTTCAGTTGTGCGTTCATTGTCAATTAATGTAGTGTTATGTATACTGCAGTGCAGAACAAGTAATGTGAAAGTTAAGTAACTGCTATCTTGCAAAAGGATGCTAGCTCGCCAGCTAGCTTGCATCGCTAACACAGCTACGAGTTTAATTAGTGGCGATTAGCTCACGGTAACGTTAGCTTACGTTTATGAGCAGAAATCTCAAAATAAGTTAATAATAATTATGTTTGTCGACCGATCGTTCTTCAGCCAACTAAAAATATAGCTAATCTGGATGCCATTAGATGCCGTTACTTTGAAAACAAGCAATGCGTGTGGTTGGTCGTCTGTGTTGTGTGAGTGCGCATTGCGACATCGGTACGTGTTTTTTTGTTTAAGCTTGCCATATAAATCTAGTTTTGTTGTAACATACTAACAACATAATACTGTGGTAGATTATAAATGCAAACAGGTCACGTACAAATAGCATACAATATTGTTAATTATTATTTTATTGTTGTAAGTACAATATGAACCAAACATTTTTGTGATTGTGCCAAAACGCATCGCTTTCATGCGTAATCCAGAGAACTGAATATTGTATTTTCCTCAGAAATATATTTACTCTTATCTTAAAAAATAAAATTTTAAATAAAGCTATAAAGTTAACGTGTCGAGACAACATATATTATACATGTTCATACAGACGAGCATGTCTGACCTCTTCCCCGTCAGCAAGAACTCATGATTTGCAGCTAGACATTGTTCAAACCCACACAACTTCATGGTTCTTCTGGGAGAAGAAAGTAATGCACTGATGATGTTGAGAAAGTTTACTAACAGCATCTTGAATTTATTTTCAGGAAGAGCAGTTATGTCTGACTTCATTGAGAGTGAGGCTGAGGAGTCAGAGGAGGAGTTTGATGAAAAAGAGCTAAAACCTAAAAAGACCCAGAGGTTTTTGGAGGAAGATGGTAAGATCTGATTCTTTTTCAGTCTGGGTATGTGTTTCAGAGGTGTAGATGTATGGTGTGTGTAACATTGTCATTTCTCTACAGATGAAGAGGAAGAAGAGGACACAGAGGATCAGGATGAGCAAGGAAACTTACGTGGGCTCATTGATGATGGAGATGAGGAGGGAGTGGAGGAGGAAGAAGGACCTAATCGGGGTTCAGGGAGTGGAGGGGGCAGTGACTCAGAGGAGGAAGTGAGACATCGGCGTAAAAAGCGAAGTAAGTTTATCAGGTGTTTTAAAATATTTTAAGTGAATTTGCTGCAAATGGGTGATTAGTAGAAAGTTTGGTGATGAGTGACGCCTGTATGTGTCAGTGTCAGTCCTGTATTACTTACACTTAAGTAAACATATTATTTTACCCAGTCAGTCAATAGAGGGGAAGCACTGATGTACATGCGATACCACCCACCTTACCACCTAAAGACAGAGGGAGCCAAAACTATCTATAAATATGTAAAACTGTGATATGGAAAAGAATAAATAATAAATATTATTCTTGTGAGGACATTTTGGTCTTGAGGACATTTTAGCCGGTCTGTGTGTGTGGATGCATTTTTATCAGTTAGTGTGTTTCTATTGGACTTATTTGTACGATATTTGGAAATTCTCAAACATTTTTATCAGCCTAACAAACTGACATCAACTGACTGGGCAGGTGCTGTTCGATTTTAGTTTTTTGCCAGTTTATAATTCTCCATCGTATTATTTCTCTCTCATTATTAAATGAAACAAATGTGTTGTTTCAACTTCATTTACCTGCGTTGAACAGAGTAATAAACAATAATTCCCTGCAATTTCCAGAAAGAAGGAGATATAAAAATCTTTTTTTTTTCTGACTGAGATTTTTTCTCTTTGCAGATTACGACGACTACCTGGATGATGATGATCTTGACCTAATTGAGGAAAACTTGGGTGTTAAAGTCAAAAGGAGGGTAAGAATAGTTTCCCTTCACCATTGTCTCTGTGTAGTTATGGTGTAATTTTTTTACTTTGTGTTTCAAATTCATGCCAGTTTTGTACACTTGAAAATGTTTAGATCACCTGTGCTGATATTGTACATGTCTTGTGTCACAGAAGAAGAAATATGATCGTGTAAAAACACTGGATGATGATGAAGAAGATGATGATGAGAAGGACTTAATCGCAGATGAGATCTTTCACGGGGATGGTGAGGGCGAGCTGGAGGAAGGCGAGGCTGTAGATGAGCCTCTCCGACATGCAGATGATGATGATGAAGGAGAGGATGAGGAGTCAGGTAGACCAGAAGAATTTATGTCTCTTAAATTCTAAAAAAGATTAAAAGTAAAGTAAGAGTAATTTAAAATCAGTCACAAAATCATGAACTTTTGTTCCACAGATATAGACGATTTTATTGTAGATGATGATGGTCAACCTATCACCAAAAAGAGGGGAAAGAAGTTCTCAGGATACACAGATGCGTGAGTGTGGTTTCTGCCCTTCTTGTTTTTGTCTCTTTTTGTTACATTTCAAATGATCTAGTAAACACAGCACAGCTAGTTGCATTTACGAAAGATATATAATTACTGCTGATTCTCCTCATCACTGTCCATCTTTCTACAGAGCTCTTCAGGAGGCCCAGGAGATTTTCGGTGGCGACTTTGACTTTGCTGACTTTGATGCCGATGCTTATGACCAGGGTGAGGAGGAGGAGGAAGACCAGGATGAAGAGAGTTGGGACCGACCCAAGAAACAAACTAAGAGAAGGCTGGGGAGGAAGAGTATCTTTGAGATCTATGAGCCCAGTGAACTTGAAAGTAGTCACATGACTGACCAAGACAATGAGATCCGCTCTACAGACATGCCTGAGAGGTTCCAGGTGTGTCTCTTTTTTTTAATCTGGCAATTTTATGCTTGCCTGTATTATATGTGCTGTTGGTACATTTTGAGATGGACCGTGTAGGTCAATTTCTGTAACTTTATGAAATGACAGTTAAAGACCCAATCCACTCAAAAATGTTTTTATTATGTTCATATGTCCTAAACTGTCTGACTACTATACTGAGGGGCTGGTGTAGGTTTACTTCCTGAAAAGCCAGATTTGAAAATTTGGCAGAGAACACAAGATTATCTACATTGAAAATCCAATACAGTCACAGTTCAATATGCAAATGCAGAGCTCAGCGCTGCCTGCTGAAACCTGATACCTGAAACCGCTGACCTGAAGTTAGTCAGAACGAACTTTTGAGTGACACTAGTGAGCGTTCGCTAGTTCACAGTAAATATGCCATGTGAGTATGCAGTTTCTGGATGCAAACCAGAACCTCGTGCTTATTTACACTATTGACTGTCCTGCAGCAGCAATGGCTAGAATTTATTTACAGATGTTGTGCTCACACACCTGAGGATGTTAAACGACTCAGGCAGGAGTCTTTCCGCAACTACTTGCAAAACTCATAGGGTTTCGCTAAGAGACTAATTTTTAAGCTAGATGCTGTTTGAAGTGTTTATGTTGGGACACCTACCGCTAAAATCAGCCTTTTTTTAAATGGAGTCTGGTGTATACCACTGTATTAAAAATCGGATGCTTACCACTCTGAAATGTCTGACAAATGCCGGTTTTGATGAAAAACAGACTCCTCATCTTAGTCTGGTTCTGACTGAGGCTCAAACATGTACGGCTGAATATCTCCAATATCTCCGTTAACTATTGTATTGTCGCGCGCAGTGTTTTCACCGGTGTACCAGGCAAAGCAGCTGTGGTGGGTGGAGCCCTGAATCATGGTTCATTTGCATATAATGAATATTCATAGATCCTGGAATTTACAATGAGAGAGAAAGACTAGACCTCTTTCCATGCCTTTTTCAAGGGTTTGTTGAACTTTTTCGTGGAAAGAAAACTGTCATAAACTGTCAAACTTTTCACAACAGAGTACTTATATATGTCTTAAAATGTGAGTGGAGTGGGACTTTAAACCTTGAAAGCATATTTATTCTGTATTTGGCTGATTTTGTCTTTCTCAGTGCCTGTCTTGCTGACTTTGTCATCTGTCTTGTAGTTACGATCCATCCCTGTTAAACCTGCTGAAGATGATGAGCTGGAAGAGGAAGCAGAGTGGATCTTCAGACATGGCTTCTCCACTCTTACTATATCCATGCAGGTACCTGTCCCTGGTTAGATTCCCTTTGTGGAAGAAAAAGATTTAATTAGAACCCCTATCATTTTACTAATATTTTTTTTTCTCTGTGATCCTAAACAGGAGAGCACAGATTATCTAGACAGGGGGACAACCACAAACTTCAGCAGGAAAGGCCCCAGCACAATTGCAAAGATCAAAGAGGCTCTCAACTTTATGAGGAATCAACAGTTTGAGGTACATTTAGCTCATCTCATCCATATTATGGACTTTGTTCATTTGATTTCAGTCTTCGGGCCTTTCACAACTTGTCAGCATGTCTTTATGAAGGTATCCAAAATGTATTGCTATAATAAAGTGCACATGCCAGATTTTATTTCTCAAAATGTATACTTAACATTACTTTGAAATAATCATTTGAAGTAAATGCACATTTTGGGGGGAGCAGTTGGCAGCCACAGGAGGCGCCCTGGGAGCTAGCGCAGAGTGTCTCGCTCAAGGACACACCTGGTATGGGGGATGGGCTGGGATTCTGGGCTGAGAATCGATCCTGCCGCCTTCTGCGTCCCAGTCTGATGCTCCCATTGAGCTACCAGGCTGTGTGGTATATATGTATATGTGTATACATATATATAAATAAATAAAGACATTTATTTTCTGTATCTATATTTTTCTCTGTTTTATAGGTTCCATTTATAGCTTTTTACAGGAAAGAATATGTTGAACCAGAGTTGAACATCAATGACCTATGGAAGGTGTGGCAGTGGGATGAAAAGGTAAAGTCTGTATTGTTTTTATTGCAGAATAAATAGATTAGAAACTAACAAAAGCCTTTTAGAAGTGTAATGTAATCTATTGTACAAGTATTAATCATTCTTATGAAAAATTTGCTTTCATTCTGTTTTTGTATGTATGTCATCCCTGGCTGATTTATGATTTTTAGTGGACTCAACTGAAGACCCGGAAGCAGAATCTGACACGGCTGTTTCAGAAGATGCAATCCTTCCAGTTTGAGCAGATCTCTGCTGACCCTGACAAACCTTTGGCTGACGGCATCCGTCCTCTGGACACAGCTGATATGGAGAGGTATAACTTAATATAAGATGGAGAAAAAATCTGATTTATACATGTATATGTAGATTTCCAGTAACCAGGTTACCTAAATGCATGTAAACTCTGTTTCTAAACTACTCGAGAAAGGTGCTTTTTCTATGTAAACTGGTTACTGAAGTGAATGTAAATGCAGTCAAGGACGGTAGCTCGATGGAAAATGCCATTAATTTTGTTCAGTATTTTTTTCTATACCTTCAAATATCATTATTGCAAATTTCCTTGAAATGGCATGATATAATTATGTTCTCAGAATGTCAGTCCTATTCTTGTGAACGTGAAATCACATGAGCTCCTTGAGGGAATTTGTTTTAAATTTGTCACAACTCCATTTGGACTCGAGGATGAACTGATCAGATTTTGGTGGTCAAAGGTGAAGGGCACTGTTACCCCTCTGAGAAAAATAATTTTTATAAAGTTCTCATGGTGGTTGACAATAGTGTTCACCTGTTCAAATCTATGTTATGATTTTCTGTAGGCTAAAAGATGTACAAACTCTTGAAGAATTGGGTGATGTATACAACCACTTTCTGCTCTACTATGGCCGGGATATCCCTAAGATGCAGAATGCTGCAAAGGTTAACAAGAAGCGGCTTAAGAAGATCAAAGAAGTGTCAGAAGATGGTAAGCTGACTGTGTGTGAATTAACCTTAGATTTCCGTAGATCATGTACAGAAACTGCTGCACTGTGCTGTTCTAACTGAAACAATGTTTGACTTTAGGAGTGTTTGACAGTTTTTTGTATGATTGATTTTGATGGTGTACCTCTGTAGGTGAAGAGGAAGAACTGGAGGTAGAAGAGGAAGAAGAACAGAAAGGACCTGACCTCAAGCTGGCGTCTCGTAGGGATATGTACAGCATCTGTCAGAGTGTAGGACTTGGTTAGTTTTTTTTTTTTTTACTTCCATACAATCTGTGTTTCAGTATTACCCTCACATCTAAGATTTATACCTTTATCCCTGGAACTATTCCTGGATGTTCAATGCTGTCAGATGCCTGCACTTCCAACATCTTTTTCTGTGTCCTCCTTACTACAGATGGCTTGGCTAAAAAGTTTGGGTTAACTCCTGAACAGTTTGGAGAAAATCTGAGAGACAGTTACCAGCGTCATGAGACAGAACAGTTTCCTGCTGAGCCTGTAGAGCTGGCCAAAGATTACGTTTGCAGTCAGTTCTCCACTGCCGAAGCAGTGCTGGAAGGAACCAGGTACATGGTGGCCATGCAGATTGCTCGGGAACCTCTGGTCAGACATGTTCTCCGACAGACCTTTCAGGAGAGGGCCAAGATTAATATCAAACCTACAAAGAAAGGCAAAAAGGTATGGACACATTAAAACCTAGCAAATCACAGACATCTATTCCTAACTAGAAAGTCTTCTGAACGTGCAGTGTGCTCTGAACACATTTCTAAACCTGTCTTGCAATTTATTTACTTCTGTAGGAGATAGATGAGGCTCATTTTGCCTACTCCTTCAAGTATCTTAAGAACAAGCCTGTAAAAGAGCTGAATGGGGACCAGTTCTTGAAGATGTGCCTCGCAGAAGACGAGGGGCTACTTTCCATTGACATCTGCATAGACCTTATAGGGGTCAAAGGGTAAGTACATGGACAATAGTGATGATGAAAAAATTAAATGGAGAAAGATCTGTTCAGTTATATTCTGCCAGATAAACCACCTCAATCCAAATTTTGTCATGATTATGGACAGACCAGTAATTAAGGAAGCTACTTACTTCAATTGGTTATAATCAACCAGGCAAATCTTAAATATGCAAATTGATATGAATTCTGGAAGATCTGGAAGTCTCTTTGATATGCTTAGCATTAGCTTAGTTTGAGATATTTCTTTCTTTAGTTCCAAAGCCCTGAAACAACATTTATTTTGGGTTTTGGTGACTAATTAGTCCATACATTGTCCCTGATTATCTGACTCAGATGCAAAATATCTCAATTCACAACGTTTGGAGTGTTTTCTGCTACAAATTACAGTGGTCTGGTGGACCTTTTGCTGCACCTGCACCATCTCACATGTTAGCAATAATGTTCTTTTGATTTTAGTGTTTAACATTACAGTACAATTGTAAGATTGTTTTCTGAGCTCATCAGTGCTGGAGAAATCACATTCTATTAAAGCACCTGAGGTATTTTTGGTACCTTCAGTACCATAGAAAGCTAATACCGTCACATTTTCAGAATTTTGGTCAGATTAATCTTGGTATCTGAATAGCTGTTTATTAAGGCACCTCTTCTTCCCCTGTCTTGTCACTATTTCTCCTCAGATATGCTGGAGACCAGACATACTTTGACGAGATCAAACAGTTCTACTACAGGGATGAGTTCAGTCACCAGGTGCAGGAGTGGAACAGGCAACGAACTTTAGCCATAGAGAGAGCTCTCACTCAGTTCCTCTACCCTCAGATGGCCAAGGAGCTCAAGAGCAAACTGATTGCTGAGGCCAAAGAGAGCATCGTCAGGGTAATTTGTGATAACTGTGATGCCATTCATTTTTTTCTGTATGTACTTGTATTTGTGTTCTACACACAAAGTCACTGCAGCAATGCAATGTATGTTTGATTAGTATTATAATGTCAGAGCCTGTCACTTTGTTACTCTCCTTTCCTTCTAGTCCTGCTGTCGCCGGTTGTATAACTGGCTTAAAGTGGCTCCTTACAGGCCAGATCAGCAGGTTGAAGAAGATGATGATCTGATGGATGAGAGTCAGGGCAAAGGAATTCGTGTATTGGGTGTAGCCTATGCACCCAGCAGGTACTGTATGTGCCCACAGTATTTGTTTTCCCCAGATATATCAGTGACTGCGTTTACATACACCTACTGTAACTAACCAGGCTATTCAGAGAAGTCAGCTAACGTGGGTAATTGGGGAACAAGTTTACATTCACCTGGTTCGGACGTATACATTCAGCAGATCAATTTTTTTTTTGTTTTTGGATTTTAATTTTATTTTGAAGAACAAATAACATACGGACTGTTAAGTAACAGTATAGTTTCTTACATGAACATTTTGCCTGACAGAGATACACCAGTTTTCTGTGCTCTAATCAACGGTGAAGGAGAAGTGGTGGACTTCCTGCGCCTGCCCCACTTCATGAAGAGGAGGAATGCCTTTAGGGAGGATGAGAGAGAAAAGAAGGTACAAGCAGAATACGACGCTTCTCTGCAGTCAATAGATGCTTTTCTGTGTCAGAGAAACATGCTAGTGGACGATTTATTGAGATGAACGTGTGCCTGCGTGTGTGTGATTCTCAGGCCAGTGACATTGAAAATCTCAAGAAGTTTCTGTCCAGCAAAAAACCTCATGTGGTAGCTGTTGCTGGAGAAAATCGGTAAGTAATGTATTTCTTCAGTGCAGCGTGCTCTGGGTACATTTCTAAATCTGTCTTGCCATTTTGTTTACTTCTGTTGGAGATAGATGAGGCTCATTTTTCAGTTATAGGGGAGTGAAATTGTAAATGTTAAAAATGTTTTGTGTGTGTGCAGAGATGCCCAAATGATCATGGAAGACATCAAGAGGGTAATCAGCGAACTTGAGCAAGAGTCCTCTCTCCCCCCTGTGGGAGTGGAACTCGTTGACAATGAATTGGCCACATTGTACATGAACAGCAAGAAGTCTGAGGTAAACACCTTATTGTACCATGCACAGACATATCCGTAGTTTCAATGTTGAGCCACAGCAAGTTCATTAACTGATTAATCCAAATTATTGCGCAGATGTCACCCACCCACTGTTCTCTTTATCACTCGTTTTCCCTGACCTCTGTTTATTATCTGTGCAGGGTGATTTTAGAGATTATCCTCCCTTGCTGCGACAGGCTGTGTCAATAGCAAGGAAGATCCAGGATCCCCTGGTAGAGTACGCTCAGGTCTGCAGCACTGACGATGATATTCTCTGTCTAAAACTACACCCACTACAGGTGAGAGGAAGATAAGAGTAGATGTGTTGAGATTTTTCCTCAGTGTATGCACATAAGCATTAACTTCTTTACAGCAAATTTTGTGACATCGCTTAAAGACTAACTGCATTATTTTTAGTGTAATGGTACAAAATATTATGGGGTCTAATTTTTCAGATTGTATTTTATTTCATTTTTGGACAGTTGTTAAGATAAAACAGTTCCTTCCTTTTTTGTCCACCTTTGATTTACCAGTAGTATCACACAGACTGTTTATAAATTGCATATTTTTTTGCTACTAGGTTAAAGTCTGGGGGAAAAAACATGACTTGCTTGCTTTTCCAAAATAAAATAATAACTGCTATTAACACGAAACATTGTGATATAAAGTAAAACACTTTACATAAAGCACGTTTCATAAAACCATTAATCTTTTCCTCAGGAACATGTGGGGAAGGAGGATTTACTATCTGCTCTTTACTGTGAATTCATCAACCGTGTCAATGAGGTTGGAGTGGACGTGAATAGAGCCATCGCTCACCCTCACACTCAGAGTCTAGTTCAGTATGTCTGTGGTTTGGGACCCAGGAAGGGCTCCCACCTGCTCAAGGTACACATACAAACTGCTGTCGTTATTGTCTTGTGTCATATTGGAGGGTATAATGCTTTGTCTGCTCATCTGATAACCACGGCTCTCGTCTTTGTGCAGATTCTGAAGCAGAACAACACTCGTCTGGAAAACAGAACCCAGCTGGTCACTATGTGCCACATGGGGCCAAAGGTTTTTATCAACTGTGCTGGTTTCATCAAGATTGACACAGCATCTCTTGGGGACAGGTTGGTACTTTGTATTTGTCTGTGCTCAGACCATTCACAGGTTTCTCAATCTACAATGTTTTAAATCAACCTTGGGTTTTCTGTCTCAACTTTTCCACACAGTACTGACTCCTACATAGAGGTTCTAGATGGGTCTCGGGTCCACCCTGAGACGTATGAGTGGGCTCGCAAGATGGCTGTGGATGCCCTAGAGTATGATGAATCGGCAGAAGATGCCAACCCAGCTGGAGCTCTGGAGGAAATCTTGGAAAATCCAGAACGTCTCAAAGATCTGGACCTGGATGCCTTTGCTGAAGAGCTTGAGAGACAGGTCTGTGTGTGTTGTGACAATGTTTCATGCATTGTCTTGTGGTCAGACACCACTGACGTGCACACGTGAAGTTTAATCATTATTCTTGCTGTTTTTATTTTGTCCTGGTAGGGTTACGGCAACAAGGGAATTACTCTGTATGACATTCGTGCAGAGTTGAGCTGCAGATACAAAGACCTGAGAGTTCCCTACAGAGTCCCCAACACTGAAGAAGTCTTCAACCTGCTCACTAAGGAGACTCCAGAGACCTTTTATATTGGTAATACACACCACGTATTTATTACTTAATTTACATGCCTCTAAAAATCAGTAAGAAGTTGCTCATATAGTCATAGGGTTATGTTCAAAAGAGCAAAGTTACAGCGCCATGGTCTGGTGTAGTTAATCTTTTGGCCTGTGGTTGATGTTTTTCCTACTTCCAGGTAAGCTGATCACCAGTGTAGTAACTGGTATTGCTCACCGGAGACCTCAGGGAGAGAGCTATGATCAGGCTATCCGTAATGATGCTACAGGACTATGGCAGTGTCCCTTCTGCCAGCAAGACAACTTCCCTGAACTCAGCGAGGTACCAGACCACCTGACTTGTCGTCTTCTGAAAACTTAATTTATCATAACTAAAATGTAGAATACAGCAGTGTGTAGACTGTTTTTTTTTTTTTGTCTCCACTTTAGGTGTGGAATCACTTTGACAGTGGTTCATGTCCAGGTCAGGCCATTGGGGTGCGGTGCAGATTAGATAATGGCGTCCAGGGCTTTATTCCTACAAAGTTTCTTAGTGACAAAGTGGTCAAACACCCTGAGGAGAGGGTTAAGGTGAGACTTTGTTTGTAATCATCATTCTTTGTTGTGCTTCGTTATTTACATTTTTTACCTTGTCTTTTGTCAATCTATCATGCGTCTTTCTATTTAGTCCAGTTACATTACCCAGTCCCGATAGATCTGTGATTGTCTCTATCTGTCCTCGCTCTCTTGTTTTCTTCTGTTGTGGCACCTTTCTGATTGAATGTCCTGCTTCCCCCTCCTCCCTCAGGTGGGCATGACAGTTCACTGTCGCATCATGAAAGTCGACATTGAGAAATTCAGCGTTGACCTCACATGTCGCACCTCAGATCTGATGGACAAAGCAAATGAGTGGAAGCTTCCCAAGGACACCTACTATGACTTTGACACAGAGGCCGAAGACCAAAAACAGGACGAGGAACTCAAAAAGAAACAGCAGAGAACACGTTAGTATATAAACAGGTTTATTAAAAGTAGTTTGCATCAACACAGTTAATAAACAGTACACATACATAAAAATATTTACTGCCACATCAGTGCCCTTATTGTGCTTTTCTGCTTTTTGCTCTCTTTCTCCAGCATATATAAAGCGTGTTATTGCCCACCCCAACTTCCACAATATAAGTTTTAACCAGGCAGAGAAGATGATGGAAACTTTGGACCAAGGAGACTTGATCATCAGACCCAGCAGCAAAGGAGAGAACCACCTCACAGTCACCTGGAAAGTAAGAAACAGATGCAGGGAATGTAGCAGTGTGATAATTTTAATAAGAAAACGACATAATGGGTGAATGGAGATAAAAGACTAAGGGCAATAAAAGGTTTTTGTGGAGGTTGAGCGAAATGACAGGAGGTTTACACACAGTACAGTGCAATATAATGCAGTATTTGATTGACACAGCATATTCCAGTCTGACTATGATGTTTCATAGGTGGCTGATGGTATCTATCAACATGTGGACGTGAGAGAAGAAGGCAAAGAGAATGCATTCAGCTTGGGGCACACCCTCTGGATCAATAATGAAGTAAGCTGTTTCTCCTCTTTACTTGGTATTGTGTTTAACTGCCCATTCACACCTGCAGGTAGTTTATGGTGAAATATGGTTTGTGTGGCTGCTTCATGTTCTTAAAGAGTGTCTTTACATTCTCTGTAGGAGTTTGAAGATCTGGATGAAATCACTGCTCGATACATTCAGCCAATGGCAGCATTTGCCCGTGATCTACTGGGGCATAAGTATTTTCAGGAGTGCAATGGGGGAAACAAGGAGGTATATACTGATTTACTGAGCCAAGTGTCTTTTGAATATCTTGTTCTCAGCTTGTTCTAGTATATGTCTCACGCCTCTTTTTGTTTTGTTCTCCCCTTGATAGAAAATGGAGGAGTTATTGATCAGGACAAAGAGGGAGAAGCCTACTTTTATTCCATACTTTATTTCGGCTTGTAAAGATCTGCCAGGGAAGTTCATACTGGGCTACCAGCCTCGCGGAAAACCACGGTGAGCAGAAATATTTTCTGTAAATATTGGAGAAAACGCTGGGTTGATTTCTTTGGATCTCCTTTAAAACATAATTGTTTGAAGCCATTCAGTGTTGTAACTGACAGGTGACTGAGGTAACTGACAACAGGCTTTACATATCTATAGAACTGGCATGTCGGTATGCCTTTGTCTTCATGTCATTATCTTTTTTCCTTCTAGGATTGAGTATGTGACCATCACCCCCGATGGCTTCCGCTACCGTTCACAGATATTTCCCACAGTAAACGGACTATTCCGGTGGTTTAAGGACCATTACCAAGAGCCTGTACCAGGTATTGAAACACTGCACCTATTGTTCGCAGTAGATGTTGCATGAGTTGAAATATATAGTGGTTAACTGTCTAACACTTTCCCCTCTGAAAGGCATCACTCCCAGCAACAGCAGCCGAACAAGGACACCTGCATCCCTCAACGCCACCCCAGCCAACATCAACATTGCAGGTGTGTCCTGCTCTTTTCTAAATAATACAAATCTAGATTTTAAGCATCAGTGAAGTTGGCACACATTACCTTTTGCTAATGTATTCATTCCTTCCTAGACTTGACGCGAGCTGTCAACGCCCTCCCACGCAACATGACCTCTCAGATGTTCAGTGCCATTGCTGCAGTCACAGGCCAGGGCCAGAACCCCAACACCACCCCTGCGCAGTGGGGCTCCAGCCAGTACGGCTATGGTGGTAGCACAGGAGGAGGAGGAGGAAGCTCCTCTGCCTATCATGTAAGTGCAGCTTTTAGTGTTGACAACAGCCATGGAAGGAAATACGTTGTTTTGGAGATGATGGTGGCTCCTAGCAGGACCACCATCATCTAATTCTGAGTACACTATAGGTTTCCACGTTAGAAGAAACAATATACAGAGACTTGTGATCATGGTCAGTAAGCTTTGTGAAGATGCAGTTCAGAAAACACTACACCAGGAGTGGCTTTTTTTCAAGGCACCTCTGCTCACATGCCCTATTGCGCACAGTAACACAGACACTAACGTCACAGATAAACATTTTGTTGGCATGCAAGTTATTTACTGAGAGTGAAGGAGATGCAAAGCTTGCAAAATAAGGCCAGAATAAGCTGTGGAGGAACGACCAGAAAAACATTCAGTGCCTTTAGTAGTAGTAAATTTAGTAGTCCGTTTTTTTGTTTAGCTTGTGTTTTTCATGTGGACCAAACATTTCTCTACAGTTTAAGACAGTATCAGAATAACGGTGAACATAGCAGTGGTGTAGAAAACCACTTTTTTTTTGGACAGCGTCCACAAGCTGGCCAATCAGAAGAGTGAAGTGGGGAAAGAGCTCAAACGAGTCTTGTCAGTCTCATGGACAGACAAGCTGTTGTATAAACATATGTATAACATTTGCATTTTTTAACTTGAAAATCATATAATCTTCTATCAGTGGAGCCTCACTGGAGCCATTTTAATAACATATTTGAATAATAAACAAAATAAAAATGAATAAAAAAGCTAAATATGGTGACATATTTTTGACTTCAAAAAGGGACAACTAAATATGACTCAGAACCACGTTGGTAACCATTCTTTCCTCCACTGCAGGTATTTGCCACACCTCAGCAGCCAATGGCGACGCCCATGATGACACCCAGCTACTCCTACACCACACCGAGCCAACAGGCCCTGGGCACGCCGCAGTACCCCGGCTCCACCCCACAGTCCTCGCACTCTCACACACACGCCCACCCGCATGGAAGCCACATGTCACACCACAGCCATCATGGCCACCACAGCAGTCACCATGGCCATTCGTCCAGCACTCCATCATCCTCCACCTCATCCAGAGGACGAACACCACAGCAGCAGCCAAAGTAAGTACAGGGGCATACTATGTTTAAGTGACAGGAAGTGTTTCCCGAAAAGATATCCTGGTTTAGTTAGATTAATATGATAAACAGCTTAGTTATTTCTCCTCCATAGTCCCAGCTATTTTTATTGTTTTAAAAACTAAAGATGAACTTTGTCATTTTGTATTTTTCAGATCTTCTGCTCACCTTCAAGTCAGAATGTATGTTTGTTTAACAACAGATTTTCTGCCATTAGATGGTGCTAAACCCACAGTCTACATAACTTTACAGCTAAACAAGCAGCCCACCGTTCCAGTTGTCACTATTCATGAGTTAAAACACATTCTTCTCTGTCTACCCTCCCTGCAGGGCAAGCAGCAGCAATGCATCCGCAGTGGACTGGGGCAAGATGGCGGAGCAGTGGCTGAAGGAGAAGGAAGCAGAGGGGCGGAAGAAAGCCCAGAGGATGACGCCGCGGCCGTCGCCCAGCCCCATGATCGAGAGCACACCCATGTCCATCGCTGGAGATGCCACACCCCTGCTGGATGAAATGGACCGATAGGACACAGAGGGGGGCGTCACTACACCCCCCCTACCCAACTTCATCCTCTGTTCTGCTACTTCATCTGGATAACCCTCTTGTCTTTTGTCTGTAACACCACCCATCAGCCCTTTCATCTAGCCGACCACTAGTTGGAGCCTGCTCCGACCAGTTGACTGTTTACCATTCATATGTTCACTTCACCTCCTGATAGTGTAGCTGCAGTTTATCTGGTATCATGGCTCATCTAAACACCTTACTTCCTCTTGTCCTCCTGTCTACACATCTCATCCCAAATGTTTCATCTCCTAACTTCCAGACAACTGCTCTGGCTGCATAGTATTTTGTATAGTAACAATAACACTGTATACGTCAAGCAGAGATGTCAGTACAATGACAAAAAAACTTGAAATATCTGACAGCTGATACATATAGGATATGGACCTACACAGACTTTGTCAGACAAGCTGTCCTGCTATCTTTATTTTTGCAACTGGTTTTAGTTTGATCCATGAATGGTTTTGACAGAGCGGCACAGTTACAGACTCCAGAACCCACCTTTCCTGTCCTGTGGGTTGGTGGATTTCTGTGAGCAGTTGCCAAAACAGCACCAATCAGGAAAGTGAATTTTTTTTGTATGGAATACGTCAGAAAGAATAAAGACTTTATTTTTTCTTTTCTGTTTCAACGTTAAGGCCTCTGCTCTTCACATTTGTCAAAGCAAAACACATCTGTGATTACAGACACATGTTGAGTGTGAGGGAAGAGACTGATTTAGAAAACAAAATTAATTCAAGGATAAATCTTCACGTCAGCTTGTGTTTCTCTCATCCATGAGTTACTGCTAGTAGTTTTCACCACATGCTGTATTATGATCAGCTCACTATTGTGGCTCCTGTAGATAGCCTCTAAGGTATTGACCTAAGAATACCACGTGGAGCCGTCACGTGCCACGCTAGAGAAAATGGTGGTTGCTTTTGAAGACTTCATGTACATATCTGTGAGGCAGTGAAAAAATGTATCTCTCATTTTAAAGCAGTTGATTTTAGAAAATATCTAACTGGCAAATTATCCAGGTGTCAGTCAAGCATCTGTGGCAGTTTGCCAGATGGTCATTTTTTTATAGGTTTACTCAAATTTGAATCTCTTTTATCTGTAATGTTTGCAGTTGAGTATTTCACTTTTGATGCTGGGTTATGATGTTTGCCACCTTGTAGGATGTGATCTCCTTTTCCAAAGCTGCTGCAATTGAGTCCCAGACAGTGTCGCTTTTCCCACTTAATGTCAACATTTTTTTCCCATAGCTGCATCAGTAAAATTAAGACATTTGAGTTCAGATTTCTCTAACCATTAACACTATCAGCAGAAAATACTATTAAACTGACTTCCCACTGTTTATATTCCTTACACTGTTGAATATTATGAAATGCACGCAGCTATTTCATTAAAATGAATATATTGATGTTTAAAAAAAAAAAAAAGCATTGACTCTTGTGATCGTCGTGTGGCAGTTGTAGGCCACTCTGCATCCCTCTTGACTTACGCTTTTGTTTTTTTTTGCCACAGTACAAACAAGCAGCGCTGGTATTCAATGGTGTGTTTCATTTAGCGGTGTGCAAAGTATCATGGTCCCATTATATGCATTTTGTTTTAAATATGTTTTTTGAGTAAACTTACTTGCATCTTGCCAGATTAAGATATTACATCTTTCTCAGTGAGGCTGTGATTGGTTCTTGGCAATAGTTGGTGAAAGAGGAGAAATGATGTCTCTGGCACTGCTGATGACCTTTTCTACCTGTGATCCCTTTAATAAAAGTGTTCATATTAAACCCTATGTGTCTTATTCATACTAATTTTGACATAGGTGTGGACGTATGAAAAAGGACAATACAGTGATCAAACCAAATTTATTTACAATCTGTCATCGCTGAGCGATTTTTGGATAAATATGACCTTTTTAATGGGGAAATTTTTAAAGAAAACAAATCTAGAGACCGAACAACCAAACACTGCTTTCCAGCAAAGGAACTTTATCCCGTCTGTGAGACATGCTGGTGGCAGTGTCATAATTTGGGCCACTGCACCAGGATAGCTTGTCATGGTTAATGAAGTTACGAATTCTGAGTTGTGCAAGCAAATTCTGCAGTTAAGGTATCCATCCAAGACGATCATGAATCAACACACAAACACACAAGTTGTTGCACCAAATAATTTTAACCAGAAGAAGTTTAATGTTTTAGAATGACAGAATCAAACTCCTGATGTTAACTCTGTAGAAACACTGTGAAAGGACCTAAAGCTGGCAGTTCATGGAAGTAAGCCAGTCAACATCTATGAGTTGAAGCTGTTCTTTAATAAAGTAAATAAAATAAATGTTTTGTCTCGTTTGTTAAGTTGGGCTTTCTTTATCTAGTTTTAGGCTTTCAGTAAAGCCGATCATGTTTTAAGTCATATTCATGCAGAAATAGATACAATTATAAAGAGTCCATAAAAAGTATTTTCTTTTTTAGGTGTACCACTGTGCTTAAGAGTTGACAACAGGAACATATTTAGCCTTAGGATTACATACTTTTTGCTCGTGTCTCCACTGAGGCTGCTTCAGATGTAACTTACTGCTCAATTATGTCCCTGCAAACAAAACCTCTATTTTTGAGATCATGAGAACCCTTATGTCAGAGGACAGATATGTGTTGTGGGTATGACCGTGGTCATGGGAGCCAGCGTGCGCATCACATTAGCAGCACGCACACGTGACAGGACACCAGTGAGGAAACCAAACAAATGCATTAGGTCTGGTGCTATCATTTCCTCCGTAACAGGAGAAAAATGTTGCTTGAGACACGTGTTTATGAAATCATCAACCAAGTGCAGTGTAATAAAAGATCCAGTGTAGAATAATCTTCCTATTTTCCGATGAATGTTTATGTAACTAAGTATAACACAAAGCTTTATTTGTTGTAGCTGTGGAAGTACACACATTCCTGAGAGGACACTATTCTGGTCATTCTGCTGAATAACTTCTTGCTGTTTAGAGCCTAAACCTACAATTTGTGACATCAAAACTACAACTTGGAATATTAGTCATTCCCTCACAGTCCATCTACAGCGCATAACAAAAACAACATCCCTTAATTAATATGACATTGCTTTTAATGGAGTCTATTTATGATGTCCATCCTGAACACACCAAGTCCATTTTAAGGTGTAATACTCCAGCTGAGTGTGTCATTTTGTGTTGCTATGTCATCGGCACATTGTGAACCTCGCTCATCAGCAGCAGTCAGGCTTCCTCTTACTTGCGCCGTGAACAGCTCCTGTGTTGTCTGTGATCTCTGTGTGCAACACGAATAAAAATTACATTCTTTGGCATTAATATGAACAGTGTGAGCTACAGAAGGAAAATTGTCAACAAATCAAGGAACAGATCCTTAAAACAACAATGACTAAAACCATTATGAAACACAGAAATATGTCACACTGTCATTCTGGAAGACATATTCCATCATTACATTGAACATTTAATTCCCAACCTTGGGGTCCAGAGATCAAACTCAATGGTCACACAATTATTAAATCCTGGTATCCTGATATTAAATCCTATTGAGTTGAGAAAAAGCTTATGAAATGTTGGATAGGTTTAAAAATACATAGCTGTCTACTTAAAACCAAGGATGACATCAATAATGAGAACTTCATCACTAGAGAAATAAGAAACTAACTGATCAGTGAAGGAAACAGTTAAATGTCTGCTGAATAATGTGACTTCATGAAAGAAACTGACTCACTGATAATGTCAGTGAGGTGCCTTGACCCACTTTTCTCGATCTCAGACAAAATGTTGGCTTCGAAAGTCAGAGAGGCCACACGGAAGAAGAAATCCCTGACGCTGTCTCCTGGAACAACAAAGAGACAAAACGAGGGTGAAACTCAGAATGAAAAGCCTGTAGGGATGGAGATTGGGGAAGTCGAGTGGTGGCGGTGTGGGGTGATTTGTTCACTTTAATGTGTGTTTGACTCCCACCTGACTTAGCAGACACGGCCCAGTACTCTGCTTTGATTTCCTCAGAGAGCCTGATGGCTTCCTGCTCAATGCAAGCCAACAGATCCGGAGACTGAGGAGTAAAATACGCACAGAGAGAAGTGGAGGAAAGTGGAGAAGCAGTGTGAGATGAAAAGTAAGATGTTTAACGTTTAAAGTTGTTAAACTGATAAAATGAGTGAAAGTTAATCAGCAACTATTTTGCTAATTGAAATAAAAGGGCCAAACATTTGATGATTTCTTACATTATAATAAATAAAATATTTTTATAAATGTGAGTCCAATTATTTTGGACTTTTAGTCAAACAAGAGATTGGATCACTTTAGGCTCAGAACATTTTCTTAGATTTTTAATTTGTTCAAGATTAGATGGACTAAAGCATTAGACAAAAAATATTTAATTGATTATTAAATATATATACTGTAGGTATTTGCAGCCCTAAAGATATTAGCTAAACCAAAACAAAATTTAAAAAATGAAAATATTTAAAAATTGCTGCTAAAATGAATCCTGCTGTAAAAAAATCTGTAAATGCTTTTATTTTCAGGGATGCAACTAACTGCCATTTTCATTATTTATTAATCTACTGATTGTTGTTTTAATCAGTCATTGACTCTATTAAAATGTAAGAAAAAAATTAAAAAAGCACATTAGTTTCCCACAGTCAAAGGTGATGCCTTTAACCCTCCTGTTGTCTTCATTTTCACTATACACCCCTTGACCTCCGGGTCAAAAATGACCCGCCCTCACTAAAGATCTACAATAAAGCAATTGCATGTCATTTTAAACCACAAATCTATTGTGCATGAAGAAACAACTTGTCATTCATCAGAAACTGTGTGAATGTCAGAGTTTTTCCTTTTTACAGTGCAGAAAGAC
>JAUMHL010000006.1:16079766-16096260 GCA_032362345.1 Sandelia bainsii | reverse complement strand
TTTAGGAAAAGTCATAAAATTTCAAGCTGAAAAAACAACATTTAAGGTGTTTTCTCTGCTGTTAAACACAGTTTCGGATCAAAAATGACCCGAAGACAACAAGAGGTTTAAATGGTCCAGAAGGAGCAAATCCTCATTTTGTAATTATCAAAACTGTTGCTGATTTGATTTCTTTTGAATTAATCAATGAATTCACTAAAAGTTTAATGTCATTTTTGATCACTTTTACCCACACTGAGGTCCTTCTTGGTACCGACAAGGAACAGCAAAACACTCGATGGGTCATTTTCCTTCATAGCGTCCTCGAGCCACTGCCTACACACATACACACGGAGTTACAAAACTTCTAATAGTATTTTAATGCTATAATCATTAGATAATGGGATATTCTTTACCTGGCATGTGCTAATGAGCTCACACTGCTTAAGTCAAACACGACTATAATAGCTGGAGACATGTAAAGAGACAAACAGTATGAGCAGAAGTGAAATAAAGACCATGAAAAGGTATCAGAGTCATTTAGTGGAAGATGAGAGGTCTAACAACACACAGTAGATACAGCTAAATTCACCTTGCGCTCCTCTGTAATAGGTGGAAGCGATGCACTTGAACCGTTCCTGACCTGCAGTATCCCACCTGAAATAGAATAAATGTTCTCTGTGTTTGTCTTTAATTGTTCTTACTGGGGCATTTGGAGAAATGAGGGGCAATCCAGCAACCGTGCAGTGTTCGATAATGAGATTCAGTAATAGAGCCATTTACAATGATCAGCTTTTACTGTAATAAGCCTGGAGTCTTCGGCTACACTAACAGCTGAGGTGGTACTTTGAGCTGAAGGCCAATGTCAACATGCCAGAAGAAAAGTGAGGGCATCCCCGACATCAGTAGGATTCATCCTCTGGGAACTGTGAATGCTAAATATACTGTACTGACTTTTTCTGGTAATCCATCCAGTTGTTGTTACAGCTGTGAATGTTCACTGGCTTTCTGTGTCTCTGGGACATTAACCTTAAAATTATATGAATTCCACACACATGCACTTTCGGATAAGCCAACACAGTGAAGTACAAAGGAGTAATTTAAGGTCCAAACAAGCAGTCGAAACAAGAAGTTTATAAAGTTATCTAGAGGATGTTTTAATGTAGACAGGTTGTTGACTGTTGTTGGATGAGTCATTTTACCCTGATGATCAGTGAACTGTTTCTCTGTGGTGTAGTGACATACTTACAGCTGTAAACTAAAGGGAACGCCGAGCACCTCAAAACGCTCCATCTCAAAATCCACCCCTATAGTTGCTTTGTAGCTCTTATTAAACGCATCCTTGCAGAACCTGAGAGAAACACACAACCAGGGAAATCTTTGTTCATTGTCATTTACATTACAAACATTTTTGTCTATCAAATGTCTGAAATGTCAGAAACGGGGATAATATGAGAGAACTAGTCCATTCTCAGCCCAACTGAGGCTGTGGTGTTGTTTTTGCTCTTTTTTGGCTATTTTGTGTCTATTTTTGGTAATTTCTGTCTCTGTGATATTTTTTTGTGGTTATTTGTGTCTCCTTTTGCTCTTTTTTAGTCATTTTTAGTACAATTTGTTTCTTATGTGTCATTATCACTGTGTTGTCAAATTCTGTCTCTTTGTGGTAATTTTAGATCTTTTAACCACAACCTGTGACTTTGAAACAATACTTTTAATAAACATTCATTTTATACAAAACCCCAAACTAACTAACTTACTTGTATCTACAGTCATGCATTTGTAGTATCATCATAGTCTTCACCCTGAATGACATGTCAGGAGAAGGTTACTGACTGATTTCTTTATCCTGCATCCGCCTGAAACGAACTCATTGAAACTCAATTAAGCCCTTAATGACAATTTGGACCATTACCAGAGAAAATGTGAGTCTCAGTTTTGAGTACATGTGGGTTACTTCCACATTTGCAGTAGCTGAACTCTTAAACTGTACAGTAACAGATGTTTTTTGTACATGTCAACTTTACATGGTGCTTTGAATAAAATACTGAACATCACAAACATTTGTATTTTCCAAATTGCCCAAAAATGTGAAATCAAAAATACAACTTATCTGTAATCACAGTGTAATCACAAATGTACAAATATTGTTAATTTATATAATGATTTTTATCAAAAAGACATTTTTAGAATTACTGCTTCTTACCTGCTGATCAGACATGTTTTCCCAACTGCAACATCTCCCACGACAATGACTTTGGCAACATTAAAGCTGGCAACAGAAAGCCAAAGACAATCATGACTCATGACTCTAAACAACAACAACAACCTGACAGCGTGAAATACACATCAACATGATCAGTAACATGCAGACGTCACTGCAAACAACTTAGAGAAGTTGACACTGCAGACAGAGCATGAATGAAAAGGCCTGCATGCTGTTAATGAATTTAATTTAAACACTGGTTATTTGCACGGTGGACAGTGGGGTGTGTTGTCTTATTTCTGTGATTCTTACCTCAGTGCGTCTGGTTTCTGTACTTCACAGACAGCCTTCACCTGAGGGTGGAAGCCATCTTTAGTGTGCAGCGCTGCGTTTGGACTAAAACACTGTAAAGAAAGTGAGAAGAAGAAACAGTCTAAGGCAATAAAAAAAGTACAGTGGAAGAGCAAAAATCTCAAAAAAGAACAAAGCAATGTCCCAAACTACTGGAAAATCATTTCTGCTTTTATAAAGTATTACAGTCCAGTGAAAACCTCACAGAGGAGCATTAAAAACCTTCAATTGGAGTTCAAATTAAAATATTACCAAGATTGGAGTAAAGAGGATTTCTGAGGACAACTGCAAATATGCAGTTGTTCACATTTACAGAAGCAAGGAGCAGCGCTGTTGACTGTAGATAACATCATCATGGAAGTAACCCTGTTAGTTGTAATTGTATTAGTGCGTGTGTGTGTTACTAAACCTTTGGGAGCTGAGTAATGATCCGGTCCTTCTTCACAGGTGGTACCATGCTGCTGCAGTGGATCAGCACACAGACACAAGCACACACCTTCCAGCCTCCTGGAAGAAACAAATACAAATTTGAAAAAAAGAAAACAAACATTTTAAACATTTTTTTGGTTTAAAAAAAAAGAACAAACACACTTTTCACACACACACACTTAAATTTCTTTTTTTCCCCTCAACACTCAATCAGTGTCTTCCAAGTCTCCCTGAAATACAGCAAATATCAAAAAGTTATGATGGTTTTATTATGGGTTCAATATAAGCAGCATGTGTAGTCAATACTGTTTTTTGTTTTTCTGTCTGCTTACAGCCAGAGTCATACAAAACTAATTTCAGACAGAAGAAAAGCAACATTGGCCACATTGGTCCTGAAAGACCCCTGGTCTCAATATCATGGAGTCAATTTGGAACCACATTCAAGATTCAAGATTCAAGATTCTTTATTTCTCACATGCATAGTTATACAAGTACAACACACATGAGGAGACATAAGACTAAATCTACTGTGGAACTGTGGAACATTCTCTAACATGATTAGAACAACGTCCCTTACAATCAGAGTAGATAGAAGTACACAAATATTTGCCTACAAAAGTACTCCACTACACTTCTGATTCTTTACTCTGGTTTTTATTTAGACTTTACATTTAGTTCCTCAAGAGTTTGCACAGTAGTCTTCTGTATAATCCTCTATGTCCTCTACTAAAGTTATCAAGGCCAAGTTTGGAGGACTATTTGGTTGAAACAGAATATTTTTCCAAATGAAAGATGGAGCATCATCATTAGCAGCAGAACATTTAAAGAAAAACTTTAAAACACAAACTTTATAAGGGTTTTTAAAAAGTTTAATAGCTTTACCTGATGCTGCTGAATGGAAAAATGGTGAAGGATGTGATGTTTTACCAAAGGTCTACAAAGAACAAGAAATCCGCAGCAAAACGACGCTCAGAGCAACGAACTGACTCCACAGAGTCCATCTCCAGAAAGGCAGCAGACAGACAAGCAGACGATTAATAGCTCAGACTTTCGGTGTAATTAATGAGGAAAACCAGCGAGTAACCTGTCAAACAGCGCCACCTACAGGCAACAGATATTCACACTAAGTTTACTGATGAACTTCTGCACAAGAGACAGCTACGGTGTGCGTTTGTCAGCAGCAGTGGGTGAGTCACAAGGGAGATGAGAAGGGATTTATTTAAATATCTATAAACCTGACATATATATATATATATATATATATATATATATGTGAGCTGAATTATCTGTGGCTCTTATATTACTTCGGTGAACTCTTAGGAGGTCATACGATCAATTTCTGTTCCAAATACATCAAGTCACAATGCGAGCAGCAAAACAGAAAACTTATCACCAACAGAAAACCAATAACATGAATTTTTGTTATTATTAATTTAATTTATTGTTTTATGTATTATTTATGTTTTATGTGGTATTCTATGAATAAATATAACAGTACTGCTTGTGTAAAACTTTGTAAATATATTGATGAATATTCGAATAAAGTGTGTTTAAAAGGCCAAAAACACAACATTAAATCAGGACGTTCACACTCCGGTGCAGCAGGTGGCGACATGTCACATTGTAGCGCCACAAAAAGTGACGTCGTATTCCCGCGACGGCAGAGGTTTAAAAAACGTGGTCGACGGCGCTGATTTTTCTTTTCGCTGCATCTCTCGTCTGTTGAGCCACGAGTTGAACCAGTGTACCAAGTCAGGGTGCGAAACCCAGTAAATACGAGGTCACAGAACACCTTTTTTCAGACATTTTAGTTTAGTCGTAGTTTTCTTTATTTAGAACTTGATATCTTCTATTACCAAAAGTGCAATGTTAAAATTGACCCGTCGGGCCTTTCACAGCCACGTGGAGATGACTGGAAGGATGGACACGAGACGAGACAAAAGTGAGATTTGATGTTTTTCTTTAACTGTCGTTTGCCTACAGAGTATTGGTTTTACGCTAAAGATTAAAGTGTTATCTTCTCCATAATCTTTTGCACTTTAAAGATGAGACAAACGCACGGGCGTGTTAGCGTAACAGCATTAAACAACATACAGTACATCTTGAGTAAATAGAAGTGTAAATTACACACATTTTATGGGATAAAACAAGTAATGCGGTTTTAGTTGAGCATGTTGAACTATGGCGTTTCGATGTAATTCTAAGAGATGCCAGATGCAATTTATCCCAATTTCCATCTAAATGTGCTTTATTCAGCAGTGTTACCTGGCTGTAGTCTCAGGCAGTGGTGTAGTTAATGTATTACTTTAAAAACCGTATTTTTTTCTTTAGGTGGCAGCTATAATGAAGTGATCCTGCAGTCTCATGTCCATGGGGGGTGAGTGACATTGATGTTCTCTCAACTATCTGGTGTCCTGTCAGTGATGAAAACTGTGAATAGGAAGTGCCGTCTGATGCGACAACTGACGATGTTTCTTGGTCACTGTTCTGAGTCTCCAGAAATTGCATTTGATCATCTTGTGACGTGAAAGTTTTACCTACATCAAATTACTTACATTTTTATTTTGTTTACAGATATAAACATTCAAGATGAGGAAAAGCCAGAGCTGGAGGTTAGTGTGATAATGTGCTTTCACCTGATTAAAATATGAAGTATGTTAAATGTAGTGATGAAACTAAACTGAAATAGCTGGAATTACCGGCAGATTGTTCAGTGGTGACTCCTCGGTTTTCTGAACTTTAGATGCGTTTCTGTTAAAATGTGATGAGTTGCTGTAAATGTTAACAAACCATAACATTGTTTCCCTCTGTAGCTTAATCGCAAACCTGCCATAAGAGGCCATGGCAGTGAAACCACAGGGTGTTTAAATGATGGGTGAGTTAATCGATCTTTAATTATGATGCTCCTATGACACTTTGAAGTGATGAAAACTTGTGTAGGAAGTGCCGTCTGATGCGACAACTGACGATGTGTCATCCACTTTTCTGACTCTTAAGTGCTTCCCAAGTATCAGTCACCTTTCTTTGATGCTTTTCTAATGTTGTCATTTTCCTTCTGTGACTTTTCTCTGCAGCTCTGCACGAATCAACTAAACCAGCGGACATGTTTGAATTATACTGCAAGTATACTACAAGTGAGTTTGCTTTTTTTTTTGGTCATAAAAATGGCAACTGTCTGCTCCTGTTGTGATGAAACTTAAACTGAAATAGCTGGAATTACCGGCAGATTGTTCAGTGGTGATTATTAGTTTTCTGAACAAACAATGAGAATAACATTGCCTTGAATGGACTTGATCAGTGCATGTTTTCAGTTGTGGATTTTGTTCTGTTTTCTCAAGGTTGAGCTGCTTAAAGAAGCTCTAGAACGTAATTCATCTCATGGGAAGAAGCTACACATTTTGAGATGGTCCTTGTAAGTTACCTTTTACTTGTAGATCGTGTCTTGCATTCTAAGAACACACCTGCAGAACTGAAAAATATTGAAAGCTGAAGAGGTCATAATTCAGCTCCTTTTCCCTGCTGCTCAGTGTTTCATAGTCTTAATCTAGTTTAATTTCACTTGGTGACATCACATATTGTAAGAAGTCTGCAGCAGTCTAAGAGTTGATGGATTTTCAGATTCCTGGTGATGTCAAATATTTTATATCCAAACTGTATAAGTGAGTTCTGAGCCTAGACCAGCTAGAGATAAATCCTCATCTCCTGCCCAGACATGTTTATTGTGACCCTCGAGGTCTGCTGTTGTGACGGGTACCTTTTCTTTTTTTTAAAGCTGCAGTACACAAATGGTCAATTTTTGTAAGACCTTAACTCTGATACAAATATATAAAAAAATATATTAAAGTATCTGACCCTTCCTCGTTTTTATTTTTCTGCGTATGTCACACTTAAATGATTCAGTTCAATAAACAAATTTTGATGTAATACAAAGAGAACCAGAGTAAATACAAAATGCTGTTTATAAATGATTCCATTAAGGGAGAAGGCTGTGACTCAGTTTTCACACAAGGCACTTAAATACTTAACTTTCTTATCCTTCAGAAATGGATGAAGTGGTTGCAGTGAGTCAGCATCAGTGTGCCTTAAAAGTTTCACATGGTAAGAATGATTCACTTAGCTGACGAACAGCAGTGTGTTTAGTGATTATAGATTGATGCACTACTTTCTCTTGCACACGAGATTTATTTTTATTTCAAATCTAATCTCTCTTTTGCAGATGACTCATGGAAACTGGTGTGAAGACATCATGATGGTTGTTTGCTATTTACACCATGTAAAAAGCAGATTTATTAGATGTATTAAATATATAATAAACTAAGGTTTGTCACTAATGCAGCATTAAGATGCAATGACTAAATCTAAGATTGGTTTGATTATGAATTCAGACTTATGCAGGTTTTTTCCCCCATTTTTCATATTTGCTCTTTGAACTCCTGGCAAATGAACTGATGTTCATAATGCTTTTCATTTAGGGTTTTCTTTCAAGAAAATAACTAATAGAAATAAACATGGTCAGATTCACATGGAGAACCACAGTGATGGAACAGGACATCACAAACTCATGCAGACAGTTTATAAGCATGAAAATAGCATTTTAAAAACTTATCTCAAAGCTGCCATTAACAGCCATAAGTCTGTCTTCCCATCTGTGTTTGGAGCCTGAGTGGCTTGAAGGATTGTGAACCAGAGCTCAGGACTTGATAAAATAACTTTTGGATGTAACCATCCCCACATGAAAATATTAAATTTGATGCATAGTGATATATTTTCCCCGTCCAGTGTTAACTATTGTTACTGCACATTAAGACTACATTTTACTTTCAACTTAAAGCATTTTGGCCTGTGCTTACACCAATGTACTGTAACAAACATAAACAATTGTCTTTGTGTGATGTAGAATTTACTATACACAACTTTTGTTTGATGTGATGCTTTCCAAGTTTTTAGGCCAAATCTGACCATTGGTACAGAACTTGTAAATGTAAATATGTACTTGCATTTCACCACTGCAGTGTGGCCCATTCTGCACATATTGTATTATACTGTACATCAAACAAATGATCCACGTGGAATAAACATTGACTTCTGAATTATGACCTGAAAACTTTGTATACACAAAATCAAACTGCAAATAAGTGCACATCAATCGGGAAGCAACAGAATTATAACTTTTATTAATTCATCACTGACTGCAGGAGAAACAAAAACCCTTATAAGTGAATAAACATCACTTGTTCATGCCAAACTTCCCACTGAAGCAATTTAAAATTTCCTATGTACAGTGATTCCAGTAGGTGATGATACATGACTAATATTTACAATCAATTTCACAAATCATCAAAAACGTCCCTATTGTGTAAAAAAAAAAAAAAGTCTACATCTCTACATGAGCACTATACACTGCAATCTTACCATTGCATTGTTTGGTGGAGTCACTTGTTTTTCTTGTCAACAAATCCAATAAGACTAAAACCAACAATGAATCAGTTCTACTAACAAGTACTGTAACCAAAGCCTAACGTTTATTCTTCAGTGCAATAGATTTCATAATATAACTACCAAAAGCACAATAACATTTCACACTTCTGCAGTGGGTGACATGAACAGAGTTAGTTCAACATACACCGTTATAAATACTAATGTACCAAATGTGTATTCATCCACAGTGGAAAATAGTTCCCAACAAATACATTTACTCCTGAATGAGGAACGTTTACTAAAAAGCTGCAGTATCCAGCTGTTTTAGGAAACTGAGCCTTAAAAAGAAAATCTAACTGTATTCATACATTTATGCCTGTTTTTTTTAACTAGCCACATTTTAGAATGAGTATCAGGGTAGAAAATACAAAACGTGACAGAAGAAGGGTGCTGTTTTGTTTTTTTTACGGCCTTGTGTAAAATAAAAATAAAACATTAGCGTCAACTTAGTTGAGATAAAGACTGTCTGCATCGTGTCCTAATAGTCCTCAGTCTTCCTCCTTCTCGATGTAGCTTTTAGTGGCCGAGCGTGCCATCTGTCTGGCCATGTACCTCTCTCTTGCTGAACTTACAGTATGATCCGTGCTGCGTTTTGCAAACTTGTTTGCCTTTTCCTCAGTTTCCTCTTTCCCTTCGCTTTCTTTTTCCTTTCTCTGTTCTCCAGATTCTTCCTTCTTTTCTGGATCTTTTTCTTCTCTCTTCACTGCCTTCTCTGGCTCCTTCCTTCTTTCCTTCTCTTCTTCCCGACCTTTGTCCTTCTGCTTGTCTTCAGCTGGATTCCTCCTCTTCTCTCTTTCCCCATTCCTATCCCTCTCTCTGTCTTTAGGGCTCCTGTCCCTCTTCCCGTGCCTCTCTGTATCCCCCCTCCCTCTACTTCTATCATCGTTTCTGCCTCTGTCTTTCTTTCTTTCCCTGTCATCTCTTCTTCCTCCGTGTCCGTCGTCTTTTTCCCTTCCCCTGTTTCTGTCTCTATCTCTGTCCCTCCCTTTGTCTCTGTCTTGATGTCTGTGACTCTTTTTAAATCTGTCCCTCTCTCTTTCCTTCTCCTTATCCTCTCCGCTCCCCGATGAAGGTGACCTTTGTCTGTACTGGCGTTTTGAATGTGCAGATCCCGCTCCAGGCTTGATGAACCCAGACTTCTGCTCATGACCCTCCTCGCTGTCACTGGATGAGCTTGGATTATTGTCATGAGATGCAGGTGAGGGAACAGGTGAAATCCTCTCTGGCTCTTTTGAAACATTTGAGGCTTGAGTTCTGTGGAAGCACAAACAGGGAGAAACAGGATAAGGATCAGGATGGATTGTGCTTATTGTAATTAGGGATGTGTTAGTAATGCAGAGGTTTGACAGACTTGTTTGCAGAGCGATCTGGTATCGCCTCTTCTCCTACAGTCTGATTGAGCAGATGCCGGTAGAAGCCGCTCAGGTCTTTTTGTTTCTTCACATCCAAAGCAGCTAAGCAAAACAAAAATAAGTCAAATAATAGGTCAATAATGTTTCACATAAAGTGACCTAATGCCACAACATCTTAAAGTCATTCTTTCTGGGTCCTAAGAGAAAATATTCTCCCACAATAAAATGTATTGAAGCAATTAAAGAAATTAAGTTTTAACTTTTCTGCTCTCAGTAACATATTTGAAAGATGCATAGGCTATTTCCAGACTGGCAGTACTAACTGTTTTTACAAATTAGAAAGCAAATCAAGTTTAAGTAACATTTGTGCGTTGTTCTAGAGTTAAAAGTCTCATATCACTTTCGTCTAGCAGCCTAAAAATAGTTGTAAAGTATCTGTCTAACCTTCCATCTCTGCCTCCCTCCTCTCTCTCTCCTGCTCCTCCTTCTGCTCCTGCAGTTTTTGCCTGTACGCAGATGTAACATATGCATCTTTATTAGCAAACTTCTCTCCCTCTGCCTCTCGTTCCTTCTGTATCTTCCTCTCTTCCCTTCGTTCTTGTTCCTTCTTTCGGTCCTCAACTGCTTTCATTACCTGGTGGATGTACTTTGGCTGTCATAAACAGACAAAAAAAAAAGACATTTGGTTAATAAAACTTGCACTGTGTTTTCTCTTCACCAATAGGATGTCAGAACTCAATGTCAGGTAAACAGCAGCAAAACACAAAATCTACAATTTTTCTAGTCAATACCTCATCCTGAAACCTCATTGTCAGAAAAAGCAACTGTACAAGTGTCCTACATAAATGAGATTACCCTTTTGTCAGCGCCTCCCAGAAGTTTTTTGTTGCCCTCATTTCTCTGCTTTTGAATGTCGTCGTACACAGCGTCATAGTCATAGACAGTGCTGTCTTGTTCTAGGGCCTTTTGCATCTCCAAATGTGTCTTTGTCAAGAGAGAAAGACAAAGACCAATGGGCACGTAAATCATAGGAATCACTGTTTGTAGAAAAGAAAAAAATGTGAAAGAATTTAGTTAACTACTCTTAATTCTTCCTCTCACCTGCTTCATCATCCTCTTTTTGATAGCTTCTCTTTGTAGAGTCTCCCCAACTGAAGTCTGTGGAAAAAAACATGTTCTGTATACTTGGAAGTCTGTTTAAATGCTTACTGATGAATGTATATATTTATATTGGTAATAATAACCAAAATACCAGAATCACATGCAGCATTTGGTGAATAACAGGAGACAAATTATATTGTCCTGCTTATGATAATTCCAAACGTTTACACACCTCATCATCTGAGTCATCCCCAAACACTGAGGGTCTTGGCAGTGTTGCTGTCTTTGGCACGCCTTTCTTTTGTGGCAAGATCAGCCCGTACCTGTGGACAGTCAGGAAACAGGAATACTAAACCCAGCCCTACCAAACTCATTGTTAGATGCATTTCACAGGTTGTAATTTGACATTACAACTTATCATAGTTCGTTAGGGAAAACATTATCTCAACTGGGAAAAAATGCAAAGGCTTCACATTTTGTTAATGATATTTGGTTAATGAAGATTACAGATCCGGTATACAGAACAAAATAGTTTTTAATACTGGTATTAACAAAGTTCATCATAGAAATATATTTATTCATGCACATTCCCTCAGGATGTGGGTGTTCTTCTGATACTGGGTCTGTTATCATCTGTAGAGTCTGTTCATAGCAGAATAATGGCTGAAGCTACTATGGAAGATTCAGAAGAGGTGAGTTATCTCGGGCCTTGCTTCTTTTTTACCCCACTGTCAGAGTATGGCTTTCAAGCAGTGTTAGAAACTAATATTAACAGAGAACAGCACAGAGTCTAAGAAGGTCTGGATGTGTCAAATTAATTCTACAAGAATTTATAAACTAGGCCCAATTTAACACCCTTCCACTATGATATCACATAGAATAACCACAGGGGAATATAAGTAAATAAATATATTGAGATTTACAGTCAATCACATTTTATGAGCACTTCCAAGCTGTATATAACCACATATATAACCATAATTGACTGTACTAGAATTAATCAATTAGCCTAAAATGGCCTGGAACCAGAAAAGCAGCTGAAATGGATGGATACATCAATTTAATATTTAAACTGAATTCAGGATTTGGTACAAATGACACATTATAACTAATATTATGGCCTTCTTCAGTCAAAAAAAATATTCAAGGGCTTTTTTAAATTACACTGAAAACATTTTATACTCAAGGAGTTTGTTCAGTTAACGTTAGAAATTAGTACTAGCTTTGATTTCTACTTGATTACAGCCAACTTTTCCATTTTCCAGAGGCAAGATCAGCCATATGAGGGTTTTAACAGACGTTAACTTGTTAATTAGATTGGCAAACTACATACGAGCAACACATAACACCTGAAATCTACCAAATTAGTTAACTGCATTTTGAATGACGAGCGTTAGCTATTTAAAGTTTTATATACTCTCACTTACATCATGTAAACAAAAAATCGAAGAGAAAATGCACATGGTAAAACGAAGAAGTTAATAAATAGATTGATTTATAACACAAAGAAAACAGAACCATAGTTTTGTAACATTAACTAGCTAACTAGTTGATTAATAAGCGATGTTAGCATATCGTTAACTAGCTGCAGGACGAACCGCCGTTTCTATAAATAACGCTGAGCTATAATACCACGGTTACTATAGTAAATTCATTTAATTATCATGAATATAGCTCAAATTCATCAAAGTGAAACTGCAGGTTATTGTTAATCACACACTATTATAATCACGTTAGCATGTTTGCAACTTACTGCTTCGTAGGGGCCGCCATCTTGCTCTGCTCGCTGTGAACCAGCTCGACAGATTCGACACAATTATTCAGTAAATTAAACTCATACTTCACAGGTTATTCTAGATAACGTTTCAGCAGCTATCTAAAAAAAACATTCACACACAATAACCATATTTATTTATAAATGTGTGTTATATTCGCTTATTTTCGATAAGTATGGGTTTGTCAGCCTGCTGCGAAACTGCGAGCTTCTACTGACTGATAGAAGAAACTGACCATGATACACAAACTTTTATTTATCACTACAGTAAACTGTGACACATATATCTCATCTTTTAAAACATAACTAAAACACAGTGACATAGCACGGATCACATGTCCAGTGTGGAACCGTTACAATGGTAGAGATTTAGTTTTATTATGATTATGTTGTCAATAGATGGCGACATTGCTCCAAATTGTATCTTAAGTATCTTGCAAATAGAGCAAACTCAGAAATGATATTAACGTACTTACAGTATGCCTGCATTTTGCTATATGACTCAACACCCCGTTTTATTTTGAAGAAAAAAAAGAATATCTGAAATTGTTAAATGCTCCTCTCAATTCTAACTTTGCTCCTGTCAATCATGAATCACAGGACGCTAAACAGTAGGCTACATTTTATTATTATTATTATTAGTTTCAAAGATTAGAGTTTCTGCAGATAAATCTCAAAGGTATAAATCCAGCGTTTGCATACAAAATAAAAGTTAAAAAAAAATTCAGGTCCAAGTTGTGAGATGTATTCTAAAAGAGGTCACACACATGTACAAAAACTGTACACTGTGAAGAAATGGATAACAGAATTAATCTGGATAGAAATTATGTTAACTTAGAATATTCTGTTGGCACATTATGTCAGTAAGCACATCATGTTAAATTTGCTTCAAGCACAAGCAAACATATAATCCCCAGTACCCCAGAGCTGAAATAATTAGATGACTGGTTTTAGTTAGTCAGATTTAGACACAAATCTGAGGATTACTGATAGTGAAAATAATGGCTGACTGCTTCCTCTCAGTTCTCATGTTACGGAATACTACTACTATAGTGTGCTACACTGAAAAAAGCAATTTGGTTAAACTCAAAATGAAATAAGGGGATTTAGGTCTTGGACCAGGAAAATAATAATGGGTGTGGAAGACATGGTTTATAATCTACTTCAAACATTCCTAACAAATTTGTGATTAATAATATTTGGTGTTACTTAGAGCTAGAGGGGTAGGAGGATGGAGGACATTTAATTACTACCTTACATACAGGTTCATTAATTGTCCAGAATGCAAAAGAAAAATTGTGTTAAAAATGCAGGAAACAGTGCAGCTTTTGTTTAGGTGATTTTCTTGTGCTTAATTTATTGTGCATAGTTGAGAGTGTTGGGAAAATTGAGATATACATACTTGCCTTTGACAGCAACATTTAATATCAGTTTTTGTTTTTTTCTTTTTTTGCTTTTTAACCTTTAATACCAAACATGTCTAGTTCATTTGCTTCATCACATGATGCATGTTTTTGAGTTGTGAGAAGATCAGTTAACTCATTTCAATTATGATTAAAGCTCTAATTGAGACAACAACATACAATATTAAAACTAACATTATAGAGATAGTAATAGAGATAAAACTACATTACATATAGCATGTTGAAATAAAAGACTAAAGTACAAAAATGTGCACAGATTTGTGTAGCAGAAACTTGATTTTCATGCTTCCTATATTGGTGATTATCTGGTGTCTTGTTAATTTTATCTCATTGTCATTAAAGGGGTCCTGTTCTCCAGTTTGGGAAACAGTGCTTGGCTTTAAATCACTGCAATGATCAGACGCTAAAGTTTATTATAGATAAGCATAAGTGACAGCATAAGTATACTGAATAATTACAATAAGCAGACAGTATATCAGCACTTTGTGGGCAGTTAGTCACATGGAGTGCTTCTGTAAAGGATGAACTGCAATGAAAGATGCTTGTGAGTCTGCTGCTCTGAGGAAATGAAGACTGACAGTCTGCATCTAATCTCTGTGTAGCTAAGGTCAATAAAACTGCTCTCATTTCATTTATGTGCTCATAGATTTTTTATTTATTTTAAACGCACTGTGGTAAGTCATTTACTTAAATCAGATCAGCGAGCATGTCTCACCTGTAACTAAAGGTGCAGCTTTGAATTCTCACTGCCTCCTCTGTATGACTCTAAATCCAAACACCATTATCTCTATTGTAATCTTCTCCTCTCTGGCCTCTCTGATAATCCCTCAGATACAAACAAAACAACCAAAAGTGCCTGATAAATGAATGGATAGAGTAGTGATAAAATGGACTAGGGGATGTATATGGATAAATTCATAGATAAATTGACAGCCAGATAAATGAAGTGATACATGGTAAAATTGAGGTAAAAATTAAAATGAGCTGAACAAATATCTTTATGGATATCAATAACTGAGAGACACATTCTTCTTAATGTTATACTGCATGGGGTAAAGGAATAAAAGACTGATTACTACAAGCTGAGAGGATGATTTGCAGTATTGTTTTAGCCTGGCTTGCCAGAAGTATCTGTGATTTTTGTTTAGCAATTCAGTCTGATGAGCTTATGGTATTTTTGAGTGGGAGGAAAGATTGTGCAAGCTGTAATAATAGTATTAGTTCTCCTGCTATGCATTTGTTACACATGCCTGCCTGCCATATGCTGATGACTTCATGTTTGAGTGGTTGAGCGTGGGTTGTGACAGGCAATGGTTAATGCCATCTTTGATCTGTGCCCTCAGGCAGTGAAGATCGACAAGAGACGAGTGTAGCAGTACAGGTTCAGACAGGCAGGCGGGCTGCTGCACCTCTGGAGTCATGAACTGTTTTCCCCTGGTCAGTACTTCTCCCACTTTACTGAAGCACACAGGTGTGCAGACATATGATGACTCCTGGCTGATATGAATACTGACCTATTTCATGAAGTAGCTCTCTTAAACCAAGGCATGAAAAATATACTATAGACATTTCACAGTGCACATACTGACAACCTACATATTATATTGACAACCTCCATATCGCATTTTGCAACAAGCTGGAGATACTGTCAATGTCAGAAATTCCTGAAGAACAAGTCAGAGACTGACATGAATGTTTTACTTTCCAATCTACACCATTTACTACTGCAATGAATTGCAACACAGCTCGAAGTTGAACTCACAAATTCCCGATGCTAAAAATGTTTGCTTTTATTATTTTGTATGTGTACATGTGATGGCTGTTTGAGTTAATTAATTATATTGTTGTGTTATGTACGTACGTAAATATGTATGTAATTGTTTCTGTTTTAAATGGCTCTTTGAGTCATTTTGTGTCTCTTTTGGCAGGTTTGATGGCCTTTGTGGACCTTTGACAGTCTTTGTGGTGATGTTTGACTTGTGTCTCTTTCTTTGCTAAATTTTCTCCCTCTCTCTGTCATTTTGACTCTCTTTGTGGTAGTGTATGTTTGCGGCGATTTTGCATTTCTTTGTGGTTCTTTGTTCTTTTGCATCGCTTTGTGGCTGTTTTGCATTTTTTGTCATTGTTGACTGAACGAGAAACAGCAACTTTAAACAAAGGCTCTGGCTCATTAGCCCCCTGTCCAGTTCAACATATATTAGAGAATTTTTATTAAAGATCGTAATGCATTATGATGTGCTAATTCACCTGCAAGACAGGAGTCATATTTCAGCCTTTGACACATCAGTTTTGACCCTTCCTACAAGGAAATAGGGACAATATACACTATCAGTCAAAAGTTTGGACACACATAGGAATGACCATGTTTTTCATGAAAAGATACATGTCTTCAGTTGTGTTACC
>JAUMHL010000006.1:16057470-16079666 GCA_032362345.1 Sandelia bainsii | reverse complement strand
TGTTATGAAATCTGCTTTTCTTTCACAAACATGGTCATTTCTATGTGTGTCCAAACTTTTGACTGGTA
The DNA here is from genome assembly GCA_032362345.1 of Sandelia bainsii. Classification (NCBI taxonomy): domain Eukaryota; kingdom Metazoa; phylum Chordata; class Actinopteri; order Anabantiformes; family Anabantidae; genus Sandelia; species Sandelia bainsii. The sequence goes on along the minus strand of JAUMHL010000006.1, from coordinate 16,079,598 downwards.
GTGTAGATTTTCTGAATGTGATTGTTGTAAGGACGCAGGTCAGTTATTTACTCACACGCTGTTCATTACTACTGTTTTGTTTATGTCCAGCACACATATGGTTAATCAGGATTGACAAGCTAAGGGTAGTTGCGCATGCGCACACGGTGCCGAGAGAGGAAACAGCCGGGGAGTAGTCAAACAGTCAACGATCACAGAGAAAGACAGAGGAAAAACGAGAGAGGACCAGCAGTCCAGGTTCAGCTGGGTTTTTTTCCCCTCAGAACAATTATGCTCGTCTCGCCGCTGTCGCTTCCTCTCAGGTGTCCGCTTCCCGGTCGCTGAATGGCGCTGGTTACCGTGCAGCGTTCACCGACCCCCAGCACCAGCTCCAGCCCCTGCGTTTCGGTAAGAGCCGCCTTTATTATTGAACCCCCTCCTCCCTCCTCCGCCCTCCGCACTCTGCTATCGCTTCCCCCATCACCAAACCCAAAGCTCTTTGCCGTGAAAGGTGATTAAAGCTTCAGTTCCGTTGTCTATTTATCGGATTCTGCCTGTCATAAACTGCCTTGCCTTTGTGCTCGTGCGCATGCGTGAAATATAACTGCTCATCATTTTTCAGTTACAGTATCAGCGTCTCTGCTGCTAAGTTAACTTGTTTGTTTTTTTTGCTGCTGTTTTAAAACACAACACTGTTAGCAGCGTTAGCTTGCGGGAAAGTTATAGCCGCACTTCTGTTTTTATTGTGCTCCACTTTGACATGGTTCCTGTAATTCACATTTCCGCCAGTTCAAAGGTTCAAACTGGGAGTCAGTTACTTCACACTGAAGGGAAACTCGTTTTTCTTTTCTTATGTTGTGGTGGAAATTGTCACACTTTTTCGTTTGTGTATGTGACAGCAAGTTGTACTGCCAGTTATCTAATGGTTGTTAGTTGCATATATGTATTTAAACCATGAAATATTTCATGCACTTCCGTTTGCAATACAGTAATTACCTTGTGACGTGCTCTGAATTGAGGTAATTACTCTCGCATTTTCTGTTTGGTGCCGTCCTAGTATGTAAACATGACTGTGGACGTGTCTTTTTTCCTCTTTGTCTGTCTCCTCAGCATGTTCGTCTACCTGTCTGCCCCTCTCTTCCTGTCTGTGTGCGTGTATTACTCATGTTGTGGGGATATAAATCTGTTTACACGGTCACATTGTGGGGAAGTCCATAACTTAAATCAATACTTTTTATGGTGAATACTTCTTTTAAGGTTAGGCCAAGGGTTAGGGTCAATCTCCAGGAAATGAATGTAAATTAATGTAATGTCCTCTGAAGCAATGACTGTGTGAGTAGTGATGCAGAGACAGGACTGTGTACATGCAAAGCAAAGGAGTATTCTTGTTTCTACACAGGCAGGGAACCCCATCAGAAAATCAGCAGAAGAGCGAGGAAGTAATATACAAGCTTATGCTCTCTGGTTCCCATTCACTTGTTGTTCTGTCTGCTGCACACAAGCTCACTTCATACGTTTCCTGTGTCTTTTGTTGACTTCAGTCGTCCTTTTCTTTGTCAACAGTCAGTGTGATGTTATATGATAAAAGGCGTTGGTTCTTCTATGTAGCTTATACCAGTCAAATGAAAAGATAAAATCCTAATTCAGTGCTAATGTTTTTATATATATTGTTTTAAATTACAATATTTATTGTAACATATTGGTTATGGATGAAAAATTAGATTCTTACCAATATAGGGTTTTTAAGGCTCATTTGAACATATTAGGATTTAAAACAATCAGATAACATATGAGATTGATCAGACAGTAGCTGAAAGGTACTGTGCGTCTGGTTGATACTGTTTTGACAAACCAACATTGTAATATGTTTGGTGGAAACCACATGTTTCCGCTGACTGTAGCTGTACTGACATCCGAGTAGCAGATGTATTTATCATTGCACCAGAATGAGTTTAACGCTAATGGTTCATTAAACATGAATGGTGTAAATTAAACATGAAAATGAGCGTAACGTCATTAAGGTAGCCACCGTGTTCTGCTACACTGACCTATGGGTGGGCCTCTATAGACATGAACCAGTCTGCAATGTCTGATTTTGCAATTAAAGTTAGTAAGTTAGTTTAATTTCATCTGTAAAATGATTGAGATCAAGATCTGTTTTTTCAGAGACGTAAAAACAAAAGAAAAAAACAACATAACAATAAAATTCTAAATCACACACACAGTGCAGCTATTTTATTAACAAATTAAAACAATCACAGTATTACTCTTAAATGAGCTAATACAATTTAAATTTCTCTCAGGGAAATGTGTGAGTTCCTTTAGCTTATGTCAGTAGTCATGTTACTGTCAGTTAGTGCATATTACTGGAAACCAGTCTTCTCCAGTTTACAGCTGGTATGAGGAACTTTTTAGTCTAGTCTCTCCTGTGATGTGGTGTCATGACTATGAGCGCTGAACTCAACAAAGGATGTTAAATATCCCAGCCCTTCAGATAGCAATGCCTAATAGATAAAGACACGGGTTTGCTGATGCCTTGTGCTCACCCCACACACCTCAACCCGTTGAGGCAGGTGGCCGCCCACCCTCAGCCCGGTGTTTTTCCTCTCCATGGTCTCCTACTTTTGTTGAATTTTCTTTATAATTCAGTAAGGTCTTGAGCTAACTATTTCAAGTTCCTTGAGGTGATTTTTGTTGTGAATTGGCACTATATAAATAAAATTAAATTGAATTATAGGTGCTAGTCCCACCTTCCAATATAAATCGGTGATGAGTACGACAGCTGTCTGCAGTAACATATGGAGTGGCACTGTGGTAAAAGTGGGTGGTAGCAGCAGGATGAACATACAGCACATATTCATAATCCACTAAAGTATAGTGGATTTTATAATAGTTTTTCTGTCTTCAGAGGAGAAAAAACGAATCAAATACCTTACAAATCAAAGTATTTAATCATATTGATGGAAAACTGAAATGAAAATAGACTTATAGTATTCTATTCTAAAATAGTCTTAACGTATTCTTGTTTACTGATTTGCAACTTTTTCCATAATGGCCTGTAACACACAAGGTGCAACTGTCATGCTCTATAAACAATATAGAAAATTGCTGATGGTTGACAAATGTATATTGAAGATAGTCGGTCACAAACTCTGGGTTTTGCAACCTTGAAAACGACCCTGTCCTCCACACCTTTTGGTGTTCCCAGAGTAAGTGTACACACATATTTCAGGTAATTTGTTCTCACTGTCATCCAGCATGACTTTTAGATCATAACAACGAGCAGTCACTTTCAAAAAGTGTAAAGGTCAAAGCAGCTAACTGAATAGTGCCAGTTTGTGGCCTTTATTTGATTATGTACTGTGTGTTTGAGATAGTGAGCCAGGGGAACTTTCACCGCTACAGGAGTACAAGCTGTAACAGTAGAGGAAGGTGATATGTGTAATTTAGCAATGTGAAACAGGCAGGGGTGGTGAGGGATGTGAAGCAATTTTTTGTGGAAATATGCTTTCAAGTTTCAACCTGTGCACACAAACATTGATAACTCATTGCATAGACACATGTCCAGTTTCCTGTGTCTGGCTGTCGTGTGGTGTGTATGTGTGTGTAAAGTCTGTCATGACACACCTTCAAGTGTTTTTACCCCCACTGTGTTTACTTGAACTTTATGTTGAACCTGTCCAGCCTCATTGGCATAGGTCTGCTCCATAATAAGAGTTTCTGTAGGGAAAACATACACATTTTACTATCCAAACTGGGACACATCCATTCAGCCTTTAGGGGAGAAGCTTTTGTTAGTTTTAACTTGGTGACTGTAGGTGCTGTGACTCCTAATGCAGCACAAACTTGTTTCCAGAACCCTGCCCTGCCTGCATGTTCAGGCTAAACATTTCCATAAGGTTTGGAAAAGTCCTCTTACATTTTCATATATGCAAAATCTGTGTGTGTCTTCCCATGTAAACAACGGTTGGATGAAATGTCAAAAGAAGACACAACAACTGAAACTTTGTCTAATTAACTAAAAAATACTTTACTTTATATGTACAATAAAATTATTACCTTTTTTTCAGAGTCTTAATTATTCTCAGTTTTGCTTCATGTGACGTCAAGTGTAACGTAGCTCACCATAACTAAATGAGTCTGAAAGGCCACAGAGGAAACCTGCTTTGAATGTTGTGACTGACAGAGACTGAGCACATCTGCATTAAACTGGATCTGCAACAGTGTCACAAGACCCAGCAACAAATTCTGGCATCCAGGCGCTTCTTTACTGCTTTACACTTGCAGTGGAAATTAAAGACACAGATACAACTTTCATTGGCCATATCAGGCCTAGTTGTGTTGTCACAGATAGGAAAAACATTCTGTGATATGATTTTTTGTTTCATGTATATCTCTAATCAGAGCAAACAGACTGAGGCAGACCTACACGAGTTGTTTTGTCTGTGCCCATCGTGACTTACCATCAACTATGTAATCCACTTCTTCCATTTATGAAGATGTTAATGGTTTTGTAATGTTGTTAAGTCTACAGTGTAAACAAGATATGTAGCAGGCATTACAAGATAAGCGCCAGGTGTTAATCTGCCACTAAGCCTCGCCCTTCTCATTTAGCAAAGCTTCATACTCCACAATGTGCTGATTTAGATTTTCCTTCCTTTGTCTCTTTACCTCATCTCTTTGGTTGATTTTTGTGTGAGAGTATGTTATTCCCTGACCGGCCACACCTTAAAAACAGACTGAGGTCATTTTCCTGGATAGTGCATAAATTGATTTGAGGCTGAAATGTGCTCTGCCTGCTGCTGGATGCTGCCTGAACTTTAAATGCATTTGTGCCTGTCTGAATATTAAAACATATTTTTAACACAACATAGGACAGTGTGATTGAATTCCTTTACCTCATTTAAATGTTAAATGTCCTTTGAAGAGCATCATAAATATAATTGAATACTAAGACCAAAGTTATGCTTTTAATTGCAGTTATTATTCACAGTAGTGTATAACTATCTCCTGCTACAGCAGAGCAATGTTTTTACACAGGTGATAAGGGCAAATATGATGTTATTAAATGTCTTAAAGTGTCAACAGCCGAAAGCTAAAAAATGTTCAGTAAATTATGACTTGGAGTAAAGAGCGCTATGATGCCATATCAAGTTAATCAACCATGATTGATGAATTTTCTTCTGTCCAGCTAATCGATTAATAATTGACTAGTGTCTTTGAGCTCAGCTGTTTACCATCTTATGTGGTACTGTACTTCCCCAATTAAATGTAGTGTTCTCATCTCTCTAGGAGTCCGGTAGTGGGGAGGATGACCGTCGCTCTCAGCCGAGGAGGTAAGATATTGTAAAGAAACACTCTTGCTCTATCTCAAAGCGTTACCATCTTTTCTCTGCTACTGTATGTGGCAGCCCCCGATTTCTGACATGATGGGATATAAATTTTACCTGGACAAGCACCTGGTGATTAATCATTACATGAATTTGAGCCTTCAGGACTTTCTTTGTTTACTGTTGAGACTTTACAAAGAGCTGCTGTGATGTGGCGTCACATTTCTGTGCCCTTGTTGCCTCGGGCATGAACTGACTTGGGAATCTGGTTTATCCTGTTTCACTGTAACGCATTTGCAACTGGGTTTAGTCCACCAGTGATCAGCAATTTCCTTCCACTGCCTACTGTGTTTATTTGTTCTAGATACGCATGATATCAGTGAACTGTAGCTGCAGTAATGCCCTTGTTTTATTTGGTCCTTTTCATAACAGATTGAATCCCCTCATGTAATTAAATGGTGGTTTTCTGGCTGACCGTTAGAGGGCAGTAGGGTCCCTGTAAGTCAGCTCTGGGTATGTGGGTCAGGGGAGCTGCAATGCTGATCCATTGGCAGATTGGAAGCCACTCCCATAGTCAGAGTGCTTCTGTTTGTCTGGTCATTGGAGCTCTGTGCTGTCCAACTAAGAGGACTGTCTGTATTTGTGCAGCTGGGAGTGAAATCTATATTCACATGTGAATGTGTGTGTGTGTTTATTTGTGTGTACAGGAGTAGGATCAGATGTCATTTAAATTTTGAGTACTTTGAATATTTTGTTTAGAAGTTCTGAGATATTTGACAATTGACCTTTGTAATTTCTTTTCTTAAATCCCATGATGTATTATTTACTGGAATAAATCCAGAGAGCAGATGGTAGAGTGTGGTTAGATGTTGAGATTGGTTCATTTACCTTTGGTTGAACTTGTTTTCTATGTACTGCTAGTCCATTGTATTACTCTTGGTAGTGGCTCACTACTTTTCTGGTGTGATTCTAAATTTCAAGACATTACCAGATAGATACTAGTAGCTAAATAGATGCTGTGAAACATCTAGATACTTCTTAACTTTTGTACTGGAGTTCAGCAATATTTCTGACGGTCATAAAACAAATTTTATTTATGTAAAGGTTTGTCTCTGGCCAATACTATACTACAATATGGAAGTGTCACAAAAGAGAGTACTTGTATTTTGTGTAATAAAATATTCAAATATGTGTGTACATATTTGTTTATATTTACATGAGGAAGGAAAGGGGTTTGTTTTTATGTTTGACATATTTAGCATCTCGCAAGAGTTAACTGAATAGTTAACACAAGAAGGTATGTTGAAAAGCGCATATTTCACTTTACTCTGTCTTCAAGTCCAAGCTGCAGTTCCGTGTTGCATCCCAGTGATCTCAGGTATGTTGAGAAAGACGCAAAAATTATTTGTTAAAAGAGAGCCTGCCCACTGAACAACCTGTTCTCAAAATCTCGTTCATTTTCACCCACTCTGCTGACGTCTGTGAGGCTGCCTGTTGTGCTGTAGAAATCAGCAGCTGCAGCAGGAAGGGCTCATCTATGACACAGGTTAGACAATCGCTCAGACTGGAATGAGGCTTTAGTGATGCAGTGTGTCTGTCTGCGTAAGCAGGGCCCACTGCAGTCCTGCTGATTAAAGTCAGTGACATCAGCTGAAGCAGCAACGTCACTGGAGGATCTACACAAGAGAAATCAGAGGGAAAAAGAGGAATTATGAGGCTTCATTTGAAGGGTTTTGTCTTTTACAATCTGGTTAAATCTTCAGCGAGATTTAAAAAGTGGAAACATGAATTATGTGGTGTGTATGGACATTGGTTTCATCATAGTCTGTTTTTTCTGCACACTTCCAGTTTACACTTGTGCCTGTGTGACTGCATGATAAATCCTTTTCACTCACTTTATTATAATCTTGGTGGTGCAGTGATTACCGCTGTCTCCTCTCAGCAAGAAGGCTGTGGCCTTTTGGCATGTTTTCCCAGTGCCTGCATGCGTTTTCTCTGCATGCTCCAGTTTCCTCCCACAGTCCAAAGACATGTAGGTTAGTTTAGGTTGTGACTCTGAATTATCCATACGTGTTAATGGGAGCGATGAATGGTTGTCTTTAGATGTCAGTCCTGTGAAGGCGACCTGTTCAGGGTTTTCCCCGTCTATTACAGAACATCAGCTTGGATTGGCTCCAGCCTCCCATGGCTCATAAGGATGGCTCAGTGTAGCTAATGGATGTATGTTGTAATCTTATATAAGTGGTCTGTTAGATATGCTATCTGTCAGATTGATTAGACTGTGAATAATGTAAGTGTGTATATGTGTGTGTGCATTGAATGAGCAGTCTTCTTCAGACTGAAGAAGCTACGTACTTGAATGAGTAGTGAAATGTTTTGACCAAACAAAAGTTGCCATGTCCAGTTTCCATGACTCAGCTTCCAGATCACCTCACCTGGATGACTGAGAATCTTCACTATCTAGTGTACATACTTTGCTGAACCACCCGTGACTCAGCATTGGGCGTCCTGTATTATAAATGTCTCGTGATCACTAAGGTCACTCAGTGTTTGTGTACGTGGAAGCGTAAGAGTAACAGGAGTACCCAGTGTCTGTCTTGTGTGTAAAAACCACATGCTGGCCTTTACTGCCTGTCATTGGACGGTGTGAATTTCAACAGTCAAATGAGAGAACAATAAGAAGGAACTTGAGAGATGGGTCCCAAAACACACACACACAAACATGTTGAAGTCCATGGACCACGAGAGCAGGATATGGCCCATGACTGTTGCTGACTAGACCCTTCACAATAAATGCATTTCGTTGCCTTGTACTTGTACATGTGTAATGACAATAAAGTTGAATCTAATCTAAAAAAAAAAAAAAATGTAACGCATATTTCTTTATAGGGATGCAAATTTCAAGCACATTCTAATGGATAGTCTGCCCCATTAACAATCAATAATCAGTAAATCCTTAACAAGTTATGAAATAGAGTGCTTTTTAATAAAACAGTGTCTAAGCACTCATGTGACCTATGTTCGCTGCATGATTTAGTGCATTTAGAATTGAGTAAAGTTACATTAATTATAAATAAAACAACACAAAGATACAATTTAAAATAATGGAGCTCCTACTTCCGCCTGTCACTATTCAAATATTGTTCAGACAAAATCTAAAGTATTAAACACAACAAATAAGTATTAAACACAACAAATACACAACATTTTCTGACAGTCACACTGCACTTTTCTCACCTTATACATAATCAATTATTAACATCAACGAATAATCACCGACTGCCAATTTCCTTGATTTGTGAGAATCAGGAATTGTTACTTAGTTTGTGCTCTTCAGTCCAGGCTAATGTCAGGTGCAAGTAGCCAAAAAGAACAGTCCCAGTCATAGAAAATTTATCCACACACTGACAAAGAAGTGATAGGGAAAAGTATTCCATGTGCAAAAAATGACACTGTGAAAAAATGCCTAGCAGGCACATGCCCTGGGGCCTGAAAGGGCCTGAGCCATTGAGTGAAGTGAGTGTTAATTTTTCTTATTGTAAAGTCATAGAGCTCCAGGAAAATGTGCAAAATGGTAACAAAAACAATGAAAAAGAGACAAAAAACAACTATAAAGACACACAAAATGACTGAAACGTGACTTAAAAGAGGCACATGATGTCTCTTATGTCCCTGTGGGGAATGAACGTGAGAATAAAGTCGGACATAAGGGTAAAGAAACCTGATGACAGGAATAGAAAGCTGTGGTGGGACAGTGGAACAGGAAGCTGAGGTTTAGATTTAGTAACAGATTAACTAGCTGTTAACAGTCAATGATGAAGACCTACTGATGTCATAAATAAATAAAATTTTCTTCACAGAGAGGAAATTAAAGCATGTAACATCATGAAGCTAATGAACCCATTATGTTGCTACTAGATCATATCTGCTGGCTTCTTAATCAAGGATTGTTAAGTACAAAAACACACACAGCACATAACACACTACACTTATCACCTGAAAGAAAAACACCACTGCAGTTGTTGCTGCTGCTTTTGCTGTTGTTGTGTTTGCTGTTGTTTATCCTGTGACATGAATTGGCAGTCAGGTAGTAGCCATGTGTTTACCCAGAGTTTGTAATCCATCCTTTACAATGAAACCACAAGGCCTGACCATGTCTGAGGTCAAGTTTCTTCTCAGTTCACGGGTTGCCTGGTGACATTTTTGATTTCTCAATCCTTTTTGCAGTTGTTGTTGTTGTTGTTGTTGTTGGGCTGCTGCAGGAATCAGAGACACATTAGGTGTCAGATGTCGCTTTTCCATAAAGGCTGTAGCTCTAGAGTTGGTTACACAACTTTCTCACCCTTCCCCGACAAGCGGGGATCAGTCAACACAAATGTGATCAGCGTGTGGCCACAGAGGATCCTCCTCTGGGTATGGGGAGTACTTAATGCTTAATCGGGAGAAGTGCTACCCTCGCAGCTAAATTACCAGGTTTCTGATGCTGTTGTCGCCATGAGAAGATCGAAAACTGTCAGCAGGGCTAGGCGGTATTGACAAGAATGACACTAGCTTTTTACCAGAAATCCTCCCCTGACAGACAGACAATGTCTTCTGTCCATCATCTGAGATAGAGAAAACCATGTTGTATTATTGTTTTTGTGATAGTATTCGCAGCGAGCAAGTGGGTGTGTTAACAACATTCCCTTTCAGTCGATCCGCTCAGCACAACACCATCAAGTATGGGAAATGTTTACCATACTCTTTGGTGTTGTACCGCGCTTGTCTTCTTCAGGATATTTGGATTATATGGATTATATACATAACACATTGTTTCTAATTATGTCACTGGCACTACTTTAGTATGCTGTAAACAAAGCACTGTGATTTCATACTTTTTGTGTCATGTTATGGCTCCTGAATGCTCCATCGCTTGACCTTTCACCTAACGCCTCTGACACAGTCTCCTGTCGTGTGTAACGTGTAAAAGGTAAACTCCAGACAATGTCGGGAGCTCATATGAGAAAACTGCTTCCCTCACCATTTTGTTTCTGCTTCTCTACTGTGACAAAAAAAAAGACTTTTAAAAAATGTTGACATTGCTCTAGAAATCCTAGAATTGAAATGAACAGTTTCACAACCAGCAATGAGTGATTTCCAGAGTCATATTCAGTGTAATACAACTTAAACAGTAGTTGTCTCTATAACACTACTGTTGTTGACCCACCAGCTTAAGCACGGTGGCACTAATAATCCGTCATACAGCCTTCGACAGGCGGCTGTGTTCACCGATTGGACCGTGTGTGTCTCCTCCCCTTCAGCTGCAGGATTTACCGCAGCCTGCTGCAGCCTGCAACAGTCCCACTGTGCAGATGTGATGAGGCACCTGCTCTGCCACACAGAACATGTGAAATATGCCAGTATCTTTATCTGTGCTGAATTATAGTCATTTTAATATTATCGCACTCTTTAGAGTTTTTTGTTTTATATTTTGTTGACGGATAATTCCCTAAATCCGCAATGCCGTTTTGCTCATTAAAAGCAAAAACTAAGACCTTGCATCAGAGGTTCTGAGCTTTCACAACCCCTCCACACCACAAGAACGACTATCGGTAACTTCAATCCGCCTCTGTGCGCACCGCCCCGGGCACCCGAGCAGCGATGCCTCCCGGTGTTGTGACCGCGCCACGGAGCTCATCAGCCGGCTGCTTCTGCGCCTGCTGCGGGGTGAAGATGAGACCTTATTTCACCGAGAACTCCGTGATCTCACAGGGGGAGATTTATCAGCTGTAAGTTTACTGAATACACTGTGGAAGATTATTTAACTATGAATTGTAATGACATCTTGAGGTTATTGTATTTCCACAACTTAATTAGTGTGAATAGTCTAATACTGTAGTAGAATCTAATTCAGTTTGCACAATACCAGTGAGTGGTTGGACCATGTTTTTCTGACTTGATAATTACTTACTCTGTCTTGATACAGTTCATATTGTCATGTGGTTACAGTGATCTGCTATGACAAAGGATTGTGGGTTTTCCATGATGATGAAATGGGAAGGATACCACAGTAGCAGCAGAGCCAGTGGTTTCCTTCCCTTCGCTCCTTGAGAAATATCCGTCAGATGCTATACTCCTCTCTTCACGTGCACCACCCCTCCACCCACCTTTTCTTTTTGTGCCTGAAATATGTCTTGAAGGGGCACAGCAGAAACACACAGTGTACCTGAGACAGATTGTTCGTGAATCAGAGGATGTGATTAATGTTGAATGTCTTAAGAGAACAAACACTGGAAATGGTACTGGCATTTACAGGCTCCGTTTACCATGTTTGGTCGACCAAGTGAAGACATAGTTTGTCGTACTTGTCTGTTTTTTGTACAAGATCTGTTGTTTCTGTGAATCTGTGTGTGCATGTACACTTGGTTTTAGAGTATTAAATCAGCTCAGGACTTATCTTCTGGACTGAGGATCTTCTTCCAAATGTTTTTTTTCTGTACTCTATATATTTATAAGTGGCAAGTGGGTAGAAGGTAGTTTTATGCTTTCATTATTTGCCATCGTTGCCAGTGTTTCTTGTGTGCACAATCCCGTTGCAGGGGAAGACATAGAGGGTTTTTCATGTTTTTACTAACTTGTCAATGTAACGTTTATATATATATATAGACATGGGTTGGTTATTTATTTTTGTCAATCTGCATTTACTCCGACATGACGAGACACAATGAGACTTTCACTTTCTTGTCAGCTTTCATCCCTTTGTTGAACGTTCAGTGATGAATCATGCTAGGATTTTGGCCGTGATTCAAAAAATGTCAGAGCAATGTCAAAATCAAAAGAATGCGTTAGGCATCTAAACTCTATTACATAATGTCATTGTTCAGAGAGCGGCAGTGCCAAGTAGCTTTGCCGGAGCTGGCGATGTCTTGCCAGGCTGTTGTAACTGAAGTCTAAGCCACAACCAGTTAAGCAGACAAAACTGCATGTAGATCTGCTGTGAGGGAAAGGTTCATGTGAAGAAGAGAACTGGTTTGTTAAATGGGTGGACAATTTGGCTTTTCCCTCTGTGTATGAATGTGTCTTTCTCGTGCCATTTTATGAATATGTCGACTTCTAAGCCAACGCGTGGTTTGTACTAGATGGGCTTTAGTTGCAAACTGCACAGTCAAGTATCTTGAGTTCATAAAGGCACAAAATCTGTCCAATATTGTTTTGTGTATTATGTTTGTACGGGATGTTGTGTATTTTTTAAGAAAACACAAGATTAAATTGATAATAAAACCACACATACCGAAGATTCTCCAGATCTTTTCAGTGTTAGCTTTACATGTCTCCACAGTAGTATTAAGAGGACAACACACATAGAATTAGTTTAGTCTATAAATATTAAATATATAAATATTGTCCAATGATCCTAAACCAGAGAATAGAGACTGGTGGTTTTGTGTTTTTTTCACTTGAAAAATGTATTATTAATCGGCAAATTGTTTCAGCTCTACAAGAAATACATGTGCTCAAAATGACATCTCTTAAGGAAGGTAATGAGCTGAGAGCTTGTCCAAGGTGCCATTAATTACAATATTTATCTTTTTAAAAAGTTGCTTTAGCCAGAGCTAAGAGAGTTGTAGTGTGTTTTACTGTTGAGGAAATGTCTGTAAAATAACTTAAACTACAATTCCAGGGTGAAATGTATTACTATTTATGGATGGTTATCACTCGTTTTATTTTCTCTCTCTCTTTCTGTCCAGTATCAGTGAAAGTTTCCTGACAGTTAAAGGAGCTGCTCTCTTCTTACCTCGAGGAAATGGCTCCTCCCCTTCTTCTGCCTCTCGTTTCTCACAGCTTCGCAGTAAACATGCAGGTGAGGTGAAAGGTTAACTTTCTGACTATATCATCTGTTCTTTTGGTAAATAAGGTGTCCACAACTGCCATTCCTGACACTGATCAAACACTGTGTTTTATCACTCTCTCCTTACCAGGAGACATCCAGCAGCACCTACAAACCATGTTCACTCTCCTCAGACCAGAGGACAACATCAAACTGGTAGGTACACACTGTAACTCACAAACACACAAAATGCAGTCTAAAGTTTGTCAGTCAACGGTGTTTTTCCTGCTCCAGGCGGTTCGTTTGGAGAGCGCCCACTCTCAGCTCACCCGCTACATGGTGGTGGTGTCAACCAATGGTCGTCAGGACACGGAGGAGACCGTGGTGTTGGGAATGGATTTCAGTCCTGTAGACAGGTGAGACAGTAACACATGCAAGCACGTGGCTGCCTGTTTGATATTATTCATACAGCTGTAACATGGAGATTTTTTTCTCTCCCAGCTCCTGTTCTATAGGGCTGGTTTTACCCTTATGGAGCGACACGATCATACATCTGGACGGTGATGGGTAAGAAAAAGAAAAACCAACACATCTTGCTTTAATCAAACAGCAACAACCCGTCACAAAGCATGGGTGCTGAGATGGCTGACAGTGTGTTTTTTCATTTTCCTTTGTGCTCCATATCTTCTTGCTTCCAGGGGTTTCAGTGTGTCAACTGACAACAGAGTACATGTTTTCAAGCCAGTTTCTGTGCAGGCCATGTGGTGAGTCGTACTACATAAATAACACAACCTAGTACAAAGAGATATCAATATCCTCCCTTCTTAAGTATACATATTTAATTTGTGCCATTTATTGAAGTCTTTGTCTGTCTTACTCTCACATTCTCACAGGTCGGCTCTGCAGTCACTCCATAAAGCATGTGAAGTGGCTCGTTGTCACAACTACTTCCCAGGCAGCTTGTTCCTCACCTGGGTCAGCTACTACCAGAGCAGGGTCTCCTCCGACCAGTCGCGCATCAACGAATGGAACGCCATGCAGGATGTGCAGTCACACCGTGCAGATTCTCCCGTCCTCTTCTCTGATGTGTAAATATGCAGAACTATAAAATATGTTCTTTACTTTTTATTTTTTTGCTCCACTTTTTTAGTTATTTTTCTATGCAAAATGATTATGATATTAGTTTGAAAAAGACAGTAAGTGTAGAAATTAAAATCACTACAATTTCATATTTGTCTGTTTGACTGTACTTTATGTTTGCAGTAATACCTCATTTATGGAATAAAATTTTACTTACTTCTAATATTTCAATTTTATGGTGCTTCTGCAGACCTACAGAAAGAGAACTGACAGAGCGTCAGATTAAAGCCAGTTTGAGGGAGATCATGATGCAGAAAGACCTTGAGAATGTCACCTGCAAAGAGGTGAGTCAGTGCTTTAGATGCTGCTTGTGCAGATGCTCCAAACAGATGCATTTAGCATTTTAATTTATTTAAGCCACTTTTTGCAAGCAATAGTGTCCCTCCTAAAGACAGTTTTGAGAAAGCGACACATTTATCTCAAGATTTGCATTTTTAAAATGGTGTGCGTGTGTGTGTTTGGTTGTGCAGATTCGAACAGAGCTGGAAATGCACATGACGTGCAACCTGCGAGAGTTCAAGGAATACATTGACAAGGAGATGATTGTCATTCTGGGCCAAATGGACAGTCCTACAGAGATCTTTGATCACGTCTTCTTGGTAGGTTGACTCAGAACTCTGAAGTACCATGACTGCATTTGTCACCCGAGGTGGTCTCATTACACTGAAAACCACAAGATGACGAACTGCCAGAACAGCTGGATCAATCAAAAAGTTGAATATTTTGTTAATAATTAGTCAATTATAAATATAATCTGAACGTGGGTTGCATATCTGGTTCAATCCATGTCTAGAAAACTTGGTGATACATGAGGTAGTCTTGTTTAATTCCTCCCAATTTTAAGGTACTTTACCATTGTTTGATTTGGAGTGCACTTTGGACATTGGGCATGTCTTGCCACAGGATTTAAGAATTATGAAAAGCTCGGTGGAAGTCTCTGAACAAGTCTGAGGATTGCTTTTGTGTCCTACAGGGATCTGAGTGGAATGCATCCAATTTGGAGGAGTTGCAGAAGAGTGGGTAAGGAGGGGCACAAAAGCACCAAAACCCACAGCACAGTACAAACTTTGCTGACGTCAATAAAAACATAGATTATTATATCATAAGACCCTAACAATGTTTTAGTTTTAGAATGAAATTAAATGTTTTGTGATAAAATATTCTTCTCCAAATAAGCTCAGTGGAACGACTGCACATCCAGTCATTTCTCATCTTCTTCTCTTCTTCCCTCTCATTCACTCAGTGTTCAGTACATCTTGAATGTAACGAGGGAGATTGATAACTTCTTTCCTGGTGTGTTTGAGTACCACAACATTCGTGTTTACGACGAGGAGGCCACTGATCTGCTTGCCTATTGGAATGACACCTACAAGTTTATATCTAGAGCCAAGTGAGTTTCAGATGATTGCATTTTCTTTCTCTGATCTACTCATCTTCTTATGGCAATGCATTCTTTGTTCCTTGTTGTCCTTTTTGTCATTTCTCTCTACTCTTGTCAGTTGTTTTTTTAGGAGTTACCTTCTTTGAAAAAAATTTAGAAACTCAACAGTAGGCTCATATGTATATGTATTTCTTATAACTACACCAGGAAAGATGGGTCCAAGTGTCTGGTGCACTGTAAAATGGGTATAAGCCGCTCTGCAGCCACGGTGATCGCATACGCCATGAAAGAGAACGGCTGGGATTTGAAAAAAGCATTTGATTACGTCAAGGAGCGTCGAACTGTGACTAAACCTAATCCCTCTTTTATGAGACAGCTGGAGGAATATCAGGGAATACTTCTAGCCAGGTACCCACATAAACACACATGCGTGTATTTAGAATGGATTTCTGTGCGTAGCATGATGATAACACTACATGCACTGTATGATTGAGAATGAAATGGATGCACACAGCTAAAACTACATAAAAAATCAGTGCAGTGCTGATATACAACACAGTAAATTTTGTTATTTACTTTTTCCTGCAGCAGGCAGAGGCACAACAAACTGTGGCGTTCTCATTCTGACAGCGACCTGTCTGAGCACCATGAGCCACTCTCTAAATCCTATGCCCAACCTCACAGCTTGGGCCGGTCCGATCCTCATAACCAGGCAAGTGGCACGCCTGGTCCCTCAGTTAAAGAATTGCTGGAATCACTGGGAACTTCGGTCAGCACTGGCAAAGCAGGGCACTCCAGTAGCCAGCCTGATACTGGCATCCAGTCCAATCAGCTCAACTCTTCATCCTTTGAATGGGCGGCAACTTTTTCACGTGATGCTGAGGCTCAAAACCTGGAGGCTCACTCTCTTTCTGCTGTAACCCAGAGCAGCTACGTGAGTCCTCCTTGCCCTGACTCCACAGCTGGCTCTGTGTCTCCGTTATCTCCTCCGCTTTCTAATGGATTGTGTGACTCTGAAGAGCAGCTCTCATCACCTCCTCTTTCCAAGCCAAGGGCTGCCACTGTGGTGCCTGAGCCTCACAAAACAGACATGGTCACTGTTGCACAGAGTGTTTCGTTGGGCCAACCTCACCCGCCTCCTTCTCTTCACCACCTGCCCCTCTCGCCTGCCCCGTCCCCAACTTTAGCCTGCATGGACGAGGTTATCAAACCACAGGTGTTAAAACCGATACTAGTGACAGTGCCTGAGCCCATGACAACACAAACACCAAACGCACAACAGGCAGGAACCCAGTGTCTGTCTGCACCAGTGCCTGTTAGAAAACCAGACTGTGTCCAACAGATATGTGGCTTGTCTTTAGGTGGTTTAGCAGCCCAACCTCCCTCCGCCAGTGATTTTATCAGCTATTCCAGTGCCATTCCACAAGACAAAGAGGTGTTGTTTGGCCACAGTGCAGATCACATTAACTTTTTCAGTGCCAGGGAAAAGTTTAAGGGAATGAATCAAGATGGTAAAACTTTAAGTACTGTGGTGCAGCAGTCGCCCCTGAAGAGTTGTGCCAAGGAACAGCAACCACTGCTTCAGGAGGTCTCTACTAGTGAGGGGAAAGAAGAGGAGAAGAGAAAGGTAAAGCTGCTGCTTGTAGAAAAAACATAACTACTGCACATTTTTTTCACCTCAGACAGTCAAATTGTTATCTTTGGGTCAGAGCGTCTTCCCTACTCCACTGTAATGTTGTGTAAATTGCCAAAATAATTATATAAAATTTTCGTTTTTGGAAGTTTGTTGAACCCACAGCAGTTAGTTGGTCTCTATTCATTTGTAACAGTAGTTTAGCTTATGGGCACCACCTAGTGGCATAAAGGCAGAATGCGCCATGCAATAGGCTCTTTAATTCTCTGGAAATGTATGCTACTACTGTCACTTTTATCAGGTATTTATACTGACTCATATATAATATTATCTCTGTTTTCTTTGTAGAAAATATCTGCCCCTGTGCAGGTCACAGGACTGAAGCCTGCAGTGCATACAGGAACCTCTCCTCTTGGCCCTCTTTGCCAGCCAGAGCTTCAGGACCCCCAGGGCCAGGAAGTGAGGAAGTCTAGGCAGGAAATAGAGGATAGAAACATTTTATCACAGAAGGAAGCTGAGAATGTAAAAGAGGAAGTGAAAAACAAGGAAAAGGAGGAGCTGGCTCCTGCTCGTCTGTACAGTGATTGGACAAGGGGGTCTGTGCGGCGTGTCACACAACAGCTGGAGCAAAGAATGAAACAGGAGCATGAGTCTCCATCACCCTCCACATCTCCACCATCCCTCTCTGGCTGTACCTCCTCTCAGCGGCGTTCGCCCAGCGCCCATCCTGTGACAGTGTCTAATCCTCAGGATGCATCAACTTGCTCACAGGGGTCAGTAGTTAGCACTGTGCAGGAAGAGCAAGAGGATGATGATGGACCAGTTAAAAAGGAGAGTGGGGTAGTTGAGATGGGGGCACTAGGAAATAATGATGGAAGCACAAAAGGACACAAACTTAAGCCTGCTGATATTAGATTGCTCTCTACCTCTTCTTTCAACCGCTCTGCCCATTCTCCCTTTGCCTCTGTGAACTTCCTGTGTCTGGAGGGTGTGACAGAGCTCGAGTCAGCAACAGATTGGGACTGTTCCACAGAGGGGCCTCATAGTGACATTGTCATGAGGGAGACATGGGAGACTTTGTGCGAGCTGGGTGCCTTCCTGCAGCAGGTGAGTGTGGGCTGTGCCAACAAGGCCAGGCATGTGGACCAGGCTTTTGGCCTCAGTGCTGGAACCACTCAGAAGCAAGGTAGCAGCATCCAAAAGAGGGTTAGAGAGGTGGAAGCCAGGATTCGCCAGGCAGGGCTGACCCCTCCATCCCTGATGAAGCGTTCTGCCTCTTTGGCCAAACTGGGTTGTCTGGACCTGCTTGCCAATGAACTGAGTGAGTGGGAGCTTAGCCGCTCCTCTGTGGCTCTGCCGTTAGCACAACCTCCTCTCCACACAATTACTGATGAGTCCAAGAAGCAGAGGGTTCACAGCTCTCCTTCCTCAGTTGATCAGCAGCTAGATGTCCTTGGGGTTGGTGGAGAAGGGCTCTCTGAAGTTGGAGAAACCTCACCAGGAGTCTCTGCACCATCAAATCAGAGTCTGCAAAGAGGAAAACCTAACTCTGGCCAAGATATTCTGGACTGGACTGGGCTGACATTTATGACAACAAGGCAGCAATATGGAAGGACTCACCCCCTGAGGAGGCTTAAGAAAAGAACTGTTAGTACCCTTTACCACACCATGTAGCCCTCACCGTGTGTGTGTATGTGAGAGAGAGGGATGATGTGCATCTGTGAGAAATTGTGCATATGTTGGATTTATTCAGTAAAACAAACAAATGCCTCTTGCCTTAAAGGGTATGTTTAGTCGTTTCTTTATGTTTTGCAGATCCTCCAAGAGCCTGTGTGTGATCTCTGATATGAGACACTCACTCAGTGCAAGAGCAGCGAAAAGGCAATGAAGGTTCCGGTTAACTGAAATTTAAACTGAGTCAAATTGGAAGAAACGCTTTGCAGAATAAACACTTTTTAGAAGAAAAAAACAGCACAATCATCCAAGTTGTGTAACTTGTTTCAAATGTTAACATGCCTGAGCCTGCACATACTCACTCTTTACATCATTGCTGGTTTCTCTGTCATCAACTTGATATTTACTTGATCGCTGTCAGTTGATTGAATAGTCTGACGCTGATTTTAGATGGAATGTAACCTGTGTTTTCCTCTTCTCATGCTTTCAAGTGTCTTTATCAGTGTTTGCGAGTTGTACTGGGTAACTACCAAGACAATGATGGTACAATCTGACAGGTAAATGAAT
This sequence comes from Sandelia bainsii, assembly GCA_032362345.1. Classification (NCBI taxonomy): domain Eukaryota; kingdom Metazoa; phylum Chordata; class Actinopteri; order Anabantiformes; family Anabantidae; genus Sandelia; species Sandelia bainsii. Next base: position 16,060,087 of record JAUMHL010000006.1, on the reverse strand, counting down.
CTGCCCAACACTATTTGTACGCTCAGACTGACTTCTCAAATCTGCAGATTTGGTTCAAAATTATCTGGAAAAACTTGGATTAATTTAATAGAAACACTTTGATTGTAATTATGTTTCAGTACAAAGTCAATTCTGCTGTCTTGTGACTGATTTTATAGCTGGTTTGTGCTAGCAGCACCGTAATAAAGACACACAAACTCAGGCTGAACCACAGAAGCCGCCAATTAGTGTTTTATCCCGAGGTGTATCTTGAGATGGGATCATCAACTGAAAATGGTTGCACTGTTGTTCAGCGGTTTATTGAAACAAAATGCAAAGAGAAGAGTAAGAGTGTGTTTGTTTGTTTGTTTGGATTGCACAATACCTCAGTAAGTCAACCAAATCTGACCTGCACAAACGTCAGGCTCTAGATTCCCGGAATGTCCTTCTCAGTCAGAAACAATTTCTCCTTCACTACTTGACAGACTGAAGTAAACTTGTCTCTCTCACGTCCTCTCACAGTTCTGATGCCACTCAAACCTAGATGTTTTTAGTATGTAGTACTGTGTGGGAGAAAGGGTCGGTTAGGGGACAGGGAGTTGAAGGCAGAGTGTATATTTGTGAGGTTTCTGCTGTGTTCTCTTTGGGATGTAAAGGTCTATATTGTGAGTGTTGACATTTTAGGAACTGTACATGTTTTTATATCTGGTTTGTGTCCTTGTGTGAGTGTGACTGTGTAGCACAACTTTACCATGTGGGTGTGTGTACGTTCTTCTTTTTTAAAACTGATTGTCTTTTGTACACTTTTTAGGAGTGTGCCTGTGACTGGCAAGCGAAGCTTCTCTGCAGTCAATCAGAAATGTCTGTACAGGGAGGCCTGTCATACATGCACTTTACTCCCTTTTTAATTTTAAATGTGGCTTTTTTTATGTGTGGTTGCTACTTTTGGGGAGCATGCTTAGGTAGTACCTGTTGGGTATGTGTGCATATTGTCAACAAATGATTTTCTTTCCTTTGTTTTAAACTGTCAGTGTAAATATTTTATATAATGTGCTTAAACTGTGACCATTAAACAATGAAACTGAGCCAGTTTTGCAGCGTCTGTGCACAGCAATCTAAGTTCACAATACACATGCTATATAGTTTTCAGTAAAGATGTTTTGTTAATGTTTTAGAGAAAATCTATGATTAATTGTCTTTACATATTAATCTATTATATGTAAAGAAATAGTGGAAAATGTTCATCACTGTGTCCAAGGACTATAAGCACTTCCTTGGTTCTACTTAATTTTACCGTCCAATCTGCTTTGAACAGCTTTGCCTGAGGTGAGTATTTTCTCTGTTACTTGAAAAACTGTATTTAGATGTTCAGTTTGGTGATGATTAAGGTTGCAGCAGTAAAAAAAGAAAATCAGTAAATCCCTGTTACCCTTGATCACCCACAGATTATTATTATTAAGATCTTTTTGGGACGTTTTTTTTGGTAGAGTGTAATTTTAATGAAAAATATTTATATTAATATACTTGATAGGAATTTTTTTTTTTTTTTTGTCTCGTGCTAAAAGTGCTGCAATGTGAGCTAGGAAAAAAAGCTCACATGGGGGTTAGGTTTTGGTAGGGTTTGTCATGTGAAATGCGGGTCTGTTACATCGATGTGTACCAGCAAAAACAGTAACACATCATGGCAACAGATCTATTGTATGAAATAGGTTTGTTTAACATATAATATGTAATATCTTCACTTACGGCTGACAGTTAACAGAGGTAACACTGACTGGAGCTGTTAAGCCATCGGGCAGTGACATATTTCCTATTTTGATACAATTTTCTGTTTTTTTTATTAAGTCACATACTGTATTCCTGTTAGCACCTGCACATTTCGCACTTCATGTCAACAGTGAAACTGGTAAAACAACATTATCAGTAATTTATTCTCTGCAGCGTAAGAAACAGTAACTACAGCAATCACGTTGCAAACTCATTCCTCATTCCTTTAATTTTCTCTTTATTATTTTCCTTATGCCAGTCTGAGCATCAGGATGCAGGAGATATCTGAAGCATTTAATAAAGCTTTTTGTTTTGTAACTCTAGCTTGACCTCTTTCATGATCGACAGGTAGTGTTCAGGTATGCTTAGTGTGTAAGAGAAAGTAGCTGTTGTGCACTAACTACATCAGAAGTAAACTATAGTCAGAGGTGCACAGCTTACAACTATAATGTCCATCATATTCTGTTCTCTGTAGTCTTTTAACTGGTGTTTCTGCACTATCCAACTAGCTGAGTGCCAGTGGAGGTAACAACGGGAGATGGATGGTTATCAGTCAGTACAGACTCTAAACTGAGGTTTGTCAAACTTGTAGAGCCTTCAGTTTATCATGTCATTTCATTATGTAGTATATAGTTGGAAGTTATGCATCTTTTTTTAAATTCCAAACACAGTCAGAACAGCATAATTCAGTGCTATGGATCACTTTTCATAGGTCTGACACAAAATGCATGTATGTTTAGATTCAGCCACCAGCACAACTTGGTCTACATTACTGTTTTAAAAACTGTTGAATTTATACACAACTCACAAAAAGTTAGGGATATTCGGCTTTCGGGTGAAATTTCAGGATGAACCTAAAATGCACTATAAC
>JAUMHL010000006.1:16046583-16057370 GCA_032362345.1 Sandelia bainsii | reverse complement strand
CTTCTACTTAAATGCCCTACTTTCATGATATAATATCACTGAAGTGTGAACTTTTTACGTTTTCCATAAATTTCACCTGAAAGCCAAATATCCCTAACTTTTTGTGAGTAGTGTATGTAGAATAAAACCCTCCAAAGTAACATAAACTTACTGACTATATTGTGCTACATTAATAAATCCTCGTCCCCAGGGAGTTTTTTTTTGCTTCACGGGGGAGGACAGCTTATGATCAGACATTCCTCCTGAAAACAATGAATGCTGGCTGGGTGGCTGTGTCTACAGAAGATGATCAGGGGTGGCTCCTACTTGGTGTAACACAATCAGTTAATGGGTGGCATTGTTTTTGTTGTTGTTGGATTATATTGTAAATAAAGAATATAATTTACTTCAAAGACAATAGTGATGTATTGCTGCCTTTTGTGCATTGGATATGACATAAATTATTGTGCTGAGCTGCATGTTGGTACAGAGAACTCAGTGAAAACTGAATTATAGAGACATGTATTACTAGTTGCTAGTTAATTCAACAGTTTGCAATCTGTTTTATTCCCATTTCCATGCTGCTCAGCACTCGGGTCACGTGTGTGTGTGTGTTTATATTAAATCACAATTCTTCTGTCAGAGCCCACCAGCAGTGACAATGACCCTCGGGAACGCGCTAGCCCCCTGGGGCAGGCGCGCGTCACGTTTCCCTGTACTCACAGAGCCTGTTCCAAAATAGACGGCATCCACCCTGCACCCACCCACCCTCACCCTCCTCACCCTCCTCTATCCCTGCTCTGTCCCGGTACTCTCTCCTCTCTTTCCCTTTCGAGGAGCGTCACGCAGTTGTCCAGTGCGTCTTCTCAGCAGGTCCGCACCGACCCCAGTGAACTGGATCGCAGGGAATATCATTTAAGAGGAATAAAACCAGCAGCACGAGAAGGAGGAGTGGGCTGTACGACGGAAACGTGAGAGTTGTCCAGGGAAGAGGGGTCTCCCCAAAACCTGAGGTGAGCTGTGCTTGTTGTCTTTCTTTTCTAAAAATGTGTCAGTAACGGTGCTGCAGTGAGGTGAGAGGTGCGTCAGCCTCTTTGCTGCACTGCTGGAGATGAGTGAGCGCGTCCCAGCCTCTGGAGATCATAAAAACACAGCCAGTATCCTACATTGTCACTGTGCACTTTCCTCCTGTGAACGAAGCAGTCGAGTTGAGTCGTACATGGCAGCTGTCGGGTTACTTTAAGGAGCACTTTTAACCCACCTATCCCCGCTCCTCGCCCCCACCATTTCTCTCTCCCTCCCTCACACCTCCTGCGCTCCTGACAACCTATGTTACTGTGTTTATGTCTGTTTGTGTAGGCTGTGCGCGCTTGCTGTTTAAATTTACGGTTCGTTCATTAACGTTAAAGCGCCAGAGAGCGTTGGCTTCATCCTGGGACTATTTCGGACCAGGCAGGGGGGGTGGGAGGAGCGGCTGGTCCGGGTGGGACAGCGCAGTTTGCCATGTCTATATTAGGAAAGTGGCAGTGTCATTCTTTCTCTCTGTCTCGACTGTCCAAAACCGTGCCATGCGCAACAGAAGAGGGCTATCTCATTAACCTGGGGCAAAACTAAAGGAACATGTCGCAGGTTTCTTAATTTACAAAAAACACGTTTCCGCCATTGATTGATTTCCCAAAATATACTATAAGATTATAGACTAATATACTGTATCTCCCTCACCACTCTCCCAATCATTTTTCCAATATACTATAGATAACTTATCTATTTATTTGAGTCCTTTCTTGAACCATGATCAAATTAGACGATAGGGCATTCATAAACAGATAATCTATTTTTATTTATAAAAATGCCTGAAAACGATTAAGGTAAGATTATTAATGTTTGTTTTTTATTAATGCTGTAGAGGTGATAACATCAGACTGCAGCAGAGCATCTTCTGTCTATAACCAATTTATCTTGATAGTCAGGTGGAAAAAACACACTTGAAATATTATTTCTACTACCACTAAATCTCTAAAACAAGAAAAGTATGATATTGAGTTTGCCCTGATATGCTCCACAGTTGAAGTGAATAGTGAATGTTAATTTATTGATAATGGAAGCTTCCAGGAAAGCAGCATGCGCCTCAGTTCTGTTTCAGGCTAAATGTAATGTGTGAAAATCAGATGTCACCACTTAAAGCTGTGATGACAGCAGGATTTGAATAACTTTATGTTGACCTTGTTGTCAGGCCTGACAAGTCTCCACAGAAAATGAACTGAGCTCAGTTGGTGCTCTTTACGGCCAGATGAGTTTATGACCATTCACTAAACTGGAGGAAGGAAACTCAGCTGCATTTATAAAACGTCTTCAGGGACTGATGCAGGCCTACTTTTACATTTGGGTTTTTAGTTTGAGCCTTACGTAAGCCAGTACAGTCTACAGTGTACGTCAGACAAGTGTTGAACTACATAGGGATTGTCACCTGGCTGTGAGTGAATATAACTGCAGTTCTGTATTGCTGCCTTCACTGTGACTTTGTATGAGTCACACAGTATGTTGAGGTCTCTCCTTGTCTTTTCTATACTCCCTCTCTCTGTGTTTTGTCTTTGATGTTTGCCCATCACATAGTGTTTGGTGGGACAATCAACTATTAATATCGACACTGATGGCTGACTCTGTTATAGAATATCTCCTGTGATTTAGAGGATTACAGTCCCTTTGACCTGGTGCCTGTTAGAGCTGCAGGACAGCAAGTTATCAGTCAACAACCGGCCTAAAAACAAGTAAAAGTCCTACTTTGAGTAAAAGTATTAGTTCTACAGAAAAATGACTCTTATAACTGATAAATTAAACTGAACCATTTGTATAATTTTGATATTTAGGTTGGTCAAAGTATAGATGATTTGAATTATATTTAAATATTTTTTGTTTTTAACATACAATATTCATTAGTATCCTATATTTTTCCTGAATTTTTACATATTATTTGTTGTTTCCACAAAAGCACAATAAACTATTTCTACAGTCAACCCTACAAACTAACACTTTTATGACAGCCGCATCAGTTTTACAAATATGTTAAAACCAGCCACCTTTGTGGTTATTAATATTGTTTTTTAATCTTCACTATCATATAATTGTGCACCGTTTGGTAGTTTATGACACTGCAGCATATTTTATGTTCATCATATGTTCTGTATGTAAAATCTGAATTTGTAGAGTAACTAGTAACTTTAGCTTTACCCCTGAAATGTACGTAGGTGAGTAAAAGTATAAAGTTGCATTACGTGTAAACACTGAAATAAAGCACAAGTACCTCAAAATTGTAGTTAAACAGGTACTGGAGTAAAGGTATGTTCCACCACAGTGAAGAGCAGCCTTGAAAGCAAAAACAGCAGAAAGCTGCTCATAAGTGATAGTCACCCTTCAGAAAAATGATCAACAGTTTTCATAAACCTGCCTCTGTAACAACTGACAGTAATACTAACAAAAATGAAATTATTATTATCCTCTTTGGAGGAATAAAATCTGATCAAACTCTCCAAGATGATACATCACAATCTTTCAAAATAAATCACTTGTATAATGATCACATAATGATTCATAAATGAAATGTAATCAGTCATGACCCAACATATGTAACTGTTTAGATAATTCTCTGCTGAAGATTTTACTTAGTTGCTATGGGTTGTTTTTTTAATTTTTCTCTTTTTATTCCATCCACATGCTTTTTACTATTTTTTTTATCTAAACCTCATCCTCTCCCATCTCTTGCCTCACACGTTTGCATCCTTCCATCCTTTGCCTCAGCGATGAGTCGCAGCATCGTGCGGCAGAGTAAGTTTCGCCACGTCTTTGGCCAGGCGGTCAAAGCTGAACAGGGATACGATGACATTCGTGTTTCCAAGGTGACATGGGACAGCTCGTTCTGCGCCGTCAACCCAAAGTTCCTGGCAGTCATCGTTGAATCCAGTGGAGGAGGAGCGTTCCTGGTCCTGCCCCTCTTTAAGGTCAGTAAGGTCAAAGGGGACACATTTTTTGTATCCCTGAGCTCAGTGTTAATGTTGATCTATCTGCCAAAGCATGAGAGAAATGCTGATTATCACAAAACTGTGAAAAAAAATGACAAAATCTGCATTAAAAACTAAATAACATGTTTTTATGATTCAACATGCTTGAACTGGTAGTGCAAGTACTGACTGTACACAATAAGTTAATCTTTATCTTGCTTTGTGTTGTTTCTAAAATCTATATCAGAGAAGAACTTTAAGAACTTATGAACTTGTTTTTGTGCACAGTGAATGTGGATAAGTTGTAAGGGAAACTGTGGGAGTACTTTTTTCACTTCACGTTAGTGGCATTATAGCTCCATGAGTGGCACATTGGTCTGTACTCGTACCTTGTACATGTTAGTATTGGCATTATGAACATGTTGGCATTTAGCTCAAAGCATCACAGGGAGCACAGAATGAGGCAAATATTTATTTGACAGATTAACCTTTGAAATGGCAGATATTATTTTAAATTGTGTATGTCTATGTTGAATAAAGCTGTAATCCTCCCAGTCAACATCCAGATTTACTCATCTCCTGTGCTATCAGGATGTTGTTTGTTGTGAAACGAGGAGAAATAAAGACAGATGAACTTCGTTTCTTTTCTAAGGTGACAGTGTGTAACATTTTGTATCATTTCATGCATGAATTATGCAAACAACAACCATGTATATATTTCTTAAAACATTGCTTTTATTACTCAAATTTGTGCTGAAATTTTTCAAACTTTTTTCTCCAAAATTCAATATAACTTAAACTTTATTTATTTATTTGTCCTCACATCACATATCAAAGGAGTAAATGAGAATAACGCCATTTAGATGTTAAGAAGAATATGCTATTACCGATTTTAGTTAATGTTGAATAGTTAAAGTTTTTAAATAACATTTAAAAACACATTTTACTATTTGTCATTTAGATTTTAATTCTGTCCATAAGACTTATCTGTCTACAATAGTTCATCTTTAAGTTTGACTTTTTTATGTTTTCATGTGCACTGTTTTGATGAGATATCCACATCTAAATGCAAAAGTTTTTTCAGTAATACTGGAGGTGGGAATCTAACATATAATAAGCCAATAATAATATGATCAATCAATCAATCAATCAATTAGAAACAATTTAGTTGACCTGCTCTTTCAGATACACTGATTAAGTTAACTGTCATCAGTTAGAAAAATACTGTAGTTTTGTAACATAATAATATTATTTAATAATTATATAATATTTAATAAAGGTATTTGTAATCTTTAAATAATGTGAGGACTTTAGAAGTAGGAATGAAGTACGTTTGTTTCTATGTCACAAAATGCTTCATCATAATAACAGAAATGAAATAAAAGCTCTTTAACCCACACAGGAATTATGGAAGTGTTATTATTTGACAAAGAGAGTGTAATAAGATTTTTTTCCCCTTTTTGAAAGTTTAGAGATTTCATGTGTGTTAGTTCATTGATGCTGAGATTTATCAGAATAAGTGATGTTAATTAGTGACAAAGAGCCAAAGAACAAGAAGTGACTGTGAAAAACATTTTTTTTGAGGCCCTGGGAAGTGGACGTGATTACATACTGGAGTCAGGGTGAACAGACATGCTATTAATAAACACCAACATGCACTCCATCTTCCACCTCCCCCTTTCGGGTCCTCAACAGGCCACAAGAAAAACTCCCTTTTCAACGCCTCGTTCTGCAGCTATTAATACACGTCTCTTGGGTTGTGTGTGTGTGTGTGTGTGTGTGTGTGTGTGTGTGTGTGTGTGTGTGTGTGTGTGTGGAGGAAGAGATATCTCAAAAGATCATACACTTGTTCCCACAATAAGAACAGAGACAGATGGAATAACCTGGAAGTGGCATCCTGATTTTAGTTTGCATCATATTCAAATGTCTGGTTTTTTAATCTGTTTCCTGGAAGTCTGACATGACGATTTCCTTGATTTCTTTTTTGCATGTAAAAGGTTTTGACTGCAGCATTGGCTCAGTGATCCATTCAGACAAGACACTGGATGTTGGTTGTCAATTTCCACACAGTCAGACTAATAACACTGACCTGTCTTGTTACAAAGACCTAAACATCAGAAACATAGTCTGCTCCTGTAGTTTCAGTCCTACTAGAACATTCACATTTGTCTGTTTTACAACACTGAACAGAAAATGCTTCTTTCTATATTCCTAAATAACAAATGTGACAGGTGCATAAAGAAGTGTGAACTGCTTTTAATGGGAACTTCAAGGCAAAAAGGTACAAAGTCAATGCACAGAGAGCAAGACAAGGAGGGTCAGAAAGGGGACTTTATTAACCTGTGACCTACTGACAGGCCCATTTTTCAGTACTACCAGCTGGTCTTCGTCAGCACACGGACTTTGCCCAGTTGTTATGACATGATAGCTGTTAAAATTTCTATTTGTCTGAGCACTTTAAGGACTTCTGGTCAAACAGGAATTTAATTCTTGATTTTCGAAATAGCAGTGGGGAAAACAGTCTCACCAACATTTAGAAAAGAAGTCAAGAAAATGAAAACTCCATCTTCATCCACTGAAGAAGAATTATTGCACTTACGGTACCATTTCAAAACTTAAGAATAAACTTTCCGAGTGAGTCATTGAGACTTTTAACCTCGTTTCAACCTACATTTCTTGCATTTCTTCAATTAACATCACAGCTGTGAAGAGGAATATAAAAATGTTAATGATAAGTTATTGTATATGCACACAGCTCTAACTCTGTCGTGTGTCTCTGCTCCTGTGTGTTGCAGACAGGCCGTGTGGATAAGAACTACCCACTGGTGATTGGCCACTCTGGACCTGTACTCGACATTGACTGGTGCCCTCATGATGACAACATCCTGGCCAGCTGCTCGGAGGACTGTACTGCAATGGTAATTACAGCTTGTGTGTGTGTGTGTGTGTGTGTGTGTGTGTGTCGAAAAAACATTCTGAGTGGGAGAGAAAAGTTGCAAGTGCATGTGGAGGAGTTTGTTGTTCGGTGACTCAGACAGGAGTCATAGAGGTTGTCACAGGCGGAGCTTGTCACATCCGCCTGCCCATTAAAGGAACAATTAGTAAACTGAATCAGTCAAGGCATCAGTGTGTCTACCCGTGTGACTGTCTACCCACCTGTTCCACCTCACCACTATCTCTTCACCAGTCTGCCTGTCATGTTTTCTTCTTGACAGGTTGATGCAATCACTGTTGTTCTTCTAATGAAGCTGCTAATCCTGCTGCTAGAACCTGTTTCCTCTGTGCACATGTGTAATAGCTAGTTAGAGAATAGAAAGTGAAATAATCTGTGTGGTTTTTTTTGGCACAGTTGAATTTTTCCAGCATTAATGTTATATTTTGTTGAGGCTAAGTTATGAATTTTGATATTCATTTAACGTAGTTTCATTACACCAGGAAACATCCCAGCAAAAGCTTGAGGAGGAAATGTAAACACAGGATGTAGAAAGGGTTTAAAAAATCACATCCAGCCTGTAGTGATTATATTCTGCTCTACCTGCTTTCAATTTGAGTATGGACAAAAGTAAATATTTAATATGCATACAGACACAAGTAGGGGTTTTAAACACTCCTTGTAAATCTATCTTAAACATACACCATTGCTGTTATTGAGTTTTGTCTGAGTTCAGCCAGCAGGGGTCACTCTGAGGCTTGTACTGCAGGAGAATAATAGGAAAATCACTGGCTCTCTTTATGCATTATATTTCATTATTTATACAGCTGCATGAAGAACAAGTTAACAAACTGTAAAATACCATTGGGGTAGATGAGACTTTTTAGAGACTAATTATTAATTATTAATTGCGATGGGTTTTGTCGCTAAAATCATTCTTGATGTTCATAATTGCCTTTTTATAATGTACCACAGTCCTTGAGTGAATTATAACGCGTTCAAGTTTTCTAAAAGCAAAAGCCTGAACCTGAATTGTTCAGCAAATTCACAGTTATGAGGTACATCTAATAAAACATATGTGTTATCTAGGTGTACGTAATCCAACAGTCCTCTAAACAATCCCCTGTAATAAATGTTCAAACTGTTTCAGAGGGGTGCTGAATCAACACCTCTCTGAACTGACCCCTCTGAATCAACACCTGTCTGCTACACATGTGCTGTAGTGCATTATACTGAGTAGTGTTTCTATTATTTAGCCTACATATACAGTTCAAATGCACCACAAATCACATCTGCTAAAATGATCAGTTGAATCAACACCACTTTTAAACTATTTGAACACAAACATTAGCTCCTCGTGTTAGACTGAATTAGTTTTAGCCTTGTGTTTCTAATAAGCTGTGACTTGATGCATAGTTTGGTCAATAAAATGTGTACAAATGACTAAAAGAAAATTATTCATCACAATTTCTCAGAGATCAAGTTGACATCTTTGTTCTGTCTGATCAACAGTCTAAAACTCAATTATTTTCAGTTTGCACAGATGTAAAACAAGGAAAAACAGAAAAGCCTGAAGTGTCTCTGAAGATTCTCAGTCATCCAGGTGAAGTTATCTGGAAGTTGAGTCGTGGCAACTGGACTTTCTTTCTTGTTAGCTCAAAACATTTCACTATTCATCATAAGTAGCTTCTTCAGTCTGATAAAACTACCAGTTGATGTTTCTAGAGAAAAACCCTGAAATTGAAAGAGCAGGAAAAGGGACAGTGTTTGAGAAAGTTGTTGTTAAAAAGGCCTCAAATATACAAGTATCAAGATGATTAATTTTTCTTAATAGATTAACTGATTAAAACACTACAGAAATGATTCAGCTCCACTCCAGATACTTCTTCTTTTACACTGGTAGCACAATCAATTAAACTCAGTTCAATTAAACTCATTTCTCTGTTGGTGTCTATAATAAAACTGTGTGCATTTGTGTGTGTGTGTGTGTGTGTGTGTGTGTGTGTGTGTGTGTGTGTGCAGTTTGTCAGCAGGTGCCCACCACAACAGTTTTCTGTTTGTTTTATGACAGCACGTCTGTTGAGTCAAAACGTATCTGTGCAGTTGTCACTGAGGAGAGGTTTTGCTCGCACTTGTTCACAACAGCATTGCAGGAATATTTGTGTGATTGAATTCTCGAATCGCTGCTTCTTCTGTGGCAGCAGCTGCTGGAATTCAGTCTGAGCACTGTGTGTGTGTCTGTGTGTGTGTGTGTATACTTTGTTTATGTCATGTACACAGACAGACAGTTGCAGCTGTCCAGTCTTGGCAGGACTGCTGCTGTGGAGCTACAGAAAAGGGCATAACTGTGATGTCATTCTGTTGAGCTCGCAGAGACAGATCATTGTGTCATCAGAAATGGCTCATTAGATGGTGTGTGCTGTGTGTGAGTGTGTGTGTCATCAACCTGTGTGGATCAATAATTAAATACTGTTATGAATTCACACTGATTGCAGTTTTAGGAACATGGACATCAGGAGCTTTATTGGAGCTGCACACAAGTGTGGACATTAGTAGATGGGTGTCACAAATGTGGCTGTATAACAACAGTCACTGCCAGGAAATTTATAAATCAATTAACACGACTGGGCTGCGCCGCATGTGAGTGTGCGTACGTATCTGTGAGTGTGTTGAGTTTAATGGAACATTAAAGATTCTGTGGTTATACAACTATGTGACCACTGTGAAAGGAAACAGTTGAACATGCATTTCACTTGCTGAAGGCAAAACACCCCAAGAAGAAGCAGAAACTAAAGACAGCTGCAGTAACGGCCTGGCTGAGCACCACCAGTTGTGATCTGGTGATGTCTATGGGCTCCAGACTTCAGACAGTCACTGACTGCAAAGGAATTACAACCTTTTATCAAGCAATATTATTAATTAATGTTTATGTTTCTTTGTCCAAATACTTTTAAATACCTGAAAATTTGAGCTTTATATATATAAATTGTTTTAATTCCTGCACAGTTCAAAGAATATTTTTGACCAAAAGTTTAAAGGTAAAGACAGTCTGCACTAGCTAGCTATATGATGTACAGAGCTGACATGATGTCATTGTCCAAATACTTATGGCACTGTAAAATAAAAGTGTAGTAACAGTAGTGACCAACAGGATTAAATTAGTCTATGAGGTACTTCAGTATATTTTTAAAGTCTTTCCCATAACTAATTGCCTTGGTTGCTTTGCAGAATTTAAGATACACAATGCTGAAGTTCATTCCTTCTTCAGGTGTGGCAGATCCCAGATCATACACTGACCCGTCCCCTCTCTGACCCCGTCGTGGTCCTAGAGGGACACTCAAAACGTGTTGGCATTGTCAGCTGGCACCCCACCGCACGCAATATACTACTCACTGCGGGTAAAAAAACATATATCCACATGCTCTAATTTGTTCTTGTTTTTTCATGTAACACTGCGAGTTTGTTTACAAAGAGCTACACTGAGATGTCCATATTTTTTCCTGACCACACCAGGCAGTGATAACCTGATAATCATCTGGAATGTGGGGACTGGTGAGCCCCTCCTCTCCATGGACGACCACCCAGACCTCATCTACAGCGTCAGCTGGAACCGAAACGGTAGCTTGTTTTGCACCACCTGTAAGGACCGACGTCTGCGTGTCTGTGACCCCCGCAAGAGGGAGGTGGTTGCAGTGAGTGAATAAAAAACTACACACAAATTCTACACACACAAGTCCTACAGTGCAATTAATTCCTGCACAAATATACTATATGAGCTATTTAACCTAACACAACACATAACACATCCCAAAAAAGGTTATTCAGTGGCAACTGGACTTGTTTTAGTTCCTTGAAGATGTTTCACCCTCCATTCCAGAGGA
>JAUMHL010000006.1:16030932-16046483 GCA_032362345.1 Sandelia bainsii | reverse complement strand
AACAAGTCCAGTTGCCACTGAATAACCTTTTTTTGGGATAACCATGACCTGGATGACTGAGAATCTTCACAGACAACACATAACATAAGCACAGAATCACTGGACTCAGGACACACAAATAATGATTTTTCTTTAATGTCTGTCCCTCTGCTGATCAACAGGAACGTCTGGCTCCACATGAGGGGATCCGGCCAATGAGAGCCATCTTCACCAGAGATGGAAACATCTTCACCACAGGATTCACTAGAATGAGTCAGAGAGAGCTCGGACTCTGGGACCCAGTAAGAAACAGTTCAATTTCACATACTGCTCATATATATCAGAAATTTCAGAAATATACTGTAAATGCTGCACCCTTATGCTCATGTACATTGTTTTTTTTTACTCTCCACAGACAAATTTTGAAGAGCCTATCGCGCTGTTGGAGCTGGACACAAGTAATGGAGTGTTGTTACCATATTATGACGCAGATGCAAACATGGTCTACCTCTGTGGAAAGGTACAGAGACATTTGTGTGTGAATGAACAGTATAATATGTACAGATCCATTGTGTTTCCTGTCTTGATAATGACTAAATCACACGTTTTTTTGTGTTTGTGTGTAGGGAGACAGCAGTGTCCGTTACTTTGAGATAACAGAGGAGCCTCCATACGTCCACTACCTCAACACCTTCAGCAGTAAAGAGCCCCAGAGAGGAATGGGCTTCATGCCCAAGAGAGGTGTGGATGTCAGCAAATGTGAGATCGCAAGGTGAGACTCTGACTGTGCAATAAATTACTCATGATTCATTGTTTCATGAAATTGGGCCATATTTGTTTTATGGGCTGTGTCCATACACTCGAATCCAGTTTTGGGACTGTTGCATTAAAATCGTTCAATAATATTATTATGAGATGTTCTCTGAAACAAGATTGACAAGAGTTTTCAGATGATTCAGGTTTAATTCTGACCTTCCTCCTCTCAACAGCCATTTCTCATCCTTTTGTGTTTTTGGTATCCCACTTGTTTAGATATTTACAAATATTATTACTAATTATTGCAAGCAAACTGTAATTGGAAAATGTGATCCATTTGTCATCTATTGAGCACAAGTCTACACATTTCAGATAGTAGTTTTATCCACCTTAAGAATTTCACCTTTAGCTACTTTTTTTTACACACAATTTATGGTTGCCTTCCCTCCTCTTTTCTCTCTTTTCTGTCTCATGTCTTCACTTGATCTCTCAGGTTATACAAGCTCCATGACAAGAAGTGTGAACCCATCACAATGACAGTGCCCAGAAAAGTAAGCTCTGCTGATCTATCGATAAAACCTTAATAAAAGTGTTTGTATTTTACAGTAGTAGAAGGCAGCTAAGTAGATTTACTCATTATTTACTTTTTAATTAATTTTACGTTATTGGATTTTATTTAGTATTTTACAATACCTGACACTTTAATTCTACTTCTACACACTACAGGGAAATATTATAATTGTTACTCACAAATTTTTTCCAAAGTCATAATTAAGATAATTATTTTCAGACGTAAAAGTTCATACAACGTGTGTTGCCAGTTAATAAATTATGCATACAGTATAGTAACTACAACATCAGTACTCATGTCAGTGCATCTGTAGTAATCATCCAGTGATGCAGTGACAATTCTGTCTAATCATTACTTTTATTATTGATTCTTTAGGTACATTTTGTTTTCAAAACTGTACTAACTTAATAGATTATTTTTATAGTGGTATTTCTGTTTACTGAAGTATATGAATACTTTTCTTTACTACTGGAAATTATTCACATTAGCACTTCAAAATCTGCTCTTATTTTCCCCTGAAAGACAAAAAGATTTTTTAAATATCCTGCAAAAACACCACTGTGCAATATATTCCAAAACAAAGCTGCATTAATCTGTCTTTTTTTCCCCCCACTTCCTCAACTTTCTGGCACAGTCGGACCTTTTCCAAGATGACCTCTACCCAGACACAGCAGGACCTGAGCCGGCCATGGAGCCTGAAGAGTGGCTGGACGGTCGCGATGAGGATCCAATTCTGGTGTCCATGAGAGAGGGTTATGTGCCGCCTAAGAGCCGAGAGCTCAAAGTGGCAAAGAAGAATGTGCTGGAGTCCAGACCCACCACCCGACGCAGCATGTCCACTGTGGACCCTAATAGCCTGCCGGTAAGTTCTTTATCTTACCAGTTGTTAATGTTATTGTTACGATTACCCACTGTTTGTTATACCACATTACACTTATAGTATAGTATAATATTAAGCAGGCTGTAAAAGCTGGGTTGTGTTTGACTGTTGATCCAGCTGCGCTATTACTCCTAACAGCATTTTTCTGTTCAACCCTTTTCTACTTCTTTCTTCTGTTTGTACCTGCCCACAATTTCTTTCTCCACAGCTCCCCTACTTTTTGTTTAGATTCATTTTTTCTAGTTGCTTACTGTCTTTGACCTATTTTTCCTCTTTTTCTTTATCTTTAATTTCCCTTCTCTGTTACTGTCTTTTTTTACTTTCTCCTTCTGTTTCCCTTTTCCCCGCTCCCCATTCCGCTCCCCTCTCCTCGTGTCCAGCCTCAGTTGCTTGAGAGGTTGTTGGAGGAGATTCAGAATCTGAAGGCCACAGTTTTGTCTCAGGAGAAGAGAATCTGTGACTTGGAGAATAAGCTTTCCCAGTACACCAATGGTACTGCCTGATGTGCATGTAAACACACCTTCTGAAGAACTGGTCTGAAGTTCATAGGAGCACCTTGCCTGTGCGTTCACAAGGAGCCACTCTCCTAAATAGTGTTTCCCCTTTAAATGTACCATTGTGTGCATGAATGTGGACAAGGTAAATGCAAATTCCAACAAATTACATCCATATTTAGTGCAACTGCTTTGTGGTTGATTCTACATAACCCACATCCCAGTTTTAACATAACATACCTTTAATGCTATGGCAAAATATATTTTCATAAACTCACACTATTTAAAGCGATCTCAAAAAAGTGCAAAAATTGAGTGAAGGGGCTGTAGGTTAGATGGACATGTGCAAGTTATTAGTGTGAAGAAAGTTGACACTGTTAACACTTTTGAAAAATACAGCTGGAAAATGTTGAGCACACAAAACATAGCAAATATCAGATGCCAGAAAAATACTTTGTCTGGTATGCTTTATTATTATTATTGCATTTCCAAAGTCCCTAAGCCACATAGTAATGAACATACTTGAGCACACATCTTTAAACATGTATTTGCTTCACTCTCCCTATCAGATGATCCCTGACCAGTCTGTTTCAGCAAATGAAAACTTTTGAAAATGTAAATAGAAACAAAGAACAAAAAAACAGAGAAAAAATGTTGAACTTGTAGCAAAATGTGAAAAAGAAAACGTTTTGTGTTCTGTGAAAGATTATACATTAGACTCATTATGACAACAATAAAAACAACGTTTTTTTTAAAATGTCTGACATTTACATCTGTTGTTTTAGCATTGCCAGCATCATTCTGGTGCGAAATGAAAGGAGTTGCTGGACTCCTTTTACAGGTTAGATGGTCTTTAATTGTCTAAATGTACAGTGAGTAACCAAAAATAAGCTAAAACTACTTAGTTGTTGGTTTGATTAATGTGCGGATTAATCCAATCTCTCAATAAAAATATAGATTAATGCACTTTTTAAACTATTTGCAGCTTTGTCACAGAATCACTGGATATCCACTTCTGCCAGTATACGCCCTAGGATCAGTATACTTAGGTAAAGAAGGGGTGACTGAGTCGACAGAGAATTAGCACTACTGTAGCGACAGGAGCCTTCGTTACCCACCCGATCCACGACCAGCAACTCCATAAGTGGCGAACAGCAGGAAGCGCTATAGGAAACCAGTGTTATGTTCTCGTTCCCAGGTGCCGGGCTGGTGATCATGGTCCCGTTGCCTTGTGTGAGGCCGACATGGTCTACACCTGTCCCATTAGCCTCATCAGTCACCTGGAGAGAGAGCTTCCATGATGCAAAGCTGCAGTTTTTAGAGCAGTTGGACTGCAGGCTGAGCAGCTGACACACTGGAGGAGTGAAATCAGTCACCTGCAAGGGGGAGGAAAAAGTGCATGCTTTACTTTATAGTTTGTAATTTTCTAATTATTTTGCAATAATTCACAAGACATTTATGGGAAAGTACTATAATTTGTTACAAAATATAGACAAAAAAGAAGGTATTCAACTGGAACACCTTCAGTAAATTTCTATATAAACTACATTTAGTCAGAGCACAACAGATCAATTGAACTTTAAAATTAAATTTGTCTTCATGCATAATAACGCATCATTGATTAGTTCATTAGATTTTGTGTTAAGCATCTATATTTGCAAAAAGTAACTAAAGCTGTCAAATAAATGTAGTGGAGCAAAAATAAAAGTAACATATAATGGAAATTAGTAGTATCTCAAAGTTTAAAGCAAGTACAATAGTTGAGTAATGGACCACCTCTAGTCTGATTGTTCATTGGGAGTATTACCGTGTTAACGACAGAGATACGCAGCACAACGTAGTTGGCGTCTGTGCCTCCCGGAGCTTCGGCTTCAATAGTGAGTGTGACATCAGTACCAGATGGGGTGTTGAGGGGTGCTGACATGTTCACTGTACCATTGCTACTGCCTCCAGCATCCAGCACTAAACTGGCCGGATATTTTGAGTTAAAACGGTTTTGGTTGTTGGTGGCTCGGATGGTGAAGTTTCCCACAATTCTACTGCTCATCACAGAGAAGGGCACAGTGATTGGTGTTCCTGGTACTAAGATGCTCTCAGGATTAGCCTAGATACAGAGGGAATCAGATAAGAGCCATGCAGCAGGGTTATTACTGTATACTAAAACTAATTTATCAATTATTGTTTTGGTTTTTGAAACATTTCAGTAAACTGGAATAAAATAATTTATTGAAGCAAAATGCAAAAGAAGAGAGGATGATCAACTCCAGTCAATACAAAAACGGTAAGACACACTCATCAACACTGTTCATTGAGACCGATGTGTCAACCAAATTATGTTGCACACAGGTGTAGTCTTGAAGTGGTGATATCTTCAATGATCAGCAAATACATTTCACATACAAAAACTAAAATTTAAATCAAAATCAACTTAGATGAAATGTTAACATGAAATACAGAAAAAATCAACTGAAGCTAATGAAACCACTTGTTTTACTAAAAATCTTAATGGAAATTTAAATGGAATCTAAAAATAATATAAATTACACAAACACATTTGTAAATGGAGTAGTAGTATAACCTTGGTTTGTGGTTTGTTTTACACTTTTAATTTCTGTCTATCCTCTCATGTGATGTTCTGGTGTGATGATTTGTGATAAATACTCACAGTAATAATTACACTGGAGGCCCTGAAGCTGGTGGGTGACTGCCTTTGAAAGATTACTGGTGGAGAACTGTTATCCTGTCCCTTCATTCTCACCACAAACTCCACTGATGGCATCATGTCAAACTGAACTAAAAAGGAGTCATTCCCCTGTGGTTCCACGGCTCCTTTAATCACCACTGACCTCGACGATTCAACCAAAGAAACTTCTGTCACCGCGGCGGATTCTCTCCCCGTTACAGACACCAACAAAGTACTGTTGACACCTTGAAAGAAAAAGAAATTGTATAATTTATGAGCTGATAATGTTTGGACACAATCAGTAAATCACATCTTAACATTTTACATTACCAGCTCTGGGACGACTGTCAAGAGCATCATAACCTATGACCGGGCCCTGTGATGCCTCCACAAAGTTAAACAGGAAGTCAACAGGACTCTGACCTGCAATAAAAAAGTCAAGACAAAAAGTACTAGAATTACAGCCTTGCAATCGTATGCCTCCACCAACCAGTGAAGCTTACATGCATGTGTGTCCAGACTCATATTAAATTATATTACATATACATATGTGTAATGAGACATGGGTATTCATTTAGTGATCCGCTCTGTCATGGAGATCTCACCTATGACTTTGAGCGTGTAGGGATTAGCAGACACCATTTTTATTTCCCATTGTCCGACTTGTTTGCTTAGTTTCAGAGTCCTCAAGTTTCCCACTGACTGGGATGCAGTGATCAATGATCCTGTTGTGTCTGTACTTTGCTGAGTTTCACCTTCAAACAAAAACTAAGAATAAGCATGTTGGCGGGCAACAGTAAAATTACTTACATTTGCTATAGATGTGCTGCATTTTCACTTGATTTATTATTACATTATACAAAGAATATAACTGCAAACACATTTTGGAAGTGTCTTCCCCCAGCAGCCCTTATCCCTTTATTGTTGTTTTGCAATTATGTTGTCATGAGTCAAAAGTAATGTAATGATGTACTGATGCATTAGCTGTACTGTTAAATATTACATTTAGAGAGATAGTATTACCAGTGGGACTGATGAGAGTAAAAGTGGCAGCGCTCCCGGTGATGTAAACTAGAAGGTTTGTTACAGTTTCGTCGACTATGAAGAGGAAATTATCTGCCACTCCTGGGCTCCTGACAGCCTGCAGAAGGGTCACCTGGAAGATTGCATTAATCAGAATCTGAATCAGAAGCTTATCATAGCTTGTCATAAACAAAGTAAAACAGCCGTTACACTATGTCATGAAATTCTTATTGCTACATAACTCCCATTGCACTTCAGTAAAAAAGTAAGCATTTAAACAGATGACGATGCTGAAATCTATGAACTGACAAAACAAACTACTAGTGACATTTTTGTGATATTACCAGAGAGGACCTGGAGGCCTCTGCTATGATGCTGCTGGCCACAGGGAGCTCACTCTCTGTGACTTCAATAGCCTGACCTCCTGAGGCCTGAGCCAGGTCTCTGTACAGCTGGACCTCAGATGCGGTCATCCTGCTTTGTTGTTGCCATATGTCAGCACTCCGCCTGCGACGATTGTTTTCAACTGAAGCAGTAATCAAGTAGTTTACCTGGAAAGAGAACTAGGTTAATTAAGTCTGGAAGCCCTATTGTGACCATTAACAGAAGTAAAATGTGCAATAAAACAAAATCCTGTTTCTAACTATGGGTCATTTTCATGTTGTTAAAAATCTTGTTTTGGCTACAAAAGTGTTTAAAACCAGCAGAAGACCAAGAAAACCAGAAAGTACTAATGTTTGAATTTTTCTTTAAAAAAAAGTTGATTCACTTATGTAATAATCAACTAACTGTTGAAGCCCTGCAATGTTTCATGTATCATAGAAATAGTCCACCCATGGTTAAATCATCATCATGCCAGACTAAACACTATACTATGATGTGCAGAAAGAATTATTAAAAACATTACAAAAACTAATATGTACGTATGATAAGAAAATAAAGACTTGGTAGATCCTCACCACAGTTTGGGTCCGCTCAATGAGTGCGATCACTGTGCTATTCAGGTACACGTCTTTAGCAGGTGCATCAGTGAAGAGGAAGATCTCAGAATTTAGAGGAGCCCCAGATAAAGCCAGCTGTATGAGCAAAAGAGCATCAATGATAATATTAGTTAAAACTGTTTATACATCAACAAGGTTTTTTAGGGCAGATTTTGAAGTAGTATCTATAACATTACAGCACCTGAAGTCCTGAGAGACTCATTTCTGGAAGGTCTCCTCCACCGCTTGGTGTTAGTGAATTAATAGCATCCTTGAAGACTTGTGGGTCTGTTGTCTTTATCAGGGGCCCGAATCCTGAGGTTTGTTTTGAGACAGGAGGAAGAAATGTTTTTATTCCTCATCTTCACTATACGACTGCTTATTTTTTTCTGCTGGGGACATTTTTAATTTGCAGGCATCTAGATGATGTCTGTTGCAAAACAATTTGAAAGAACAAGCTTCTCTCACAAGCATAAACATAACATGACATGATTATCATATTAATAATTACACACCTGGATCATTGAATGTTACAAGAATGTAAAGCGAGGGCTCATCTTTTGTTCCCACTTTACTGTTGATTATAGATGACGTGACCGTTCTTACTGTGACAATGACATTACTCATGCTCGCTGTGGTGTCAATCACAAAACAAAGAGCTTTACTGGATCCTCTAGTGATTCCCAACATCCTGAGAGATTAATAGAGACATATAACACACGATTAATAAAGCACTGAGCTACTGTACACACACACACACACACACACACACACACAGACAGTAGTGTGAAACATGCAGAATGGGTTTCTTACTGTAGGAATGGTCTGTCACCAATAGCTGCTCGAACGTCCTCTAGCAACTGACTGGTTGCAGCTATTGCCAGATTTGCTGCGTCAGTATGGAGATGTCCATGATTGGCAGTAGGCTTGTCTTTGTTGATCCCACCTACTGGGTCAGTCTTAGCTGTTTGATCAAATGAACCTCCATGGCTGCATTTTCCTGCTCATCAAATAGGACAAAAGTAAAATGACACATCTCTGTGTTTAATAAAACATCTGGCTTTTTTGAGGCCTGTTTTACTTACATCTAATTCTTTATACCTTTAGAAATTATGTAACAACTAGTTATTTAAATCCACTTAAATGTTTTAAGAGCGTACAACCATGATGATGCGTCTGAAGATACGGGGGCAATAATATAAACAAGTCACTCAGAATAATAATAAAAGGTTTCTAATTCAATTTAATATAAACATAAATTTAACTGAATAGTGACAAGATTCATTAAATAAACACTTCAGGAAAAGTGGGATTGTTTTGTCCAGTTTTAAACTTTTGCTTTGTGTTACAGAGTGTTGTTAAAAGAAGAGGAGATGCATGCAACTTTTTTAAAAATGTGTTGCAGTCATCAAATGCAAAACAAGCATTTTTCAAAAAATAATAACTCAATTTCAAGAATGAATATGTTGTCTTTGCACCATTTTTCATCAATTATAGATTTTACTGATCTTTTTAAAGCAAATCATTGCATTATATTACATTTTATAAAGTGTTCCAACTTGAATCTTGAACTGTTTTACAAGGTTGTATTTTGGTGCAATGTTTTGGTTCATATAAACCTTTTTGTAAACTGTGAAACAATGCAGGCAGCAGATGAATGAATTATTTACCTTTTGGTTTAGTTGCAGTTACAAGATCAAAATACCCAGAGGTCAGTATCTTCTCCTGTATGATATCTTCTAACATGTTGTTTGTGCAGTTCTCTCCTTCACAATTGCGACAAGTTGCCCTGCTTTGGTCTGTGGAAAAGTTCATCAGAATTTAACATTTTAATTATGTTTTCTTTTGTGATGTAATTTCTCTATAGTCACACCCATACTGATTTCCTCATCAGTTGTTGCTAATCCAAGAAACACACTGACAAATGTCACATCATGCTATTTCTTTACCTGCAATGTTGCCAATGCTGGTGTCTGTTCTGATCAGATTAGGGTTAGGGAGTTTGTTCCCCAGTTCCACCCAGTTACTATGACTGTAAAAGTCCTTCAATTGTATAAAAAAGGAACTAATCAATTAAGTTTTTTTTTATCTTTTAAAAGAGCCAAAACTAGTTCAGTAATACTTTTAAGATAATATAATAATAGTAATACCTGTAAAGGGTGTAAAATCTGCCCCAGTTTACGCCTCGCTGTCTCAAAATTATTTTGTTTGCTGCTTGCTTTGACAGCCTTCAGTCCATCGGTGATGATTTCCCTTCCTCGAGCAAATTCTTCTCTATCGAAGTGGAATTCTGATTTAAACACATGGACAAAATCCACCTGTGCATTCCTTAACTGGATGGAATCAATGGCTTTCTGGAAACTCTTTTGAGATTGTGGTGAGTTGCAGGCAACAGCAACATTCCTTGCAGTGTATGGCTGTGCCTAAACACACAAGTCAAATCATCATTAAAAAACATTATTAAAACATTTCATTTCTGGTAAAATAACCTCAGTAAAGTGAATTCTTACAGGAGAAGTGAAGGCAGTCCCATCAGCTTGAGCCAGAGCGCGGCACACCTGCACAGTTGTATTTAAAATCGCGTTTTCAGTGATTTTCTGGTGTGTAAACGTTTCTGTACGTATCTCAAACCCCAGAGCTCCAGTGTGCAGGAGCAGGAGACACAACACAGCCAACCCTGAAGACATCACTCCAGAACCTGTCAAACAGTCTGAAGAACACGAAAAAACAGAGCTGGGCGTTAAAGCCAAAAATATATTGACAATATATTTATTTCATATTGACCGGCATCAATAATTATACATGTTACAAAACACAGCCAACCTGTTTGTTAGATATTAAACAAACACACAATGTGTTACAAGAAAACTGAGATTTTTCTCAGGGTTATCTTTACATTCAGTTTGGGATTAAGTGCAACATAAATCAAACATGGTTCTAAAATATTGCTTCTTTTGGAAACAAAAATGTCATATTCTCTGCAACCAGCACAGTGTAACATGTATGTTTCATATGCTGAAGGAATCCTGTGCTGCTAGACTACATGCTAGTGATTGTAACTTGTAAAGCTGCTTTTCCACATTCTCCCTACAACTGAAACTGAAGAATGTTTCTGCCCTTCCTGGGATTTTATGCCCACTGTCGACTACTTTCATTAGCTCTTAAAATCCATTAGTTTCTACTATTCTAACTGGCACTTTTTTTTCTGATGCATGTTCTTCCACCTGTCTTCAAATTTGGGGATGCAAAGGTTAAAGGTCAAGGTCACAGTGACCTCAAGTCTATCCCATTCTTGTGAACGTGAAATCTCAGTAACAAAAGTACCAACAGGGCAAATCCATTTATTTTTGCTGTACACTGAAGACTTTTAGGTTTAAGATGTTTTCTTTGTGGATGATCATGCAGCAGAACTGACCCACACACAGAAGAATATTTTGTTACCTATTTCTATCAAAACACATTTATTCCATAAAGTTTCATTCAGGTGTGTGCAAAATGTGGCCAATGCTTTTATATGATTTTCTAATGTTTTTTACATTTACGTGAAAAACATAATTTATGATGATTTACAAGGTCTAGCTCTGAATTTTCTCTCCATATGCTTCTTTTAATGAATGGCCTTTTTAATTCACTTAAAAGGTCATTACAAAGTCCAAAAAAAGCATGAGCATCATAAAAGGTGATTCCTTAAACACTCAAAATTCATCTTAACTCACACTTGATTTGATATGACTTGACACCTTTTTTTAATACAAAGCATGATATTTTAGACCAGAACACATGAAATGTTGTAGTATACTGTATCTAAATGATCTGCATGTAAATTATGAGCTAAAAGAGCACTGTACCTGAGGTCCTGATGCTGTCCTGTACACAATTATTTTTGTGTTGACTCCTGCTTTACGTTGTGCAATGGATCAGGTGGAGTCCTCAGACTTGTTTTACCTGTTGATGTGGCATGACTGTACTGTACTGTACTGTACTGTACTGTACTGTATCAATAGCATGTTAAAAATGATTGATAATGATGCTGCAAAGGCACTGGGGAACTTTCACTGTGATTGTTTGGGAAGTATTTCTATCTCAGATTTCTACCAAATTTCAACATTACATTTTCTTTTTTCCTCAACTATCAGCTAAACAGTCAATATAATAACTAATAATTATGGAGTCTTAATTTAAGCCCTGATACATATTTTCAGTTCCACAGAATACATTTTCTTCTTTACCTAAAACACTTTATTTTATTTTTTATAACTGTCTTTATAACAGTTTTTGTCTGCTGCATACACAGATGTACTGATGAATTTCTGTGTGGAGTGACTGACATAAAACGTACTGGAATGTCTGGTTCACATCTTACATTCTTCTTAACGAAAGTAAAACACAGATACTTGACATTAAAGAAAGCAAATTCTGCAGACACACAGATTATGTAACTAAATATTGCTGCATTATAACAGAGCAAAAATACTATGTCCTGTTTTGAGAAATGCTGTATGTTGT
Organism: Sandelia bainsii; assembly: GCA_032362345.1. Classification (NCBI taxonomy): domain Eukaryota; kingdom Metazoa; phylum Chordata; class Actinopteri; order Anabantiformes; family Anabantidae; genus Sandelia; species Sandelia bainsii. The sequence goes on along the minus strand of JAUMHL010000006.1, from coordinate 16,034,611 downwards.
TAAATATTGTTGTTCTCTTTATTCCTGTGTTTTGTATAACAACAGTTTCTGAAATGTTACCAGTAACTATGTTTGGTGTGTTAAAATTTCGGCGATGATACAGCTTTTCGTTCTTAACACACTTTTTAAGAACACATTTTAACCATCTTTACTCGTAATACACTAAGAATCCCAGATATAATACTAGATAAATACTTTAGAAGTCAGAGTTGCACCTAATACTAAGAAGTTATTGTTTTTTTCTCTGCTGTGTACACAGGTGTTCTCAAATTTTCTGTGTGGGAGTGACTGATACAAAACATACTGGAACTATCTTACAATGTTATTACTTAAAGTAAAACTGAAAGTAATGCACACAACACTAACAAAAGTAAACCCTGCACACACATATGTAAAGACAACTTCTAAAACATACTCTCTGCAACTGAGCTGCAAATATGATTTTGGAGCTAATGTAATCAAATTATGATTATCTACTGATGCAATGCTGAATCTTAACCACTTACCATTTGTAGGTACTCCACTACTAGAACCCCAATATCAATAAATAAAAAAAGTTGGGAATCTGTGTAAAATCGACATAAAAACAGAATGCAATGATTTGCAAATCTCATAAATCAATAATTTATTCACAATAGAACACAGAAAACATAGACATTTTTAAACTGAGAAAATGTATCATTTAAAGAAAATAAATAAGGTAATTTTGAAATTTGAAACCAGCCCTCTCTTGGCTTCTGTGGAAAAACAAGACTTGTGTCTGAAGTAGAACCTGGGCTTCAGTCATATCAATAGTGTTTGATTGTAAAATGCAGGGCCGGCTCTTGGCATAGGTGAACTAGGCGGTCGTCTAGGGCGCCACTTGCTGGAGGGGGCGCAGCTGCAAGCCCCCAAAAATGTCGCTTGCAAATATCGTCAGTCGCGGGTTTTTGAGCTCGTCTTCTAAAGTGTAGTTACTTATTTGGGCTTTATTCTCTGTATGAACACCTGTATGAGGATAAAAAACTGTTTCTGGTAGTGTGATGTTATCTGAAACTGGTCTATCACCTTTCTGTTACTCACACATTGCCATATACCTTTACCCCAAAAGCATCACAATTGACATGCTTTTTTATTGCTCTTTTGTGTCATTCTCAGTGTTTTCAATCATCAGTGTTAAAAGTAAATCTGATCAAATCAAATCAACTATGTTTGTATAGCACATTTAAAAAGAACCAAAGTTGACCAAATCCCAAACTTTAATATCAGAACTGAAATATGAATGATCCTTGATTAAAGTATCACACATAAACCAAGAGGCTCACATGGCCATAACACACACAGTTAAATTGAGATTTTACCATTGCATTATGCATTAAGATTGTATAACATATATGTATTCATTGTAGTTAATATTGCATAGCCCAATGATTTTAACGCAAGCTTTAAAGTAACATTAATAACATCCAATAATAATAATAATAATAATTTTAACGCAAGCTTTAAAGTAACACTAATAACAATCCACCTCTTCTACACACTAACATGTAAACACTCAGCTGTTCTCTATTTTAAAGAGAAAACTGAGGCTAGAATTGAGATGGTAAAGCAAAGAAGAAAAAACTGAGCAGGTTTGGTAGCCATGGACACAGCTTGTGGTTTGTTGATGGTTGTGGTGACAGGCACAGTTTATGTGCTGTTAGTGTCATTTTTCTGGACAGTGTAGAAACAAGAGCCTACATTACCCACCTGATCCACAACCACCAGCTCCACATCAGGTGAACAGCAAGATGCATTGTATGACACCAGTGTTACGTTTTCATTGCCAGCAGCCAGGCTGGTGTTCATGGTACCACTGCCTTGTCTAAGTCTAACACGATCGATACCTGTGCCTCCAGCCCCATCAGTCACCTCAACAGAGAGCTCCCACATTGACAAGCTGCAATTGTTAGTATGATTATTCACAACTTAACATATTTCTCAACTGAACAGGTACCATTTTAAGGACAGTAAAACGCAGCACAACATAGTTTGTGTCTGCAGTTCCTGGAGCCACAGCCGTGGTGCTTAGAGGTGCTGTGATATTCACTGTACCATTGGCACTTCCTCCAGTTTCCAGTGATAAACTGGATGGAAAAGTTGAGGGCAGGTCATGGGTCAAACAACCATTAATAACATTGTTAACAGATGAATGTTGTTGTTACATATACTATAGCCCTACTGACCACCACTTTAAATGGCCAATTTAGACTTAAGCATGGTTTGTACATAAATGGTAGCCCAGTCGTTTGTACCTGCATTATTGACATTAACATTTATACAGTATATATAACAGTTATTTTACACTGCAAAATCGATTGGTAAACATTCAAATAAAAACACTATAACAATAAATAAACTGTTGTAAAGTGTTTTTGGTTCCAAATAAACAAAAAAAAAGATCATTTATAAATTCAGGGTGGAGTCATAACCGTGCTTATTCAACCTGTTGCCTCGGCATTACAACATATGGTAGTGGTCATTATTTGAATCTGTTTAAAAAAAGATTAGAGAAGAAACCCTGAAACATCTACCTGGAGTGGCTTGTTCATATAAAAGTGTCTCAGACTATTAAATTTACAGTAGTTTACTCGTGATTATGAGAGGTGTTCTATGATATCAATGTAACAGGCTTATTAAGCTGTCGTCTGAGTTTTGTAGCAGACTGAGTCACAGAAGGTGCTGTAAAACCTGACGTACAATTAATAGATTTTGCCTTTTTATGACAAAACTATGTCCTAACAATGGACATGTACACAGCTATTTGTTTATTTTTTATTTAGTATTTATGTACACATCTCTCTGTGAGTTCTTGGCCTAAAACTTTTCATTTTTCTGTTTCTCTCCAATTCTTTGATTGAAAAATACCTTTTGGAGGATTCTGTCAAAAGCTTGCAACAGCAGCATTTTGGACCACTTATAACTGATGCAGGGAAATCTAAGTAAGGCAGTTAAAAATAATTAAATGAATAAAATGAGAAATGAGGAATTGGCTAGGTTTAACAGAAGAGGAAAGAGATTTTTATAATCACCTTTGGGCCAAAACCAGCTGGGCCAGAAATAAGAATTTCTATTTTCTTGCATTAACCTGCAGAAAATTATTTGCCAGCCAATTTTTATAGAAATTAGTGTAGAATTAAGGTACAAATGAGATTCATAATTTAAAAACATCAATGGTAAGAAACACCTTTAAAATGACTGTTGTCTGCAAAGCAAACAAGACAGAATATTGTGGAACATGTCCATATAGAGGAGAACCACTCCAAGGCTGTTTCAATCAGATTTTCACTGACTGCCTGACCTGCTCAACCAAGAGACAGTAGTCAAGCGTATCAAAAGCAGCACTGAAATCCAGTTATACCAACACAGAACATTTTCAAACACCAGCATGCATCAACAGATCATCAGATATGAGATGCCTTCAGGTAAACTGAAAGTAAAAACCTCACAGATAAACTTCCTTGTTTAGCTGCACTAATTGTTCATATAAAGTACAGAAAACAATGCTTACAATGGAGGTTACTATAAGGAAGAAACTATTTTCCTTACTTTCCTGTCAGTCTTCAGCACCAACAAGTCAGGGGTGCACTGTAAACCCGAATGCTCAAAATAATTAAATAGATTAAGTACTGTGAACTTAATTTTTAATAAAAAGTTCTAC
>JAUMHL010000006.1:15939232-16015565 GCA_032362345.1 Sandelia bainsii | reverse complement strand
ACAAGTCCAGTTGCCACTGAATAACCTTTTTTGGGATAACCATGACCTGGATGACTGAGAATCTTCACAGACATTTTAAACAAAGGGTTTCTTCACCAGTTCCCACAATAACTTCCAATGCTTCATTTACAATTCTTACTACCGTGACTATATGTAGAAATGTGTGTGTGGCATCTCACCATTCACTTGACTGCAGTGTGGGGCTCTCATTCTGTGCTATGTGGTATAAGGCACTCATTGCATTCATGTTAAACAAGGGAGGCTTCCTCTCCGCTGGAACAGAAAAGTCAACAGTCAGCGTGTATTCCTCCTTATTAAAATACAGGTTTATGTGTTTATGTTTATGTACCAGTATATAATGTAATTATAGAAAAACATTTTTTTGGTATTCTCACAACTGAAAATCTAGGTCTGTGTAGCTGCTGAATTCATAACGATTTAACTGAAATTTAAAATCAATACAAATCCATCAAACATAACTTACTCAGACATTGCATAAGTAGATGAAGTTACTGGCATTAGTTCATCTATTCTCAAAGAGCTATCAATTAATTTAGCAGTGATGAATTATTGTGTATTTAGAACATATGGTAGGACCTATTGGACATCTGGAGCACAAATTGTGTATTTATGTTTACAAACATTTTTATTGAAGAATATTATTTCTACTGCAGTTATATTTCAATAGATACAAGACAAACACCCACACACACCTACCTAATTCTATACAGGTGATCCCTAAGGACCAGACATCCACCTTCCCATCATACTGGCCTTCATCCATAGCTAGAATCACCTCGGGGGCCATCCTGGAAGAAGTGCAGGAAGAAAATAAAATGGGAGTAGGAAACAGAGTCATTAAGACACACAATTCAGTCACACTCATGTTTTTATATGTGGAAAAACAGGAAAACAGTGCGTTTGCTTCACTATAAATATTCTGAATAAAAGTCTTTCATGACTCATCTAAGTAGTCTCTCCACAAGATAAATAACCCCAAAAAGCAGGAGCCTCCTCCTAAAGCTCAGTCCTGAGCCCCAACAATCACAGCAGCAAACCATCTGAATACATCAGCAGGTAGCTCTTTACTTGAACATGAATATGCAAATAGAGGCCAACACTTTTTACAGTCAAATCCATTTCGTGAATCATTGCTTCTTTCAGCCAACACTCAATTAGAGACTGTTCATAAAGTCATTTAAAAACAAGTCACATAAAGATATTTTGGTCAGCTCAATATTTAACACAAACACAAAAAAATATTTGGAACTCTTCCAGTTTTCACTAACCAATATGGCGTTCCCACAAAGGAGTTGGCAGGCGAGGCAATGGAGGCAGAGCCAAAATCTGCAAGTTTGACCTGCCCAGGCTCAGTCAGCAGGATGTTACCTGCCTTTACATCCCTGCGAGACAGAAAAGCATTTGTGTGTGAGAGACCAGGGAGATATGTGGCAGTAAGCCATGTAAAAATCACTCACCTGTGGATCATATTGTGGGAATGAAGGTAGGCCAGCCCTTGCAGAGCACCATGAGTAATGGCAGCTATCTCTACTTCTTGTAGAGGTTTTTTATGAACTGATGGGAGGAAAAGACATTTTGAGTAGAAATCAACATCAGAAGATAAAAACAGTGTTTACATTTGTGTGCATTCAGAAAGCCATTCCTACATCTCCTACAAAGGGGAAAAAAAAGGTTGGTCACCTTCTAACAGATCAGAAGCAGAGCCGAGACAATACTCCATCACCAGCTAAAAACAAGAGACAAAGTCAAGAATAACTTATCTTATATTTATATAACTTACAGACTCATACATATTGTAAAATGACATAATCTTTCAATTACATACCCATGCTGTGTGCTCACGAAGGTAACAACCTTTGTATTCTATACTGTTGGGGTGCTGGATCCTCTGGAGAAACTTCACCTCCTTTATTATGTCCTGCCATTTCTGTTGGAGCAAGAGGCAACTTAAAGATAAAACAGCACTGCTCGGTTCTATGTACTAAAGGTCAAAGTGTGTGTGTGTGTGTGTGTGTGTGTGTGCGCAGAAGATTGTCTTTCAGTGCACACAGGGGTAAGGTGGCTCTCTTCACAGATTAAGTGTAATCTGATTATAGCTAATCTGAAATCATGAACAGAGTGGACTGTATCTGGAAAGACAACAGTGAAAGTAAGGACACAAGAGTGACATTGTTGAGACGGGCAGGTTCAATAATAGTAATTCACAATGATAGTGAACACAAACTCAAATGTACTATCGACAACTGAAGACTTTTTTTATGTGATCACTGTTAATAAGCACAAGTGGCTCTGGTCTTTTGTTATAAGCAACCTGTTTGCGCTCCTTTTCCCATCCGACAATCCTGACTAGTGCAGTGTGCAGTCTGGCAAAACCCGTATCTCTGTTCTCCAATGCCTGCTGCTCCTGTCCGTCTGAACTACATGTCACTGTGACTCTTCCATCCACTTTACCATTTCCCAGTGCTGGGCCTGTATCGGCTGGGCTAGCTTGCATGTTTAGCTAAAGCCTGAAGCTAACTTGAATGTATATACAGTAAATGTCTGTAATTATTGACGGTTATTTTCAGTTATGCACCGCAGATCTAGTTTTTGTGTGTGTAATTATAGAGAGAGAAAGACAGAAGACCAAGAGGAGGGAAGGAGAGAGAAATCTCTGTTGAAGAGAACCAGCCAATTTGTAGCTGCAGACAAATTTTATACATACAGTATATTATATACAATGACTACATCCACCATGACCACATGAAAAACACAGATGACCAACATTTACATTGTAGTTCAGTTACTCTATATCTGATCTTAGCCTACCTATATGAAAACCAGATGAGAGTTAAATATCTATAGGCCTTTGATGTACAGGTAGTTTTTATTACTGCATCAGTGAGTGACGTAGTTCACTCAGTGATACAGAGTTACTTCAGTGAATACCACCTTGTTGGGTGCGCCAAAATAGACTCTTTCCCAAAAGAACTCACTGGCCACTGTATTAGGTACATCTGTAAAATCTAATGCAATTTAGTACAGCAGCCATGTCAGGAATTCTACTTTCACAAGGTTATAATTTCTCCGTTTTTGTTGAAACTGTCATAAAGGTGATAATTCTACTATATGTTTAAGTCTTACTGTAGTGCATTATATGAAGGGGTGTTTCTACTGTTTTGGCCACCCCCTTTATGTAAACAGGGTGGCCAAAACAAATTATCCAGTGAGAAATCAGGGTGTACTGTTGTGCGACAGTCATTATAACAAGGACACAAAAGTTATTATTAAAATATTTACAAAGCAAAATATAAGTACATTAGTCATGCTTTATTTTAAAATGGCCACTTTTAATTTAATTGGATTTTTAAGATAAAAATTCCATACATTATAATGTAATTCCATATATATTGAATCTGATGGTGAAAAAAGCCCATGTGAGCATTTCATACAACAAAATGGATAGCTTTTTTTTGCCACAATACCCTGCTTCAGTGTTGCTGACTTAAGCTTAGTGCCTAGCTCAAGGCCAGCATGTTTGTTCTCTCTGTTGATCAAGCCACGAGAAACTACTGTTAAGCAGGTCTGTGACCATGTGATGTGGCCATGACCACAGGCATAAAAACAAAATGGTGAATGACTCACAGTGGAGTCACTTCACGTGAAATGCTTATGATCAGGGTTTGAACCATTATAAAAATACAATACAATCTTGTCTCACCTCATTAGACTGTTTGCCACTGTAGGACATCTTCTTGATTGCCACCACTTCATTTGTGCGCACATCCCGTGCCTGAGAAACAATGTATACTGTCATCGACATCATCTATTGTAACCACACTGCACTTAGCGTTCAAGATCAGAAAGTAAAAATTTGTCATGTCACTCTCCTGTACCTTGGTATTATTACAAGCCATCACAGCCTGGTAAAAATAACTTTGTACAAATAGTTTATGTTCTTTATTGCTGATATATTTATGTAAGCTGTATTTGATTCAGTTGCTTACTTTAAGTGGCAAGTTAAGTAACCTTAAGTTACTGTATTATTCACAGACAGAAACATCTATAATATCTGTCCAATGACTAATTTAAGTGCATTTCTTTTTTGTGAGTCTCTGAAGATATAGTTGCCATACAAAGTAGACGGCGCCAAAGCTGCCATGGCCAATCTCTCGAAGGTCTGAGAAAAGCTTCTCCGGGTCTTCTTTGAAGAAAAGCTCAGCCACCTCCGGGTCCTTCAGGCTCCCTGCCCTTACAGATGAGGGCATCCTGGTTAATGTAGTCCCTTATCACCCACACAAAGGGGATGGGACTATCTGGGTGCTGAGCTACACCAAAGCAGCTGAAGATTCATCTGCAGTAATGGATGGGCCTAAGGAACCAGCACATGGGCCCTACATTGACAGAAAGGACGAGAGGAAGCAGAGACAAAGAAAGAAAGACACAGGAGTTAGAAAGAACAAGATAAAAATCACATCCTTTACACTATGAAGACAACTATTTGCTCAGCTGATGTCAGTTCAAAGATACCAGTGAGAAAGGTCAATGGCCAGACTTTGAAAGGAAAAGGGGACATCTCATCACAACTTTGATCTTGGAACACAAATTCAAACCTCAAAGTCCGTCACATTATATCAAAGTCTGCTCTTCATCAAATTCAACCACAGGACAAAACTGTGCTACAGAAGAAGGCAAAAAAATGTTGTGATACGCAGCCTGAAAAAAAATGTCATAAGCAAAAGAATGAGCAAATGGTGAGACAACTTACACTGCTGGAGAGGAGCCTGCCTGTATTAATGCAAAACATCTGGCCATATCTAGAAAATTCAAAAAGGTACTTTTTGCTCCCAGTTTTCACTGAATTCACTGTATATTGCATATGAAGTGATTTTTATTTAGTAATAAGGAAAAACAATACATTTGCACGTACAAAGTTTGTGGAAAAGATGCTGCGCTCCTGACATATTTTAAACACTGACCTTCATTTGCTGACACTACTATAATCTATTAATTGCACACTCATCATAAATGTATCAGTTCACATTGCTTCAGCAGTTACTGCAGGTCTGTAAACTAGTGGAATGACTGGGCAATGCAAATATCTGAGCTAAAAGATTGATTTCTTGTCTACTACTGTGACGTCGTACAACAGTAATGAGGGCTGAACTGCATCAGATGATCAATTAGAGGGCCTGCGGTCAAATGTCACACTGGATGCCTCAGTTGTGCTAATGAATTACATGTTAATGCAGTTAACATGCATGTCAGATTAATATTACGCATATGTTTTCATAATGTACTGTACAAACACAAAAAAATGGTTGAGGTTGATGAAGTAGGCTAATATGTTTTATGCAAATTAACAGTGTTAGTGAAGAGAATATGACACTGCACTGATCTACATGTGCTCTGTCGTGTTAGTGTCATTTTGTATCAGCCTTTTTTTAGTTACAGTAATGAAATTGTTTAATGGTTGTGGTACAGCCAATACCTACACTACTTAGTTGACTTCTAAAGTAATTTGTTAATTTGAAGTGAAAAGAAGAAAATACAGGCCTCGCACCAAACAGACATAAAAAAAAAATTACCCAATTCTTCAAACGTTGATACGCTGTGGCTTCCCTCTGTTTAAATAAAATGAGGAAATTCAACTGTACTTGTGGCTTGTGCAAATGGTTTGGGATCTTACAAATAAGTAGTTAATAACCCCCCCTCTGCCAACTGTTAAGTGTGGCAGTCAGTGCCACAGGAAACACTACGTGAATAGAGAGAAGACTGGATTCCAATAAATATCAACTTCAGGACACAAGCACACACACAATTCTATTGAATTTATATAGCACGAAATCACAACAAAAAACATCTGAAGGCACTTTACATAGTAAGGCAGTGTTTTCATACACATAGACTTGGTATATTAACGGTCACCCTTTTTTTAAATGTCCATGAAAACGACACCATCCATGATCAAGTAACTGGAGGAGATTTTCCCCACACTCTAATGTGCCTGTACGTTAGTCGTTTGTTGCTTAAAATGTCAAACAGCAGTTCACACCAGCTGCTGCTAACAAATGTTAATTCCACTACTCAAAATGATGACAGATCAACATGCTGTTGTCGGTGTGTTCACTTTCTGCAAGGTAATGGACAGAGAAGCTTCAATACAATAGAACTACATGTAGCCAAAGAACTGAGAGGACTGGCTGTCTCCGTAATCTACTCCTAAACAAAAAAAAAAACAACTAAAAACAGAGTCAGACGTCTTCTCTAGTAAAACCATCAGCTCTCATCAGTTTCAGATCTCCCAGTTCAAAAGTTAATATCATGTCAATAATGACTTTTAGTTTTTAATCAGAAGCATCAGTGTGTCAAGTAAGCAGTCAATGGAAAATAAGTTGTGCCAAATTCAATAGGATGTTCATAAATTAGTAAATTCAATCACATACCATACTACAGTACAGTATATTTATTTGTACTATTGCAATGCTGCAATGTATTACAATATAAAACATTATACTGTATAAACTCAGGTTAAATATTCTCTGAATATACACTTATTATGGCTGGATGTTAAACAAACCACATGCTCAATGTGTTGCTTATAAAAAAATGATTATATGAACATTCAAGCCTGGAAACTGCTCAGTCCAAACAGTTCAAGGTCAAGAGCACCTCGTGACGTGGCCAATCGATAAATTATTATAGAAAAAAACCCCTCTATGCTCATGCCTTAGAGTAATACACATACAGAGAAGAAATGAAACATACATACTCCTCTCTCAAGAAAAGAATAATTAAAGAATACCGCCCACAACACGCAGCCTTAGAAAAATACCCCAACCATTTCAACCCCACGTTCATGTCTTCTTCTCTTTACTTGGCAACAACCCATTCCAAAGCCAAACGTGCTCTGTGGGTAAACTCCTCATTTCCTGCTTTTGGCTTATCTTTGGCTTAGCAGCACTGCAAACCTAGTCTAGCTATAGTTATCAGTCCAGCCTGGAAGATTGCTGCACCAAAAACCACAAAGCTGGCTGAATGTCACAAGGTTTGTCCTCCTGAAAGAGCTACACAGCTGACAGGGGAAAAAAATAAGAGTGAACCACAAAGCCCTCAAGGACAAGAAATATCTCAGAGGAAAGGAGCCTGAACAAACATTAGAAAACTTAAATACAGTATTCTTATGTTGAGTGCTTGCAGCATCATATATTATAGCTTAAACACTGTAATGCAGACAATGACTGGCTGCTCAATGGTTTCAAACACCAAGATACTAGATTTGCAAAAGAGAAAAGCATCTAACAAGGTGAACAGTGAAGTGTAAGAATGCGGAGCTGGTAATGTGCACGTAGATTTAAACCAAAGCATTACCTCATTCTGTAAAGACTACGCTGGAAATTATACAGAATTATTATACCAGAAGGACAAAGAAGAAGTGAGAAGTCCTGGCTTACATGGCTTTCCCTCTACAGTTACTTGGCTACTAAAACACTGAATATGTTGAAGAATGTTTGAGAACGACAAAAGAAATAGTGAAACTAGGGACGGACACACACACACACACACACACACAGGTTCAAAGCAATGACCTGTGTTCCAGTGTTAGGAAACAAATGAGAGCAGTTCTGAATATGTGTAGTGACCTGACAAGGAAATCAACATTTCTTAGCAGCAACAGAGAACAATCTACACAACACAACTACACAAATGTGCAAGTACATAATAGACTACAAATATATAAAAACATTAATTTCAAATGACATTATGGATGCAATGGTTATATATATATATATATATATATATATATAACATGATATTCAAGATGTATGGCAAACACTGAGAAATCTAACATTCATTACATTAGCAAAAAGTGAGAGTAAATGCAAGATTGATGTTTTGGTAATTTTTGTGTGAGAAGCAGAGCTGATGAAGTAAAATCACCCTCACTCTAAATGATTCATTTCCGTGAACAGACAATACTGACCTTCTCACCCCCCGAACCAGCATGACATACTGACTAAGCATTAGAATTAGCAGCAACAACAACACCACAATGTTGTTAACACACTAGTATCAAAGCTTGCAGTATGTTTTCCTAAACGACAAAGACCTTTTCCACTCGTCATGCGATTGTACTTCTTCATGAACATGCTGCTTGATTCAGCACACACCAATAGTTTTCATGATGAGACCATAATTACACCAACTATTTTACACAGACAATTATTTACTCATTTAATAATTTAATTATATGTGACATCTCAGTCCAATTATAATAGATAAGTGACAATGTCATTTGAAATGACTTCTAATCTCGTTACAGCAGGGCTATGATTCATTCCTCTTAATTAAAGCTATGAATATTTTGTTTTTGTATGTCTGAATGACTCACACTGGTAAACAATCCACTGGTGGCTCAGAGGACTGAGGTGAGCGGCCTATGGACCCTAAGTTGTGGGTGCGTCCAGACAAAGACATTTGTAGCATCACAAAAACACCATGTTCCAAGAAAATACCATGCTTACTAACAAGCAATGAAACTGCATTCAAAAGGACCTTGATCCCTTAAGGTGATTTCCTGTTGAAATAGGAAAATCATGGGGATGGAGGGATACCTCAAATTCATTTTTTAAAAATCAGTTTTTTTCTGTGATAGGACTGAAAATGTTGAGCTATTTGAAATTTGTAATTGTTTTAGTGACGGGACATTTTCATATTATCTGGTAAAAATAAGTGGGACAAATAAAGTAAAACAATATAAATTTTACACACAGTGCTCATTTTATTACATATTAGAGAGTGGAATTTACCAATGCTTCATTCATTTACACAAATTATTAAACCAAACTAGACTTATGTTGGACTATTTGTACATTTCTAACAGACTATCAGAAATACAAATCCAACCACGTATCTATTTCTCCCTCTCTCACAAACAGGCACATGAAACAGAGCACCCAACACTGTCACAAGACGGCATCTGGAGGAGATGGACTCGACTACAAGACATACATGCACTGTGTTATCACAAAGAACACTCTGTTCAAGAAATGCACCAAAAGTTGTTTTGCTTTACTGCTCGAGAAAATGGATTCCCCCCCCCCCGCCTGTATTATGTGAATTGATTTCCTCTGCACTGTAAAATCAACAAGAAGCCTAATGAAGAGACAACCAATACACAAAGCTAGTGCAGGACATAGTAGTGAGGGGTGTTACAATGACAGGAAAAGAGAGACAGAGAAATGGAGAGGGATAATAATCAAATACTTTATTGATCCCTTTAGAGAAACTCTCAGCTGTGCAACACAGGGTCAGCTACACAGAAGCAACTGCCGAGCACACCATCTCCTGCTTTATCAAACAGACAGAGAAAAGATGTACAAAACGGGAACAAAATAAGAACTCATTTCAGGAAAAGCTTATTACATTTTTTGATGTCAACAATCTATAACAACTGTATAATACAATTTTGTTTACCATTAGGGATGGGTACCAAGTAGTGATGAACCTATCCAATATCAGTATTGGACATCAGCCCCGATATTGTCTATAGAGCTAGATCGGGTATCAGATAATGGTTCCAATCCATTTGGGCTGATCTATTTGTGTCAATTCTATGTTATGCAGCACATGCAGCATGCTGGTAGACTTAGCTGTATGGAGGTATGTTATTTCACGCTTGCTATGCCGACAATTTTGACTGTTACTTGTAATATCTGCAATGGGAATGTTGCAAGGGATGCAAAATACAATACAACACAATGAAGCGGGCACCTACGAAAGCATCATGCTAATGAGCACACAGAGTTCCTGCAGGTATAAAGGAGACAACAGGACAAAGCAATTTAATTTTAGGTGCTGTATTAAACCGTTTTCACTTAAACTGCGGACACTGTCGGGAGAATGGGATCCGGATAATGTGCAGAGTTGTGCTTTGTCTGAGTTAGAGGTGTTCTCACATGGGGAGAGCATTTATCTCTATGTGTTGTTACATTTTGTTTTACACAGTCAGGACTGATGCCTTCATTGTCGTCCACAAGGCAGGTATACAATTTAATAATTCAAAAATCGCATCGCATCAGTATCAGAAATCAGCTGATATGCAAAGTTCAGATATCATATTGATATTGAAAAAGTCAGATCATTGCATCCTTAGTACCAAATATTTAAATTGTCAAACTAAAGGAGTATTCAGCACTGCTATGAATGTTAATGTTGTTATGTTCAGCATTTTTGTTTTCTTATAGTTGAATTGACTGACCTGCGTCGAACCCGTAGAGAACTGGATACTGGATTACAACATGGCACACACCATAAAATCATCCCATGGCTCTTCTAGATTTTCTAAATGATATTGGTCTAATTGGATCAAACACTAATAATAAAGAGTAATTTTGTTGTCTGTTTGACACTCACAACAACGTATTAACTGTTTTACATTTTCCAATTACTGCCTTTAGAAAAAATGCTGTAGTATATCTATCTATCTCTATAGATAGGTAGGTCTGTCTGTCTGTCTGTCTGTCTGTCTGTATATATATATATATATATATATATATATATATATATATATATATACACATACACACTCACACACATATATAGATAGATATAGATATATAGATATATTGACACTTAGTTCAGAGATTACTAATGCTAATTTTGTGACCTACATGTGCACCGTTGCTCAATCAGCTTAGACAATATATTTCAGTTCCTCAAGATGGAGAGTGGTCCATGCTCCTATTTCCCAGATTGATTACAGATTGTGGTTTTCACTGAGTGGAGGAAGTGAAAGCTCTCTAGCTATACAATGTCAACAGAAACACATCCCGAATGTCTGGTGCTACAAAGAGGATGGTGACCGAGAAGAGGAACAGAGTGACCAAACACTAAGAGGATTTGGCCCATCCCATTTCTCTACCAGAGCTCCACTTACACTCTTCCTGTTGGAATAAATGTCACAGCCATCATCTCTAAAGCAAGTTTGCTCTGAAGAGGCACCTGCGTGAAAAGACAGCTTCCCTGTGGCAAACCTCAACAACAACAAGTCATACAGGCATCTCAATGGCTGTGGTTTGTTATATTAAACATTAGACTCTAAAGTTTGAATTAATCTAGTCTTCCTGATCTTGACTGGGATGAAGTGTGTCCTACAATTGGCAGGTCCACACTAATAATATTTTTTTTACTGATTTACAATATGCTCATCTGTCAATCACCTAAGGGGAAAAAAAGATGAGCCCATCTTCCCCCTTTTTTTGTCTTACTCTGACTCATCAAATATGCTATTGATTTCCAACTGTTCAGCAGCCAATCTCAATCTAAGATTCTGAACAGATACTTAGGATCTCCTGTTAAAGAAACAGTTAAACAACTAAAATAATTCAACTGAATGTAAAATAACCATAGCATTGCAATCAGTAAGCTAAATAAATGATAAAGTTCATATTAAGGGTGTCAACAAAATAAATTAATAAATAAACTAGACAAATAGATGGTGACGTCACTGTGTATATTTTTCAAGAATTGTTCTCCAGCCAACTTGAGCTGAGCTTCTCAGCTGCTCACAGCTCCATGCACACACAAATGTGATAAAATAAAAAAATCTCAAAATCCTGTCTCAGTCTCAAAGACAAGAGTCAATTTGAAGAGTTTGCCAAGCACAGAAAAACATGTCTGTGAGGACTCCAAGTCATGGTTATGATAACCATGACTAATGTTATAAATATTAATTTAGAATTGAATCTTTTAAAAACATTACTGCTTGTTTTTCCAATTCCCGGGACAAATGTCACTCTGGGCCTGTGTGCACCTCAGTCATGGCGTGTGCACCATGTGACCAACACAGCTGCATAGCACAGTGCTGATCCTGATCTTTTCTTTGCATCCCTGCAACGTTCACCCCATCAGAGCACATCTTCTCTGTAGCAGGGGAATCTCTTCTATAAGAAGCGATTAACCCTCTCATAAGACCACAATGAGATGCTGTCTTTCCCCCATTTCAATACAAAATTGTAATGAGCCCAGCCTAATGTTGTTGTAATAGAGGTTAGAACACAGCATGTAGAGAGAACTGGATAAAAATCTGTATCCTTACCCTGTTGCTTTATTTAGATGGACTGTTTGATTTATTCAAAGGAAACTGCTGTATATTTATTATATTTTATTTCTGTCAAAAAATTGATCTTGTATTTATTTTTCATTATTTTTTATCAAAAGGAAAGTTCATGAAATGGTTTATTTCTTAACTATTCATCTTTATTTATTCATATATATATTTAGTCACTTAAGTGTCTTACATATTTCAAATCACACATAACACAATAACACATAACGTTATGCTGGCAGTAAGGTTGTGGACCACACTGTGGAACCAGCACTTCTTTAGTGGCCAAATGCCACTGACTGGCTTGGATCTAGACTTTAGCAAACAGAGCAGGCTATGCTCATGTGTCCAAGCCATTTTTCCTTGGGGACACTTAAATCCATTATGTTGTGTGCATAAATACACAAACACACAAGAAAACAGGACTTCTCAAAGCCTTCTCCTGCATCAAGATGTTCACTCAATTACAGCTGCATTGCTCTCATCATCACCTACCTGCAAAATCCTTTCGAGTAAAGAAGGGAAACTGTTCAAGCCTGTGGATGCACTGTTGTTCTGACAAGCATGCAGAGACATAAACAAACAAATAAAAGGTGTGTAGATCAGCACAGATTACAGAGAATATAGGGAAGCAGGGAAAGTCAGCCTTGCAGAAATCTGTGATGAGAGTTAAGAGTACAAGTTGTACCTGCCTTTCAGCTCTGGCTCATAGGTTGCATTCAAAACGTGGACAGTCTTTTCACCACAGTCTAAAGACACCAGCAAAGACAGGTGGCCTGCACGTACTGCAGTGCTTATTTGAAAAACGGAGCCACAACGTAAGGCATATAAAACATAAAGGATGTGTAGGTGTTTTTACCAGCCATCAAGACACGTACATCAATTGTCATTCACTCCAACAGAACGGCTTGGGTAAATGAACAGTAAAGGCTAATGTCACCAAATCCAGTGTGTTATGTTAGATCTTTGTGTAGATGATCCAGTGTTTCATGGATAAGATGCTAAGTCACAGATAGGCCAAGCAGAAGTTCAGCTTTCCGAGCGATAGCCAGAGTTACGCAATATCAACACAGAAAACTGAGGAATGCGGCTCACGTCAGTGCACAAAAACAGCCTTCAGCGGCCGATGGATGAGAGCTCTGGCTGCCGTTCACACACGGCTGGCACACTCGAAAACAATGATTTGTCAGGCTCTCTTGGCTCATTCTGCTTGCAAACACAATGCCACACAACATGTAACGTTACGTGCGATAGGCACAGAAAGGATCGACCAATGTCACCTACCGATTCACAGCTAGCTATCCAGGCAGCATGTGACTCATGGTGTCCCTTGCAGATAAGCAAACTTCTGAAATAGACACCTAGAAAGGCGAGTTACGGCCACAGTGGACTAAAACAAAAAACGAGGGAGTGGCACTGCTTGCAACGAGAGTTGCATAAAGCGGATTAGCAAGCTAACATGACCAGCTAACCCTTCTTAGATAAAGCAGTCTGTTAACAGTATTTAGCGGCATCAAATCTAAGGTTAACGAGTCATAATTTAGCTCGTTAGCCCTGCTCCCCATACATTCAATGACACTATCTGCTGTTGTGTTACACTGACATTCAAAACAAACACGACTGTGCTAACGCTACCAAGGGATGGTTGAAGTTGCCCAGCAAGGCAGGCTAATAAAATCTGTCGATGCCCATGCAAGTTGTGACAGCAACTTTTGGTTAGCTGGCGACTAGCAACCAACCTAGCTGGGCTAGCTCGTTGGCTAACCTCTGTCTAAATAAAAAGAAATGCAGCATGTTAGTATTGGAGAACAAATCTACCCGTCGTTAGTTAACAGCAAGCTAAAGTTAGCGAACAGCTCACCTGGCCATTATGAATCCGCAGAGGTTGAGAAGTGGGGTATAAACAGCGGATTAATCCAGTCACTGTGGACACGGCAGAGCAAGGTGGCCGACTTTAAATCACAGACGAGGCAATGCAGTCCAAAGGAATCAAAGAGTGAATCCGCTAGCTAATAAGTTAGCACCGCTAATTCGCCTGTCTAACTGCACAGCTCGGCTACATAATACAGACGTTCACGTTGACTTCAAGTCTGGCTAAATCGCTCACTTTAGTAACGGTTTCTGACAATTGTACTAGCCGGTATCAAGAATAATTTCTATCAACGTGAGGTAAGCTGA
Organism: Sandelia bainsii; assembly: GCA_032362345.1. Classification (NCBI taxonomy): domain Eukaryota; kingdom Metazoa; phylum Chordata; class Actinopteri; order Anabantiformes; family Anabantidae; genus Sandelia; species Sandelia bainsii. The sequence goes on along the minus strand of JAUMHL010000006.1, from coordinate 16,001,278 downwards.
GCCGGCTAACGACTGTCAAGCACTAACTGTCACAAACAGACAGGCTACTGGCCAACTAGCTAGCTGCTAACGTTTAGGCAGTTGCTAGCAAAGTTTCTGTCCTCGGTCGGCAGTTCCCTAAAGATGGCGGCGGAGAGAAGCGCCTCCTCTCCGCCGTGAAGGAATCGAGGAGCAGACGACGGTGCAGGCGGCTTTAACAGACGCGACGACACACGTGTGACAGTTTTAAAGCGTCTTGTTGATGCTGTCCAGCTGCTCAGGGTAAATGTTGTCCCCTCCCTAAGCTCACTGCTGGGTACTGCTGGGTACTGCTGTGCCATCCAGCAACTGCACGCATGGGTGTGTGGTCTGGATGAAGAAAGCCATACACATAATGACTGCAACAACAACATCACACCTAGTGCATTTTATAGCAAGAAATAACCAAATGCTCCTCTAAATCCTCCCCCTCCGTTTGTTTATGCACTTTCAGTCACTGAGCTCCTAACCTGATTAACAGTTTCAGTCTTAATCTCGCCTCTACTATAAATAGCCAGTCATTAACTCACAGACAATATAAAAAACTGTTTTGTTTATCCTAGAACATTATAAAGATGTTAGGAAAATTAGGAAAGGACCAACAAACATGTCCAAGCATCACACAGTTCATCAGTGTAATGAAGAGTGGGGTTTCATTTAGGATACTTAATTTATTCTAGTAATAGTAAACTATACAAGTGCAGACTAAACAATACAGTCTATCTGTGTACAGAAATATAATTACAGTATCTTTTAATGGAGCTTTCATTGTAGTGTGTAAAACCTATGAAAGTGTGTAATATGTACAACACCTTACCTGACCTGGAATGAAATGAGTTGTATTAAATGGTTATGTGATATAAAGCATGGCAAGTGCAAATGCCAGACAATCAGTCATACATCAATGGGGCTCAATGCAACTGTGCCCACACTCCTAACAGTTTGACAGCTGCCACAAGTCCATTGATTTTCTACAGATGTTTCAATATCTGACTGTCCCTTTGTGTCATGTTTTCATCGGGGAAGCGTGTAAATTCACCACTGGTGTAGCTGAAGCCTCTGTTTACTATGCATTAATAGAAATGCATGTCATCCATATGCTCCAGTTATCACATGCAAAGCTATTTTAATATCACATCGGTATAAGTGGCATCGTATCTCAGAGTGGGATTACACATGTAGCTGTAATCTGCACTGAGAAAATGTAGGATATGTGTGCATGGCAGCAGAGAGGTTAAAGATGGGCATTCCACAACAGGCTGCAGGCTGAGAAACCAATCCACTTACAGAGCAGCGCTCAGAGGGCTTTGATTGGTTGCCTGGTCGCCCTGTTGTCATGATGATGGGAATCAGGTCCTGCTTGTGTGGTCTGTATCCAGGCACGTAGGTATACTGAAGCAAATGATACGGATGGAAAGGCTGCAGGACTTTTCCACTCACATACATGTGTATATTTCTTTTCTGTATCTGCTCCACACACACACACACACAGTCTTGTCTTTCTGTCTATGTGCCACACTGTCAATAATTTGTCTATAATTTACTGTTTTCACAACCAATTCTGTAGCTGTTGTCTGTAACCTATTCCTTGTTGTTATTGTCAGTGTCTGTACTGTTCTAGAAGAGCCACAAAAGACCAGAAGCAAATTCCATGTATGTGCTAGCATACTTGGCGAATAAAGCTGATTCTGATATATAATGTAAATACATGAACCCCGCAGATACACTCCAGTGACTCTATAGATAATGGAGTTTATTCAGTAAATATATTTGTGATGGTTGTGCTTGTCTACAGATGATGAACTGAACAAGCATCACAGCACATTCACAATAAGCTTCTTGTTATAGAAAAATAACATTTAACAGTGACTAGTTGGAATAGTTGAGCAACTGTTGGCTTTATTCTTTAGCGTCAATGAGAGATTTATATTTTATCATCTATCAGCCCTATAACAACAGATTATCAGGACTGAAGCAGAGGAAGTCAGTCAACGCTCATTTAACTCCCCCCCCCAGATGTTTCCCTGGTCATTTTGGTGTGGCTGACCTATCCATTCCCTGTGCTACACCGTAAACTCACTCCCACATGTATGATCTTGAGTTACCACATGAGGGCACACATGTGAAGGTTTTATCTTGTTCATGGTTTAGACATCACCTCATGCTATCTTGTGTTTTATTGTCTTGTAATCCTTTTATCTGGGTGTATTAATGGATTCCATTAGATTTATTGTACCACTATTTACATGTACTAAAAATATTCTTAGAATTTATTTCTTACCAATATTTCATTTATGTGCAAAGTTTTTGTTAAAATAATGTTTCATTTATGTGTATTTGTATATTTTATACAAAAATGTAATACCTTAAACTATCCAATGATTCTAAAACAAGGTGAAAATGGCTTTGGTGGTTTGGCTCTGCAAGTTTCTACTTTCAGGTCTGAGATAAAATGAATACTAAGAAAATCATTGTACATTTCACACATGTAAATAATACATTTTATGTCTGAATGCCATTTAGCTGCTCTGGTTCCAGGGTTCTGGTACAGTGTATAATGGCTCACTGTCATATTGCAATACTTGAAAAGAACAAAGACATCCTTAATGAAACCTGCACATTTCTTGTTACGACCGGTCAAAATATCAGCCGTCCATTTGCACATAAATGAAGTAAACACAATGCCTTCAAAACTGTTTTAATTATGGATGATGAAAAAGTGATTTATGGTAAGTTAATTTTGCATCTACTTCATGTGTTCTGACACTAAAAACACTGCACCAAACACTAGAGGCCACAGAACAGAGCTGAAAAAATTAAAAGTGTGACAATTTACAGAAACATCAACTGCTCACAGAAGTTGTACAATCCTAGCTGAAAAGGCACAGGACAGATACAGAACAGCCACTTTTACATACAGTATTATTTTAAATCCATATCAAATTGTGATGAGTGAATGAGTTGTGTACATAAGAGGACACAATTGTAGATTGTTTCTACATATTTTGAGCATCCAGACATTGTATAAAATTCACACAGAAACAAACACTATGAATATTCTGAAACTGGAGTAAACTGTAGAGAAAACACAAATACTAATGTTGTGCTTCACAGAATGTGTCAGAGGGGCTCTGCCTGACAAAATTAAAGTTTAACTGACTGTAATTTGTGGTGTTGATACCAGTCACATGTATTTTATTTCAACTAGAGATCTGAGCTTGAATGAAAGAAAAGAAAAAAAAAAGGACAAACGTATTGATTAAAAACGTTTTATGAGGAGGTACACTGCTGTGGTGATAGGAACTGAAACGCACAAGAAGACTGATATGAATGTAAAGATAAACAGAAAATGAAGTGAAATCATCACCAATGGTTCTTGATAATAAAGTATCTGCAAAGCCACTATCAAGGACCAAACCATCTAACAGCGTGGCGTTCTAAAACAGACCTGGGTCAAACAGTATTTACTGTTTGTTTAATGCTGTAGTAAGTGGTGGGTGGACAGAACTTCACTCAAAGAACAAAAGACCATAAAGACATTCAATAAAGCACAATAAATTATGGTTCACACCTTTTTTGGGGACAATTTTGCAGATGCTTACTATTAGTCTTCAAAAGAAAGAAACTTTGAAATGAAATGGAACTTTTTACACAAGCTCAAATACAAGTAAAACAAATTATCAGAAAAAGGTACAAATGTCTTTTAATGACTTTTTAAAAACACAATACCCAAACTTAATGTCAGCATCAAGCTGGAGGAACAACACAAGTTACCAAACAGGTGTGAGGTGTTTCCTGGCTTAGCAGGAAATACCATAACTGCTTGTGATTCCTTGGATGTGCTGAGGTTGCATGAGAGCTCTTGATTACAGCCCTCACTACAGTCAGCCACTTTGTACTGTACTGACACAGACCCTCCAACTGTGTCTCTACCTTTCTCTCAACTCTGCTGTAGAGGCCAAAGCAGACTATAAGACTAGGCCCTCAGAGAAGTGTGGAAGTGCCAGTTGTGGCAAATTCAAATTTGAATACTGCTTGCAGAGTACACACTCACTAACTAAGCACAGAGGCTCAAGGCTGGACAACTTTCAATTAAATCCCTTTGAGTTTTTTACGTCCTTCATTCCAGTCCAGCATTCGTGAGACTTGTCAAGTCTCTCTCTCTTTGTGGGGAAGCTCACTGATCTTAACACATACATACACACACACACTTCATCACAAGGGGGAAAGCTCAGTGAAACCACCCTGCTATCACAACATTTGGTTGTATTTTGTAAGAAGTGGTTCTTTGCTTTCTTTGTTCTCCCCTGCTATCTCCTTTTCTTCTTCCTCTGCTTAAGTGTGTCTTCTCTTCTGGCTGAGTGACATGCAGGCTTCAGCAGTTATGTTCCTTTCATCCTACTTTAGCCAAGTTCAGCCCACTTTGGACCAGCTGAGGAAAGCAGCGATATCTCGAACTGGGACATTACGGGTCAAAGCTTTGACACGCAGGTTACGGTCATCTGTCAGGAGTACCACTTCTCTTTGGAGCCTCACTGTCCCGTCTATATGTGGGCAGGCGGACAAAGAGCAGAAGAAGAAACTCAGAAGACTTTAGAGAACAAATTATGCAAAATGTTTGTGTCTGTGAGGAAATACTGGTAAAATGAATGAGTCAATGTTACATACTTCTCTGATCAGGCATGAAATCTTTTGCCTTGTCCTTGCAGTAGTGGAGACAGCAGGACAGAATCACATCATCATTATTACCCTAAGAAAGAAGAGAAAACTAAGTTCCTGCTTCCTAGCAAAAGAAACTTCATTGCACAATCTGAAACCAAATTATCAAAAAGATAATGAAACAAAATAAAATTGATCATTTTGCATTACATTTATTTGGCCCCTCACCTGTTGTCCAGAGGTGTCTTCACTGCGGAAGGCAATAGACTCAAGCTGATTTCCTCTGCTCGTCAAGGCTCTGAGGCACGGTTCTCTGGCTTCGAATCCTTTCTCTAAGAAAGCCACTGCCAGGCGGGCTTTCTCCTGCACGGCCCGCACATGGGCTGCGCTAACATTATAGTTGCCACGGCTGCCAGTGCTGCGCCCCCCTGACCCCATACCTCCAAAGTTGTCCTGGCCCTTGGCCAAGCCATCTAACTCTGTAATCACTGACAGAGAAAACATACTCCACACCATGAGATGCAGTACATAAACAAACTTTATCTTTTCTAAATACTAGAGACATGGGACATTCTTATCATTTCAAACACGTCACAAAACCACAGTTTCAATAATCCCAGACAGTATACTCATATTCAAATTTCTTTCCTCTTTTCAGAGTTTCTGTCTTACCAATGAGTGGCACAACTATTATATAATTTCCACACTGAAGGAGTTTTTTCAGCCCTTCCAAGTGATCAATAAATCCATTGGTATCTGGAACCAAAAAGACAGGCCTCACTTCTAGCTCCAACTGCCCACTTGTCTGCAGCACGGCCTGGGACACACACACACACACACACACACACACACACACAAAGTAGTAGTATACATTAACCTGCTGTTATTATGAAATCCATTTTAAGGTAAAAATATCAAGTTTTTTCAATGTGATTCCATGAGAAACCTGCATTTAAATATTTATTGGTACCTGTATTTTATCCCTGCGCTTCTGTTGCTGTGCCAGTTTGTTGGCAAGAGCGTGGCGCCGCGCCTTCAGCTGTCTGATGTCATTCTCACCATCTCCTGCCTCCTCAGCATCCTCCTCTCCTTCTGACGCAGAGAGAGATGACTCTGCCTCGACTATGACATCATCAGTCTGCTAAACAGACACAGACAAGAGGAAAATACATTTTTGCAATTTGTCTTCCTCTACTGAACTGCACTGAAAACTTTATTTTAGAAAATACATAATTTTGAGTAGGTCAGATGTTGAAAGAAAAAAGCGCAAACAGAGAATCACAATCCACAATTTGAAATGCAATCTTTTCTTCTCAATTTCGAAATGTACAGCCACACTAGAAATAGTAACCCTAACCCAAGTACTATGCCCAGTCACCAAAGCCTTGTGTTAGGAGATATCAATAAGATAGCAATAATACCTATTGCAGTAGTGCAAACTGGTGAAGGTTCATAAAGGTGACAATTTTCTCATCTAAAAATAAAAATAAATAATGTCTGGCACCAGGATCCTTAGAAATATTGCAAAACACTACGGTTAAAGTCAAATCAAGTTAATAAGAAGTCTAGTAGTGGCCACTACATTTAACTTAAGAGGTTTTGGTGTCCATCAAAATGCTAAGAGTAATAAAAACAGGGGCACAGTTATTTGTCCAAACTAAATTCATTATTGATTTAGATTTTGCCAGAGATGCCTAGAATAAACGGTAAAACCCAATTACAGTAAAAAAAAAAGGCAGCAAACGATTTTTACAGCTTTTACGTATTTACAGCTTACTGACTCTGGCACACCTTATTTTTCAATAGCTACTTGTTTATTTATTTAAAGTTTTTTTTTACGTTTATCTTTATTTATTGACACGATATTAACATTTTAAATAGGAGAATCTGAAACTGATGTGAGATCGGCTGATGGTTATACTAGAGAACATGTCCTTGATCTGCTGATCTGGCCTGCTGTTTGACATTTAACCAGCAAGAGCAACGATCAGAGCTCAACAATAAGCAAATGGGAAGGTGCTCTGTGAATATTTTCTACTGAGCTTAGCTAACAACCCAAACAATGTTACATTCAAGTTCACGTCTGTAAATGTTAAAAGAGAGAAGTCATCACAAAGCTATGCTAATAATGTTTGCATTAATATTACTATTAACACAGGTTGAATATTGCCATTAAAATGTGTGAATACACCCACTTTCACATGATGTCAATGAGAAGCAGACCCTTTCCTGCACCCCAATTTCTTTTTTTTTTGAATCCCTGCATTTGTTGTCATAGCGTGGATCTATATCATGAATGTTCTCTGAAGGTATCGTTTGAAGTTTGCAAATGGATGTAGAATGACATGAAAAGAAACAGACCAGATCTGTACAATTCACATTAAAAGAGAGATTGGGGACCTTAAGAACAATCACGATCTGACATTGTCAGATTGCCCCCTAACCTCCCCAACATTAACTCTACTCCTAGTACAGAGCTAATGAGAAACGTTTGCTAGAGAGCAGGGGAAAGACTGTCACCTCTTTCTCTTTTAGAGAATCCAGTCTGCTTCTTGAATCCAGTGAGTGGTTTGGTTGAGGAGAAGGTGCCACAGAGATGTATTTGCCTCCCTTGAAGGCCAACAGAGGTTCTTCTTGTCCACACAAAGCCTCCAGAAAGTACTTCATAACTGTCACTCTCTTACAATCTGCTGCTATTGCCTGAGGAAAGTGATATATGAGTTTGAGAACAGGAAGAGGACAACCAGGGACACATGTAAAATGTGACGTATGTACTGTATACTACAGAAGTATAAATATGCACCAGGGTATCAGTCTTCAGTACAATCCCAATTCCAAAAAAGTTGGGAAGCTGTATAAAATCAATATAAAAACAGAATGCATCATAAGCCCATATTTTATTCACAATACAACATCAAAAATGTTTAAATGTTTGAATTGATGTTTACGTTTATGTTTAGGTTTGATGTTTACCATGGTGTAACATCCCGTCTTCTTTTAACAACAGTTTGTAACATCTGGGAACTGAGGAGAACAGTTGCTACAGCTCTGGCTGAGTAATGTTGTCCCATTCTTGCCTGATAAAGAATTCTAACTGCTCAACAGTCCTGGGTCTTGCTCCAAATATTTTCACCTGGTGAAAGGTCTGGATTACAGGCAGGCCAGTTCAGCGCCTGGACTCTTCTACTACAAAGCCATGCTGTTGTCATAGACGCAGTATGTGGTTTAACATTGTCCAACTGAAATATGAAAGGCCTTCCCTGAAAAACACATCATCTGGATGGGAGCATATGCTGCTCTAAAACATAGATATACCCATTGCATTGGCACTAATGCATCTTCATACCATCAGGCTTTTGAACTGAGCGCTGATACGGTCCCTCTCTTCTTTAGTCTGGAGGATGCTGCACCCGTGGTTTGCAAAAAGAATGTAAAATTTTGATTCAACCACAGCCTTGTCCTTTGTCCACACAAAGACTCTTTCTAATTCTCTAAATCTTTTGACGATATTATGTACCCTGGATGATGATATATTCAAAGTCTTTGCAATAGTACATCGAGGAACATTATTCTGAGATTGCTTGACAATTTATAGACAGTTTTTCACAGATTGGTGTCTGCCGATGTTTACTTCTGAGAGAGTTTGAGTCTGTAAGATGCTCTTTTTATACCCAATCATGTTATTGACCTGCTGCCAATTAACCTAACTAGTTGCAACATTTTCTTAAACTCTTCCTTGTTAGTACCATGCACTTTTCCAGCCTTTTGTTGCCTCCGTCTGCCTTGTTTGAGACATACTGCTGCCAGCAATTTCAAAATTACCTTACTTTTTTCTTACAATGGTACATTTTCTCAGTTCAAACATTTAATGTTTCTATATTCTATTGTGAATAAAATAAAGGTTTATGAGATTTGCAAATCATTGCATTCTGTTTTTATTTAAAATTTTCACTGTCTGAATACAACTTTTCTACTCACCATGTCAGTGTGTCTGTCTGTGTAACAAGGCTCCTGTGGTGCAGCCAACAGTGGTACAAAACCAGCAAGCAGTCTGTCTTCCTTCAATTGCAGCACAGTCAACTCCTCATCTCCCTCACCTTCATCACTGTCGATTTTGTACAGTGGCACTTCCTCATGGTCCACATGTGCCAGCACATTACAAAAGTCAGCCAGGCACTGCCAAACATCAGGACTGCATCTTAGTAGAGAGGAAAAGACATAAGTCGTGATGAATGAGTATTTTTTTTATTTGTGCGACTGGTTCTCCAAATCAAATTAAAAGGTGATTTGTCATGTTGTGTTTGCAACTTCCTTTCACTGCAGCCAAGTATAAAAAGAAAAAAAATTACTGCAGGTTTAACGAGCTTACTCTATATTGCATGGTGGCGGATTCCACTGGTCTGGGTGCCCCAACATCCAGTCAGACCAGACCTTGATACTTGGCAGTAGTTCTCTCAAGTCCAATGGGAAGACAGAGACCCTCACCATACCCCGGAACTCACCCCCTTTACCCTCCTCCTCTCCATCTGCCATGGGGATTGGTTCTGACACAGAGACACAGAGTGTGAATACTTCTTGTACACAAAAACAATTGAAACTCACATTAAGCATAAAGCAGTAGGAAATACACTGTTCACTAATTAGCTACACAAATAATGATCTGATCTGATCTGCAGTGAGACTGTTTAGTAATTCATATGTTTTGCTGTTCTTCGGATAAAGGTGAAAATACTAACGCTGACCGTAAGTTGTTGGTATGTTGCACGAAAAATGACAAAAGAAATAAGATAAAAGAATAAATAAAATAAAAAACTTAGACTTTGCTTTTATTGCTGAATATTTTAAATAACACAACAAATGAAAACGGCAACATAGATGACGGTACATCTGGATTATAAATTGAAAAAATTGAAACAGATTGATATTCCAAGTATGTAATTGGCATTATATATCTTTAATCTTGAAAAAAGTCATTCAGCATATTCAAACGGACAAATGTAGTTACTCTGCTGTTTGGCATTATTGAGTGTACCACTCTGACCATGGAGCAGAGAAAGTAAAAGAGAGTTGTCTGATGTAATCAGAAAATAAAAATCATAGACAAGCATGTTAAAGGTAAAGGCTTTTTCTTTTTTGCAATTTTTAAGTTATTTCAGAAAAAAAGTGTTTTTTATGGAAGGGTACCAACAAATTTATCCATGTCATGTAGATATGAGTGTAGGAGTGCAACTTTAATAAAGCAATTGATTAAATACTTGTAAGGATTCCTACTGTGCGAGTACCTGCAGGAGTATCTCTGAGCAGATCTGTGCAGCGCTGCACCAGTAGTGCAAACATGCCGAGACCCAGGGCAGTGCTTTGTTCTTGTAAAACGGACCGCACACCTTCTTCATCTGACAGAAACAACATCAACACTCATTTTATCAGTATTAACAATGACTTGTAGTTGGTCGCAGCATGTTTGTTCATTTTCGAATTGTATTCAAGTAAAAAAAAAAAAACTATGCTCAACTGTATAAAAAAAGAACTTTTATATGATAAGAGAATCTTAAAAAGATGTGTCAAATAGCTCTTATGAACACTGGAGTGGCTAGCAAATAAAATCCATGTGAATCTCTTACATTAAAATTAAATAACTTGTTCATTCTTGCATTTATATTAATTATGCACAATGTGTTAACGCTGTGAAGAAATGCTTGTTGTTTGATGATGATCATAATGAAGATAATGATATGTGGGTTAATGTATACAGCATTACCTCTGCTCTGGGCATTGTGTATGGCAAACATATTGATGGTGATAATCTGCAGTATATGTGAGCTTCCCAGTAGGGAAGGGCCATGCTGGAGCAGCGTCTTGAACTCGTGCAGGACACGGCTTGCCACTTCAGGGAAGGACTCCATTCTGCATATGAAAGACACATAAAAATAAACAAAAACACACAAACATAAATCTTTGATTATATTCTCAATCCTTCAAACATCTTCAGTCTAATTTAAGAGCTGTATTCCTTAAGACATCACTCACCCCACTTTAGTGAAGAGCTTTCCATGTGCATGCAAGAAACTCAGAATAAACCTCTTATTTAGCTGGATAAAAAAGAGAGAAGACCAAAGAAAGAAATATATTATTAATCTTTGAGCAACAGTCTTTTCTTGCTACAAACCCTGCATCCCATAACAGGAAAACATGTCTTTGTCCACTAACAAAGCACAAAGAGATGTTAGGAGCTGACGTCACCATTAAAATGAACAATAGGAGTGGGAGGAAATGAACTGAAAGGCTACTGAAGCTGGCAAAGAGGATACACATACAGATGCCTCTTTTGACATCTGGACATCTGACAAATGGTGAACGGAGACAGTGTGCAGTAGAAACAGATAAACAGTTCTGTTAAAAATAAGTGACTGACAATTAAGTAACAGTTACTGAAACAAACCTATAAGTTGGTTTCCGCTATGTATTTGTTAGATGGAAACACTTCCCACTTTAAAAAACGAACTCAGTCCTGCCTGCCAGCCTGTCTTTCTCTCAATGCGCTGTCTGGTCCATCACAGACACAGCAAAAAAAACAAAAAAGAAAAGCCAGGACGCAGTATCTTCTATCACTATGCAGATACAATCGTTGAGACACACTTCCTAAAAACGGGAGAAAGTACTATATATCTCTGCTACATCTGTCTCAATGTCACTCATTCATCCCGTTCAAATTAGCCTGTTCAACTAAAAACTGTGAATCATTGCAAGCAAAAATGAAAACAAACCAAAAGGGTCAAATAACGAAGTATAAAAGAAGGTGGTTAAAACATCTTTGATCAGATGAATAGCAATGACAGCAAAACACAAGAGGGGGAAAAAATCAAGGCAGAGGAAAAGATAAATTAGATTACAAACAGGGATGACAGAGAGAGATGATATCGGTAAGCATTTTTGCCCCTTACTGACATCAAACATTGATGACATTTGAGTCCAAATACATATAAAGGAATATCATACATGAGATTTGATGTGTGTGAGAGTATGAAAGACAGCAAAAGGATGAAAAGCATCTTACATCACTGGCGCTGAGACTTCCCAGCTCTCCATCCTGTTCAGAATCTCTGCTGGATTCACTACCTCCTCTCTGTGAAGATTGGGTTGATGCCTGTCCAGTAGTGCGAATCCAGATCTCCACACGTGCCCCTTCTTCACCTCTTCGTCTTCCTCTTACTGCTGGACCCCTGGAGCCTCCTTCATGCTCCTGCCTCCTCCTTCGCTCAAGCTGTTCTGCCTACAAAAACAAAATCTGTAAACAAGAAGCACTTGTGCTGCCTGAATCGTGCCCCAAAAAACATATTATTTTAAACTTCCCAACTTTACTAATGCCAATAAAGTCATTTATTACGCAAACGACTGTGTTAACACACAAATAAATCTATGTCATTATATTTTCCTTCCCGTCCCCTAAAATTAGGGGACACAAGTTTGTTAGCAAAAAGTGTGTGCCTGACCTTACGCTTAGCTTCCTCAAACAGACTCATCAGACTTTCCTTTGCAGTCAGAATGGGGTTGGAAGCTGCCAAGCTGCGCATGTAATAATACACAGCATCCAACTTCCGCTTCTGTAAGTGAGAGAGGTGGGATGAAAATAAAAGCAAGGCAGGGCGGTATACTACAAACGGATACACACAGAGTGGGTGTGAACTGATAATTACACAAAATACAATGTTATATTTCAAGTACCCCAGGAACATAAATAAATAAATTTCAGGTAACACTCAACTTTTCTCCCTTACTTAGGCTTCATCACTTACTGTATAAACTGCCAGCAGGGCCAGCTGGTTATATGGGCGTCCATTTTTGGGGGCAATCTGTTGGGCTTTCAAGTACCAGCTAAAAAGAAAAGAAAACATGTACACATGAGATACCTTCAAAGAAACCTTAAATTAAAAATCTCCAAAAAATAATTAAGAAAATGAAAATAATTTGCCTGGAAGAAATTTAACATTTTTAAAAACCGTTGCACACCAAAAAGCCTAGCCATGAACATTCACTCTTGACCTTAAGATAACATATCAATGTATAATGCCTATACACATCCCATGCTCTTTAATGTGTGTAAGAAATATCACATAGAGAATACTTAAAATACAGCTTACCTGCGAGCCTTGCCATAGTTGGTCGAGTCACTGGCTTGCTCCCGGTACCGTGCAATATCTCCCTGACATATCATACAGCGTTGAGCACTAATAAGTGCATACTTGACCTGAAAAAGATAAAAATACAAGGATAAACTCAAACAAAATCACTACATTAATAAGTTGGTTACAATATAATAAAATAAATACAAATACGTTTTAAGAAAGTACATTTCTGTTGTAAACTTTATTGCTATTCACATCGTAATCTTAACAAATATGTTAAATTCTATTTTTAGTGGCTTACAATCTTTCTTTTTTTTTTAAGTGCCAATGGAAACACACACAAACTTAAAGGGGTACTGCCTTACTGTTTTGCGTAATGGCCGAGCCCTGATAGCCATCCCATCCATGTAATCCTCCAACTTAAATTGGTAAACTGTCTGCAGCTTCTGAAGCAGAGAATCAAAGAATTGTGCTCCCTGTAAAACACAGAAAATGATCAATTTGTTGAGTTTTTTGAGGACAAAAAAAACATTTTTTTAATAATTAGTCATCTTTAATGTATGCATGCACAGAGAATCCTTATATTCCAGTCCTTACAACAATGATCAATGTTTTGTAAATCCACTACCATCACAAGAAATTAGAAAATGCAAAATGATTTTGAACAAAAATATTTCCAAGCTTCACAGACAACATCCAAATACACTGTATATTTTCACATATATGAAACCATAATAATTTGGGGTTTACTGGTACCAATATTTACCCAAATACTAAGCAAGATCACAATTTGGACAGCTGCCTATTTTTGTTCTTCAGGTTAAATGCCCCACATAGATCTTTTTATACTGAAGTAAACCTATTCAAATTAAAGTTGAAAGTTGGCACTTCAAAGTAGTATGAATTATTTTATTTAAAACTAAATGTGCTGAACCAAGTAGCCTAAAGAGCAAAAAAGGCACACATGTCCATATACTTAAAGTCTGGTCTGTACAAGGGTAAAAAGAGACTGTTAGCACACAGATCAATGCCAGACAGACACTTTCACCCTGCCCCCCTTCAATAAGTCTTGTGAAACCTTGCCCCATCCAAAATTTCCCTTACATTTCTTACCTCATCAAGCAGTGTGAGCAGCATATTCCTGATATGAGAAGTGTTGTCATTGGTGGGGTCTTTGAGAAGCTGTCGAAAACGCTCTATGACTTGGTAAAAGACGTTCTTCCATAAAGCCTGATCCACGTTTTGAGAGTCTGAGAACTCAATGTCTATTAGGATGACATGCTCATATATGCCTAAAAGGTCCACCCTAGAAGAAAAGAGGGCATAACACAACGGAACTTTGTCAATATGTCCACTGGTTCTGTTCTGTTAAGCTTATTATTAATTAGTCCCAAGTGCATCTGAGAACCAAACATGCAGCATAAAAAAAATATATATATAACAAATATAAATAAAACATGATCACACAAGTATTTTACCCCAAATCCTCACCTGAGCTGGGTCATGCGATCAAGTCCATCAGCACTCACTTTGTCCCTGGACAGTAGGTTACTGAGCTGGAGCTCCTGTGCATCAGCGGCCCTCATCAGCCTTCCCAACTCCCCTCTGGCTTGTTGTTCCACCTCCTCAAAAGTCAAGCTACCTCCGGCACCTGGCTGGGTATAACCTGTTCCCCTGTAACTCCCACAGACCTGACCCACACCAGGGCCTGGGTATATACCATTGGGGGGAGCCATTTGGTAGGGTCCCATATAAGGATATGGATAACGCTGGCTGGTGGTGGTGCCACTAAGATTTGGGGGGTTGCTGGTGGGCATAGGGTAGCCATAAGGGTTGTCAGAGTTTTGGAATTTGTAGTAGCCGATGGCAGCAGCTTGCTGGGATCGAAAGTGTTCACCCTGTGGGACTGGAGGACTGCCTGCTACTTCATCATCTGTGTCCAGAAAGTGAAGTTGTCCATAACCAGTCCCTGTCTGAAGATATACAGGCTGTTGGAGAGATGAATGCTTTGAGGACTGGGCTCTGGTAAGAGCAGGTTTCTGGTCCGGGTTATTGGGATCCCAGAGTCGTCTCACTCCTCCCCCTCTGCCTCCTCTACTTCTGCAAACTGATCCTCCCCTAATTCCACCAAAAAGAAGTCTTTGTCCAACCTCAGGTGAATTAGAGATGTCTGTGCAGGCTGGAAGCACCAGGATACCCCCACCTCTGCCACGAGGAACCAAGCCTTGCTTGTGATGTTGTATATTCCCACTATGTGATGAGGTACCTGACTGTTTGTCTAGACAAACCCTCAAGATTCCACAACCCTGACCTTTGTTTCCCTTTGGCCTGTTCCTTTCCTCTGTTCGCCTCTCTGCACTTAGTTCTTCGCCTCGTTCTCCTCTTCTTCTCCTCCTATATTCTGCAATATCACTCATTTCGCTCCCTTCCATTGACTCTGTAGATGATTCACCGTTAGTTGTCCAGCTGTGTAAATGCCTCCTTCGTCCTTCTCCACTATTAGTTTTCCCCTCATTGTTATTATGCTTAGACTCCAAGTGTGGCCACTTGGAATTTTCCACATCCATTCCTAGTCCTGGACAATCGAGGCTGGTCACACTGCTGGCTGAGCTGCTGCTATAAGTTCGATGTCGTGAGTGCCGAATATCTGATTTGGAATAGCGTTTTGAGGTTGGTGCTGTGATATTTGCATTGGGTTTGTTTCGATCACCTCTTTCTGCAGCCCTTTCTACATTTCTTGCTGTCTTAGCAACTTTCTCAGTTTCTCTGGACCTGTTGTTGTTATCTGCTCTTCTGTTTTCTCTGCAATTCTTTCTTCCTTTGCTTTGATGCGTCTCTCCTGTCTTACCCAGTTTGTTATCCCCATCTCCTTCACCTGCTGTCCTGTCTCTTTCTTTCTCAGCTTTCCCCCTGTCATTCTTTCCTCCACTACCTACTTCAACCTCTCCCCTTTGGAAATCCTGATCTTTGTCTTTTTCCTTTTCCAGTCCTCTTCTTCTGCGGTTTCCCTTTTCCCTCTTCTTCTCTACCTTTTCTTCCTGCTCTTTTTTACATCCCCCTTGGCCTTGGTTTCCTTTATCAGTTGCTTCCCCTCTTCTGCAACTTAACTCTTGGGCTTCACATCCCACTTTATTCTTTTCCTTTATACTGAGTTTTTCTACTTTGCTATTTATTATCTCCACTGAAGTGTCAGAGGACAAAGGAGGTTGCTCCACATCTCTGCTTCCTTGCTTTTTGTTTGTCTCACTGGGTTTAGACAATTTGACTTTTTCCTGTATGCATTTTACTTCTTTATCTTTTCCTCCATGCTTCTGTAAATTAGTTTTTTTGTTCCCCTCCATTTCCCCTGTACTCAGTTGAGATTCTGGGTCGCTTTTCTGCTCATGCTTCCTAGGGGGAGGTTTATCCTGCTCTCTTCCAACTCCACAGTCCTTGCCCTGGATATTCCTCCGGCTCCCAGGTTGATAAAATTCTTGGTCAGGTTTGCGAGCTTTCCTTGTCGGCTTAGCAGCTCCAGTAGGTTCCTGGTGTTCCTTATCAATTTCAATGAAGCCTTTTTCCTGACTTACTTCTGTTTTAGCCTGTGAGTGGGAGTCCTTTTCATGTTTCTGGGTGTTACTACCATCACCTCTTATCCTATCGTCTTCCTTTTTGTCAGTACCTGTCCCACCATCTGTGCACCCATGTCTCTCTAAAACTTTTTCAGAGACACCCTTTTTCTCACTCTGTGATGCCTGCTTATGCTCGTGTGAATATGTGGCTGGGGGATCACTTTGACCAGTCTCTTCCTCCTCACTGTCATGGTGATGCCGTACATGTCCAGCTACTGGCTGGTAGCGCCGCAGATCAGGGCGCTTTCCTTCACGTCTCCTATGCTGCTTGTGTAAACACTGCTCGTCTGGAGAAACAAAAAGAAATTAAGATGATGAAAGTCAATGTTTAGACATCAACGATACCTGACCGAGTATGGATATAAAAGATACGGTTGAAATACAATGTTTCTCTGGCTCAGGCTGTCAGTGCTTGTATGACTTCCCTACCCTTTCTGTGGCACTCATTGCCACTGAAAGAATTCCTCAGCTGCACGTTTGTTTGTTTTTTTAATCAAACAGATGCATTTGTTAGAAATACTTTGAGCAGTGACTAATATGCAGTTGGGAAACAAATATGTACAGATGGCAGCTTAATGGTGTCAGTTTGATTAACTTAAAATAAACCACAGTCTCTGTGTCCAGTGTCATGAAGGAATGCATCAAGCGGCGCAGTGGCGTCTGAGTAATATATTTAATTCGTTTTAAAACAACAATAGAGGGACAGGCTCTGTCCTGTGTCAGTTTTTGACAATATTAACTTTAAAGAATATCCTAAAGTCCTAAAGTAGACGTTCAGATGAATCTCAAACAAGGCCAGTTGCCATCAAAAAAGCACCTCTAAGACAGGTCACGGGGGATTGTAAAAATGATCATTAACTAACGGGAAGCTGCAAAAAGTAGCAACCACCAAACAACAATGAGTATTTGACAACTAGTAGAGTTTCAAATGAAACATTAGTTAGCGCTGGTAGAAAACTTAAATGTAACGGTTATCTAACGTTAACTAACATATTAAGATGGCAAGAATCGAGCATATTGGTCCTGACTTTATTCAACATTCAAGTACTCTGGACACAATACTTCTACTAATGTAACATTACGTACAGCATAATGTGTAAATATACAAAACGGTAACATAAATATCAGAAGTAGGAGAATCGTGACAACCGCCGCACATAAACTAACGTTATCCGGTGTCGTTACGGTCGAAGGGGGCGTTTAAAACCGACCGCGCGGGACCAAAGAATGGGCAGACTGACAACGTTAGCTAGCTAGTTAGCTAACAACATTAGCTGGCTACAAACTTAGCAACTCCGCAGGCTACTTTCAACTAACTTGTGGTACTATTTTACTTGGGTTTAACGACTTTTTCCACGAATGTATTTCTTCCAAGTATCTGGTAGACGTTCTCTCACCTTTCTGACAGTCAGCAATATTAACTATATTCGACGCTTCAGCTCGAAGTTCCGCAGCTGAGATTCTCACTCTGTCCAGTCCATTCGCCATCTTTGCTCGCAGTAAACAACAAGTAGGGCGGCCTAGATGGATCAAAAATGCTTACCAGGTGACGTAGTTGCTAAGGAAGTTGGGTAATGTAGTATGGTCTTTACAAAGTAATATCCGCGTATGAATGGTTTATTGATCCGTTTGCAAACCTTTTACTTAAGTAACAACATCAGATTTAAAAAATATTCAATTAGAGGTAAACGTCCTGTATTAAAGATTTTACTATTCTAGCCAACTACTATTTTATTGACCACATTTTTCCTAAAATTAGCCTACAGCCTATGTAACATTTAATATATTTCCATATTAGTTATTAGACTACCGTTAACTTACTATTTATTTCACTTTTTAAACCAAACCATATCATTTTGAAACCAATGATATGACAGGTATAATACATAGAATACATGCGTAATGCAACTCATGTTAATATGTGATTGTCTCTTTGCCTTTTTTTCTTTTATTGTGCGCTTTCAACTATGTATTTTGCTGTAATTCCTGTATTTGTTTTATGTCAAGCTCTTGTACATGTACACCTGAAGCAAAAACACAGAAAAAAAGACATAAGGATGCTGAAAGTCATTAGATATTAGATTAAATACAGGTGCTATATATAAATCTGGTTGGCTTATTCTGTTTCTCAGCCTGAGGTCATCAACTTTCTAACTTCCTTACCCTCTTACACTTAAACTTATCTGGTAGAGCTACTTTCACATGTGACTAATATGTACCCGGTGCTCAAAAAAGCACTGATGGCAGCAAAATGATGTAAATTGAATTGACTCAAAATAAATTACTTTCTCTGTGTGCAGTGTCATGAAAAAACTGTGCATTTTGTTGTAATTTACTTTGGTTGTGCTGCTAGCTCTACTGCAAACCCTTTTTAGATCACAGATTATGTTCTTTGATAAAAGGGTGATAATGATTGTGCAGTGTTTTCTACTTTTGCACCACTTTTTTTGCCATTCCAATTAGACTTTATTTTTAAAAGCCTTTAGCCTGTTTAACCAGGTCTGGAAAAGAAAGCATTGAAGCTTTCTTTGATAGCACTGTCTGTACAGTAGGAACAGCCAGCAGACAGGCTATATCTTTAAGACAATTTGTATAAACACTGGTTGTCACAATTTGACAAAATGTGTGCCATTCCAAAATGTACATTTATGCAATTCTTACGTAGTTCTTGACCTACATATGAGGCCTGGGGAAAGAGGTTTAAGGGTCAACACATTATATAAAGTAACACATGCTACATACTTGTTCAGTTCCATTTAATATCCACTAGATGTCAGGATTTGTTACCTATTCTCAGTTTTAGCTCAAGTGTCCTATTGTCCAACACATAGATTGGTCCAACAACAAACTTTCCCTTTACTTTTGTTTTTTATCTAAGTATTACATGTGTGGTGTGTGTGCATGTGCATTCATGCAATGGAGAATTTATGCAGACATCATCTGTGTGGCTGATGCTAGAGTAAACAGCTTCATTTCCCTAGCAACACCAAATTAAAGGGCCAGAGTCTCTTGTCCTTCCAATAAATCTACCACACATGATTCATCATCCAGAGCCAAACCTCCTCTTTTTCCATACACATTTCTTCAATATTATTATTAGTCACTAAATTATTCATCCAAATGCTTGACTCACTTCTTTGGCATAGTATTCAGGAATGTCTACACATGCTTATGCATGTGCAGCTTACATACAGGAAAGTTACCTTTGACTAACTGATCAAATTATGAAGAAATTATAACGTACAGGCAGCAGGGACTGGGCTAATTACAGATATATAGACCCCGTGTTAATGTATTTAATTTTTAGATTTTACTGTGATTTGGTGTTGTTATATTTTGTTGTATCTTACCGCGTTTTGTTTATACAAAAGAATGCAATATATTCCTACCATTTACTCTTTCTCTGTCTTTACTTTTGGTGTTACAATTATTTTTATGCGGCATAAACAATAAGTCACATTAATTCAGAATACTGTTTTGATGTAATGCTAGTAGTGTCTCCCGATGAAGCACTGGCACACCAGGGGCTGTAGAATGTTTCGTGTCTCCAGCAGAGAGGTGTGAGAGAGGGAGGGGGGCTGCCGGAAGTGGTGGGCGTGTGTCTCCCTCTGTGTGTGTGTGTGTGTGTGTTTGTAAGTGTGTGCGCTTGTGTGCAGAGCTCTGATTGTAAGTGCTGCACCACAGTGCAGGTGGAGCAATGCAGGATGATAAAAGATACACAGAGGGACAGAGAGGGGAAGGAACTGAGGTAGGGAAGGAGGGTGGAGGAGAGGAGAGAGGTGGGGAGGTATGATGGAGGAGAGGAGAGAACGGGAGGACGAGAGACTGTGAATACAGATGAGAAAAGCGGGGGAAGCAGGGAGTTTTTGCAGGTGAATTTCTGACACTAGGGGGTTCCTCCAGTCCAATCATATCTCAATATCTCTACCATCTCATTTTCTCTCTCTCTCTTTCTGTCTAACTCTCTCCATCTCTCCCCCCAGTGTCCCAGGGGGTGGGATGACTTTTAGAGATGACTTGAGTGGAGGAGGACAGATGGGGGAATACAATCAGCAGAGAATGGTGGAAACAAGTGTGTTTAAGGATGAAGCAGAATGAAAATGCTGGAGTTGAAAAATGGGTAACAAATGAAATAAAATGAAAATGGCAGGGAGAGGAAAGTGAGATGGCTGAAATGGGATCCACATCTCAAGTAGCGAGAGAGACTAAAATTAAAGAAGCCATGTGAGGAGGACAGACTGACAGAATCAAAGAAACAGAGTCTGAGGGCAGAGGCTTCTCTGACGCATATTTGCTGGCACTAGATGTTTGCACTACATCTATTGCAACTGCTTTTTAATGTATAATGCACAAAAAGGGATAGAGGGTTTAACAGGGGAGGAATCACAGAAAAAGACAATATGAGATTGAGTATGTGGAGTTTTGTGTCAAAGCCGAGGAGCCAAACAGAGAATTATGAATTAAGAAGTCCAAAAGAGGATTTAAAACAGACTGTGGCAGAGGAAACTACTGCATTTCATGACCTGATTTAATATTAAATAATATTTAACACCACAACAGTATTTCATAACTGCTAATAATGTGCACAAACTTCTTAGCTTGCTTTAACTTTTCACTGTAAAACAATCCCAAAGGTTTAAATGGCTGCACTTTTCCACAGAAATATCCTATGCTTATCTGCTGTACATTTCCTCAAAAATCAACCTGACATCTTTAGAAACTTTGGTTGGGATTTCTTTATAAAGATATGAGCTTCTGTGAAAATGTTTAGCTGCAACCAAGAATGCTGTGTTCAAGAACAGCCTCCAGGGTAATGGAGCCACTATCCAGAAAAAGTAATCTGTAATTTTGTTTTTACACCTGATACTGATTTAAAAATTTACTTTACATGGAAATGTGTGAGTCATTTGAAATACAGACGATATTAGGACACAGCACGTTGTCATATGTGTCATAAATACAGACACAAATAACATTCATTGCAATATGCACTAAAAATGCTAACTGAATTGAATTGAACTAATGCAAACAGAGGCACTCACTCTAACATCGACACCAGCCCACACTTCTACACACAAATACAGCTGTCATTGCGCATTAATTACATTCAGCATATGACTTTGGGATAGTTTTGTGTGAGTCACTGTTGGAATTGAGAAGAGCTGGCATACGACTTCTCAAAAAGACAGCCTATATTGGCATCCTTCGCCACAGATGCTTTGTAAATGTAATGAAATCATGGGAATAATCCTGTCATATCATCTCAGGTAAGTAAATTTTGCTGGAGCCATTTAATTGGCTCCAGTGACTGAGGAACACACGTGACTGAGGAAGTAGATGCACTGTTACGAACATACGTCTGCCTCCCCATGGTCACACAACATTAAAAACACACACATATTAAAAGTTTCTGGTTAGATATGTGTTCACTGTGTCTGTCTGTGCTTCGGCGGGTGTGTGTCTGTGAGTGGGCGGATGTGGAGTTGCTACTGTGTGTGAGTGTGGGTTTGCGATCTCACAAATCTTGTAGGCAAGAAGAGCACAGAGACAGTGTAGGGAATGACGCGGGGGCGAAGGGGGTTTCACTAATAAACACCCACTCTTTTCAAACCTCTATCTCACTCTGACACACACATCCTCCTCCTCCCCAGCTCTCTTTTGACTGAATCCTCATTACGGGCACGTTTGGCAGCACAGAGTCTTCCTCCTCCTCCTCTCCCTCCATGTCTCCATCCCTGCGCTCCTTTCTCCCTCTCCATCGTTTTCATTTGCTCATTCTCTCTTGCCCTGCTCATTGCGTTCAAGCCAGCTTGGCAATCAAAGGGAGAGGGTAGGTGGGGTGGGGGGTGGACCTCGCTGGGATTTCAGTATGAGTCAGAATGGGAGAAGGGGAGGTGGGAAGGCAAGGTAGGCGGTTGTGAGGAGAGAGAAGAGTACATGGGAGGGATGATTTTTTTCTTTCTCTTATCTGACTGCATTGTCTGTTTGGAATACAGATGAGGAGATAGAAAAAGAGCCAACAACTGGGCATGACAGACAGATAAGAGATTTGAACAAGAAATAATCTGCATCATGATTTACCTCAAGCTTTGAGATACACAGTTAGGTCCGAATAGTGACAGCATTTTTATCACTTTGGCTCTGCACACAACCACAATAGATATGAAACAGAACCGATTGCTTTAAGTGTAGACTGTCAATTTTAATTTAAGGGTTTGGTCAAAAGTATTGGATGAACTGTATGTGAATTACAACCACTTTTATACAACTACATCAGTATAAGTGTCTCGACAGTATTTGGACAAACTAACATATTCATAAATCAAATTGTTAAATTTTACATTTGGTTTAAAATTCCTTTCAGTCAATAACTGTCTGAAGTCTGGAACCCAGGGACATCACCAGATGTGAGGTTTCTTCCTTGGTGATGACCTGCCAGGTCTTTACTGTAACTGTCTTCAGCTCCTGCTTGTTTTTGGGGTGTTTGCCTTCATTTTCACCTTCATTGATTCAGGTCATGCGATTGATTTGGCCATTGCAGAATATTTATATTCTTTGCCTTAAAAAGTCTTGGACTGTTTTCACAGTATTGTTCGCTTGCCCATACTTTTCTCTTCTGGTCATTCTTGACCATTGTCTCATCTGTCCTGTATAGATTTTTTGTTTTTACTTTTTTGGCAAACTCTTACTGTTTACTGTACATGTTATGATGAACTGATTTTACTCTGGTAAGGTTTTCTCTTAATTGTTGACTTTGACACAGATATGTTGGGTGTTCTTGATCTGGTTGACTGTTTTGTTATTCACCGAGAAAATAATTCTTCTCTCATCCACCACAGTTGTTCCCCATCGTTTCCGTTGTTACTGTTTTTGTTGTTACTCTACACTGTGTTCTCTCACACAAAGAACAGGAAAGTTCTGCATTGATCAAGTCAATTATCTAATCTGTGATGATCTAATTGAGCTTCATTTCACTTGCTGAAAGCAGAACAGCTACCAAAAAGAACTGGAAACAGCTGCAGCAAAGACCTGGCAGAGCATCACCAGAGAAGACAACTTGCATCTAGTGATTGTTTTTTGGGTTTAAAAGGTTCACGCAGTCATCCACAATTAAATGTGTGAGTATGTTAGTTTGTCTAAACACTTTTGATCCCCTAAAACTGGAAGTCTATATTTAAAATTAGTTGTAATTTCTACACAGTTCATGTAACATTTTTTACAAAACCCTTAAAGTTGACTAAGTCAGACTTAGATACCACTTTGATTGTTTAATTTCAGATCCAGTGTGGTGGTGTACAGACTCAAAATGCTGAAAATTCTGTCACTGTTCAAATACTTAGACTTAAATATAAGCAAGTTGAATGTTGGGGCAAATTACCTGTGGGCTGTTCACTTGTGTCAAAACCAGAAGCAAAAGTTTAATGTTTACAAACCGAGTACAACATCCAAAGCATAATCCAATTATCCATGAGTTATCACAATAAAAATATCAAAGACAAATAACATGTTATTTTTTATGTGTGTGTGTGTGTGTGTGTGTATGTGTGCATGTGTGTGGCATGGTGGGCTAATTAAGCCAGGGACTATTTCATTCACACTATTTCAATCATTTGCTTCTCAGACACACTTGCACAAAGCTTACCCACCCACCACCACACATCAGCACATTTATATTGCTGTTTGTTTCCAGTCAGCGGAGATTCTACAGTTTTGAGGCCCAAGGCTGAGAGAGTCTCTCTTCTGCAATCATTTCTGTGGCAAATTTACTCTGAAAAAAGGGGGAAAACATAGAACACAAATGCTGACTAAAATGCAATAAAGCAGCGAATACATTTCAATATTGGATTTGCCTCTGTGGGTGTCTATTATTTCTTACTATGCTACACCCCATTGGGCTGCCTCTAGTAGGGGTTATGAATGTAGATGTTAAAGCCATGGCTGGACTGAGCTATGGTCCTCTACTCATCCTGTGTCATTTTTCAAACATCATTAAAACAAATCAAACATTCCCTTGGTTATCCCGCATATTTATAATAATCAACTAAAACAAATATATGGCGTTAAAACCTAAAACATGTTTGATATAATTCTAAAGTGTCTGAATTGGCTAAACTGCCCATGATCTTGATTTTCATAAGAAAATAATGTCCAAAACTGTTACAGCTATCCACAGATGGGCATGTGTCTTTTCCATTGTGAGATACAGAAAAATACAAAGGGCGAGAGATGGATATGGTGGGCAGCAAAGGTCTTTGGTGGACATTAAATGGAGACATTTGATTTGAGCCAGGTTACATGCACATTAAAGTAATAATATGCAACTTTTCGGAATCAGGCTAGGAATTTCATGAGACTCTAAATCAATCCATAAAGACTTCCTTATGCCTGTTTCACATACCAGTCAAAGAGAAATAACTGTCCTTCTCTGACTGGTTAAAAGGGTTAGCCTCGCTCAGAAACCTTTACGAGGGAAAAATCTCTGCACTGTTTCCAGGCTGTTCAATGAATCTGTGTCACTGGAGCCTTTGACAACACTCCTCCACATTAAGATGGCTTCTGGAGCATATTTCTTCTAAACATGTTAGAGAAAAAGTCACCAGGTCACCGTAGGTCACCAGGGTGCCGCTCATGTCTTTGTGTTTACAATAACTTTCATGCAAGCCAGGATGTATGTTTGTTCTTGAATTGTAATGATGATGGTGATGGTGGTGATGAGGGAGCATGAACTCAAACAGCACTACTGGCTCCCTGCTGGTGAGTTCTGTACTAGAAGTTTAAATGATTAATCTGAACTGATCTGAGTTTGATTTTAAAGTGTATTTTCTCTTTTAAAGTGCTGCAATGTGAAATGTTTAGACTTAAAAATTAAATACATTTTGAATGTACTAAATAGTTATTCGTTTTTAAGAGTTAAATTACAAGAGATAGATCATGCACTGCAGCAATACTACATCAATTTTTAATCTACATTTGCTGCTACGGTGCTGAGCCTTCACCTGTGGTATCTGGCTTCCTTAGAATCACAAAGCATCACAGGAGAGACGTGACAGAAAACTCTTTCAAGATTGCACTGGGCAGCATTAAATGCTATTTCTTTTATTTGAATTTACTTTAAACTGAGTAATTAAAGAGGCATTTCTATATAGTGCGAAGTTAATCAACTACATGTTATTCCGTAGTTTCTGGAGGAAGGTGGCGTGCGGAGGTGGAGGTGGGCTGTGCGGGAGACAGATCATAAACCACACCCGGCCTATCCTCCTGCGTTTGAAGGAGTGCGGGGGCATTTAAGTTTTCTCTCGACTTCCACTCTTGTGTGGCGTGACTATGTGCGTTCTCAAATCATGAGAACGTCTTTAAAAAATAGTATTTCAGACCCACTGTCCAAAGTGCGTCTAAATTTTAGGAGTATCTCATCGCACACGCCTACGTAATGTCTGACAGTCTTCTTTACGCACGAGGGTCTCCCCCAGATCTCCCTGAATGTGTAAAGAGTTCAGACGTTTCGGGATGGATTTACGCACGACTCCTGTCACATCTCCCCCGAGGTTTCTACATGTATATGGAATCTGGGTCGGATATTTGGATCTCCTTTTCACTAGAAATGACATGAATATAAAAACGTCTGGCGTGCTGCGCCAAACATTTTCAGTCTTTCTAAGCAGGCAGCTACAGTGATTCATCACCCTTATCTAAACATCACGATTTCGTGGCTATAATCTCTTGGTAAATAATTTCTGGAGCGACGGGACTACAAGTGTCAGCTGTACATGTTTACTTTCAGCTATTTCTCAGAACCAACAAGTCTCTTTTTAGTACTCTTTAATAAATCGATTGTTTGGAGAGAACAGACACTGTAAGATTGTTTTAGGATTATCATATTAACTTAAACAAAATATTTGCTGCTGCTTTAAAATATCTACTTCAGCTGAACATAATTGTATCACCGACGCAACAAATGAATCATCTGACAGACACAAATGCAGCATTTTTTGTCAAGCACGATTCTAAAGTGCATCTCTTACGAGATTTACCAACCGATAATTGTGTAATAAATGGGTCGTTATATGGATATAAGATGCGATTTAACTCTGTAATGAGTACCTGGAGACTCCAAATGCTTTTTCATTACATGAATTTTTACTAGAGCGTTTAATTTTGACACGATCTCACGTATACAACAAACATGCTATTTTCATCTTCCCTTTAAAAGACCTGCACAGTGATTCAGGTTATACTTCTCCTTCCCTTTATAAATAGATGCACTCCGTTCAATGACGTGGGATACGCGCGTACATGTGTAGGTGAATCTTTGAATGAGCTCTCCCACTCCCCCTCCTCCCTCCTTCCTCCTCTGTTCCCTCCAGTAGTTACTACGGGATCGCTATAAAAAGCCTACGGTTGATGGGAGAGCCCGGTCTGTATGGGAAACGACTTTGGAGAAGAGGGACGACAGCGTCTGTGCGCGAAGACGGCATGGCACAAATATGCGCTGACTGTTTCGCGTTGATGAAGACTGCGAGTTTAGATATAGGACAGATATATTTCTACAGCAAGGAGCCACAGTTATAGCCGAACTGGGAACTTTGAATGAGGTAAGTTAAATTCCCATTTCTACAGACTACTGGTTATTCTATCATTCAGGAGCCCCTCTTCTAGGCTGCTCTGACTGGCACCATTCTCATCTTCTCTGGTTGGAAGTTTGCTGCAGTGTGACTCATTTTCTTTCTCGTGTGGGCAGCATTCAGCCTGCAACCTGAAAAACAGAAGCTCTGATATCTCAGAAAATACAAAATCGCCTCGAAAATGGTCTTTTCTGTCACTGTGTGGTTCACACTGTACAATTTTATATGCGATATATAAAATGCTAGATGCTAGTTATTAATGTACACCTGCCACTCATGTTGCACCTGGTAGGCAACATAACTGAACAGGTAGACGCTGATTTCGTTGCCATCCATGTGCACGCACTGTCTCTGTAGCTGTTGTCCAACGGTACAAATGCCATCGCGCACTGTACACTGAAGCACACACACTCCTCTGTGTCCCAGTGTGCGTGTGTGTGTGCGCGCGCACACAGATTTCTGTATGACTGTGTGAGGGTCGGGGGGAGTAATTGGAGTGTGGAGGGGGAGGAGGGTTTCTCACCAACCCTTCTACATTCTCCGGAGCGCGTGGCACCGGGAGGTTTCCGGTGATAGTGATGACATTATAGCCATCACTTTCTTCCGGTGTGGCGGTACACTCCTCGCCTCCAGCGACCCCCCCTTCTCCTCCCCACTTCTCTCTCCCCTTCATGCACTTCCGGTCGGCGTTCCTTTAACTTTTTTTTTTTTTTCCAGTCTCAGTTCTATGACGTTGTCAGGCGGTGAAGTCAGCCACGCGTCATTCTTGCGCACTTTGCAGATGACACGCAGTCACCTACTATAACCCTTTTAAAGGCATCGCGGGCACGCACGCGCACACTGCAGTGTGATCCTTGTGCGGGGGTGTGAATGCGCAATATGAGAGGCTCGTGCACGGACAACACGAGGGAGGAGTGGGTGGAGCGAGTCAATGAAACCCCTTGTTCATTCACAACTCGTTGTAGCTACTGTAACACTGACTTTGATCAGACAATGATAATCATGTGAAAGTGAAGCGGAACCAGCTCAGATATTGTAATTTACTGGGTATGCAGAGTAGAATATATATAATAGTCAAGTGAATTTTATTTTTAGTTTTCATACACAATGACAATTCACACCAGCACAAAAGCAAATGAATTAATACTATAAATACATAAATGTAACATACAAGAGCAATAATTTAAAAAACCATCACTGTGCTGAACGCTCTAACTTGTTGCGGTGCCTTTAAATAACCCTAAAAGCCTACAAACTTCTAATTTTGAGGGGACAAAGGGGGGTGGGGTTCAGGTACAGGATCACAGCTCACTTTGCTATGACTCCATGTGTATTTCACTGGAGGATCCGCATCATATGAACGTACACGCTCGAAGCGGTTTCTCCTCAGCGCCATAGAAACCAAGTCACACCAAGACAGTGCCCTGTGCTGTGCTCTGATAAGCCAGACGAGAGAATGGGACGGGAGCCGATTGATTTCCTCTGGACGTGATGTAATATGTCCCCCCCCTCCCCTCGGTAATCGGAAATCCTCACCTGACCAAAATCTAGTTGGTAACGAGAGCAGGGGCCGCTGAGCCTGGGGTCCACCGGCACGAGGGCGCTACAATAGTCTTATTTAATGTGAGATAAATGAAAGTAGAATTTTTTAAAGATGTAAAATGATTATTAGGCTTGTGACGTTCGCCTGAATAATATGTGAGCTCTCATTTTTTATTTATAAAATAAAAAAAGAGACTTGTCAGTTGTCTCTCCACTGTCAGGGTCTCGGCAGTTTTCCAGTTCAGCACCGTGGACAGCGCCTCAGAGTCTCTGTCCCAGCGTCGAAGTGCTGACAGGGAACCTGATACAGTGAAACTCTCATCAACCAGAGACGTTTTGCTTGTGTAGATAAAATAATCTATTGTAAGTTAACTAAAGCAACGTGTTGCAATGACTTAAATTAGTAAGCTTTGTTAGTGAAATACTCTTCAAAGAGTGAGACCCGTGGCCTGTTATTGTTCTTGGTTTTCGTAGTGAATATAGAATCAGTGAGTGAACCACTGCGCATAACTTAGAAATGTCTCCTGTTCTTGGCCAGTGAGACAGTGAATAAAGATGTGTCTCATAATCCACAAATTTATTCAAGTCAAACTTTAGGTTAAAGAGTAGAAAACACTTTTAGCATTTAGGGATGTTGAAGGGTGAGAAAGTTAGTTTTAAGCTTTCAAGCTGTTTTGAATTTTGGTAACTCCAGTGATCAGTATTCACTCAGTCAGTAATAATATATTACATAGCCCGCTGTATATACAGAATATGTTTAAAAATAAAAAAAAATCTGCAGTGGGTTCTTGATGATAAAGTTACCAATGAAACAATCTTTCAAATATTCAATATGGTTCCAACGTGATGGAAGAACCCAGCTAAAACAGTTACTAGTGTTCAGTGTTGGAAACATTCCTAAAAAGTCATTTTCTCCTATGGGATATGTGAAATATTCTTGCACATCAGAATAGTCAAACAGTTTATTAGATATCTCCCTCCTTCTCTCTTGTTGTCCCTCTGCCTCACTCACTCTATCTACACATGTGCATTCATAGAAACACTAACTACGTCTGAGACTAGAAAAAAACAGTGGGTGGATGATGTCTAATGCCAGTCTTGTTATGTTCGTCTTCTGTTCTTTAATGGGAATAAAACATGACTCTGTAAATTTGTAGATAGTTTATTCACTGTATCACAAATGTTTATCACAAAATTTCCACCTTTTAACAAGTATAATGATCAAATGATTTACTGATTTACTATTTGTTTGGTTGATATTTCGTCCATTATAAATTGGCTCTTGTTGAGGTAAACAGTGGTAACATCTGAAAAAATATTTTAAAATTGTTGTCACCTTGTAAAACACAACCCCGTTATTTTCCTGTTCTGTACATTACAGAATTATATGCTATTGTATTGTAGACTTCACAGGAGTAAGTCCCTGTGTAGACTGTAGGAGACCAGGACAGAAAATCACTACTACTATTAGCTTCAAATTAGCATCGGACTGACAATAGAACTATTTCTACAGTTTCAATAGATTAAGAAAACCTCTCCACCAATGTCTATTTGTTGGAGAATTACATTAAAAGCCAGATTTCATTAGATTTTATCTCAAGTTTTAGTGAACAACATGTTAATTTAATTGATTGCACAGAGTTACAAAGATGAAGCAGAGTACTACAACTGCATCTTAACTGAAGAAAATGCTTGGAAATTGGATATCAGCATTTTATCTAACCAGTATCTTCCTGTCATTACTGTTTAATCACTGAGATTCCCCTGATGATTAACGACTGCCTCCAGTATGCTTGTACCTACACCCTCTCCTCTTTTTACTCATGCAGGTTTCCACAAGGCGGGTGTTTATCCTTCTTACCTCCTCTTGCCCATCCTCCTAACTTGGCCAGAGCATCAGCACCTTGGCTTTAGACTGCTTACTGCTTATACAGTGTCACAGTACAGTAACAGTCTACAGTCATGGCTACTGAAGCCTGGCAATGCACCAGAACCCATGAAGGAGACAACATCGATATGCAGAAGCTATGTCGTAGTGATGCCAACTGACAGGAAAAGACACACCACAGAAATTTTGTTCAGTACTCTTAAAATGGTTGACCTGCTGAATTCCACTATCTCTAGCAGAGATTTCTCTCTGTGTGTGTCTCTCTTCTCCTTCTCAGAAAGGAAACCTGTGTGGGCTTGCATTGGGGGAGTCCTGCACCATGTAAGTGCGTAATATCTAGGCTCACACCAATGAGACCGTCCAGTTCCCAGTTACCATGCCAACTCCAGCTCCTTCTCCACCCTGCTGTCTCCATGGCGACCGTGGCTTTAGATTGTTACTCTAGCAACAGCACCATGGTAACAGTCTACAGCCATGGTCGTTAGGGGCAGGTGTCATCAGGAAAGAAAAAAGTTTTTTGTAGCTTATAATTACGTTTGCATTTGATTAATCTTCTGAAATTCTCCGTTAATTTAGAAAGTTTGTTGACACATCCATGTGCGATGCTGTCTTGAACAGCAGAGTTGCTAGTTTGCCTTCAATATGACTGTAAATTTTTGTCTGACTCCTTTGATAAGATACAAATGTGACTGTATATCTATTTAATGTCGTAATTCTATGTGATATCAAGCAAAGTTTGACAGTCAAGGACACAATAACACATAGACACATATTGCTTTTCACTTCTACTTTATTAGGTATTATGTCTTTCTTTAAGGTTTGATTCTTGAGAACAGCAGTGAATGCAAAGAGCACATGCTGAACAGATGAGTCAGCCAGCTCCAACACCTGTTCCCCTCTCTGTTTATCAGACAAGAGCAGCCTCACTTCAAAGCAGCACAGCCAGAAATTCCCAGCGGGCAGCGCTGTAACCTGCAGGCAGACACAAACCACACTCTGGGTCCTACACTGGTAGGTTAACCCACATATATGCATGTACATAAGAGACATTTACAGTATGACTGCAATGAACCCAAGCATACACGCACACATTAACAACAGCACATCCGTATCCAGAGTTATTCTGCCCTCTGCAGGTCAGCATTCGTCTCTGTCATCTGCTTATAAAACAGGTACTGAACAGATTCCAAGCTGAAAGATTTTGAAGGAAAAAATGCGCCTGATTTAATAAAAAATAAAAACAACAGTGTTTTCTGGATACTTTCTGAAGCAGCTGCCTTTCAGTATTCCACAGAACATGTGTCCTAATTTCACAGTTTGTGATTGATGGCGGTGATTTTAAAGTGCCACTTGTGTAACTCCAGATTACAGTATGAAACAGTATTTCTCTTCCTCTCATCCAAATTATGTGTGGCAGCTTGTTCAAGCGTTCTGATATCCTATTTTTTCAAAGTTAGCTAAAAATGTTGAAAAAATTGCTGAGCAAATCAGGTGCATGTTGTCAGCATTAGTTTAGTGCTGCAAGCACAAAGTCAGTACATGGCCGCACCACGAATACATAAACTGCATTACTGTACGGATGACACAAGCAGTCATCATATGAAACACCTAACTTTGTCATTACTTATCAATGAGTATGTTAACTTAATATTTACAGAAGTTTATGGAGAGAAAACTACTTTACAGTCTGCTACATAATCAGCTCAATTATAATCATTTATAAAATGGCAACAAATTTACTGTGTGCTGAGTGACTGAAGAAATGAAAAGAGAAGAAATCAAAGAAACATAAGTTGGACGAACTGGTGTTTATCCTCTGCCTCCCTGCACCGTAAAAGCTCATGTGCTGACATTTAGACAACAGCACATAAACTCTTACTGTTCAGGGCTGAGAAGTAGATACCTAACACACACGTACATGCTTGTCTTGTGAGGAAACTCACTGACATAATGTCTTCTCTAGCTTCTTACCTTAATTTTAAGAATCATAACTAAATGCCAAAGCCTATGCCAACTATAGGCCTGAGCCAACAGGAACCTGAAAACCAAATTTTAACCATCAAAGAATTGTGTCTAACAAAGACACACAGGGGATTCAACTGATTAACTACTGTAGTGTACTACTTTTTATCATTGCTTTGAATTTCTCAATCTTGTCAATCTGTAAACTGTTTGTACATTATAGCATAGAAGTGCTTCATCGTGACTTTACACACGGTACAATTATTATAATTAATGACACCTATAAACCTATAATGTCAATTTCATTCGTTTGTATTGGTCTTACACCCTGTACACACATTACTGTACGTCCCAGTGTAAGGCGGAGAAAACCTGATGTGACTGAATACCCATGAAGAATTTATGACTTTTATTATGGTCATTACTTCAGCAGCTAATTGACTGTTACTATTTGCTTAATTTTGAATTCTCCGAAAATGTTCCCACTTTTAGTTTTCACATCATGGAACTGCACAAGCACAGCAGAGGCATTATTGCAATGTCCCTTATTCTCCAAACCATAAAATAACTGTCTGAAAAAAGATTGCGCAACAGCGTTCACATTTTTTGAATATGTGAGCCACATCCAGGCTCTACCACAGTCCTGATTCATAGTCACGATGACTAATATTTACCCCAGTAATGTTAGTTAGGCACCTACAAGGACAGCCAAACCACAGCTGTCCTCGCCAGGGCCCAGCCACTGCCTCAAAAACAGTCCAGCAAAGTACACAAGAAGACAACTGACTGCAGATGACATCATACATCAAATGGCAGCTACCCTAACTTCAGAAGGCCTCAGCTGTGTCCCTGGTTCACCTCCGTGCCTCCGCAGCTGACAATCGACACCAGCACAGCCTCCGAATGTATTTAAATTTTTTACCAGATACACCCATGCAGAGCAGACGGAGCAGTTACTCACAGAGAAGATGTTGCAGGAGATCAAAACTGTGAATGTCATTGCTAAGTTATTCAAGGTGACAGCAGCATCCAGTCATTAGACAAACAAACGACACTAGGTTGTATGTTTAAAGTGAGTGAGAGGGAAGGATGGAGAGAATGCTACGTGTGATAACTGGACGAGGACAACAACCACAGAAGTTTTGGGCTCAGCCAAAGTACACATTGTCCACACAAACAAGAAAACCACAAAATAGAAGAAAACCAGAAGTGTGTGAGTGTGCAAGCATGGAATAACAAATGACACCCATATGGAGGAAAAAAATATGCAGATACACACCCATTCATGGACACACATACAACACACTGTCCATTGTTTGGACCTAGATTTCATTATTTCCCGGCTGTGCATAGATTTTTTCACTGTGTAGCTTCATGTCATTAGCTGACTTCCCAAGCCTTTTCTGTTCTATAAATAGCATTTTGACTGACAACTCTAAATATACTCCTACTGTTCCCTTTTTAATGTGTCAACATGCATCACACATGTCAAGCACACTGCATATCTAACCAGCTCTTGCATCATGAGGTTTCTTTTTCTGTGCAAACTATGGAGGTGTACACGCACACCGAGTCAAAAACACAAACCAACCACAGGCCATACCTGTGGAAAAGATCCAACAGGATGTTGCATCACATCCATCCACACTAGCATATTTAACAGACAGTGCAAGCACATGCAGAAACACATGCAGATATGTACAGACTTAAATTAATAGATATTATTATCAATTAAATGTCCGTCTTTTTTACAGAGGTGTGAAAAATCATGTTAAAAATCCAGGTCCCTCTGTCTTGAGCATCTTCTCTTTGAAGGTATCAACATACTGTATATTACATCACAGACGATAATGAAAGTGATGGTGAATAGTTGCAAAAAAATGCATGTAAATCCAAAGGTTGTAGACCAGCTAAAAAAATCTCGAGTCCTCTCCTGATTATCTCGTGTTCATAGATGATTCCAGTGGGAGCTCTCAGTAGTGGAAGTTATAGTAACAAGGCAGAACTGGTCAGCTTTGTCAGTGTGTGGACGAGCCTGGGCCATGGGATGACCAGGCTCTTTGGAGTTTAAGTTCAAGTCTTATATAGACACACACACACAATGTGGCCCCTCCCCTCCTTCCGTCTCCCATAACAACAAACGCTCTATAATCAAAATAGAGCCCATCTGTGCTCTGACACACCCCTCTGCCCCTTGCTCCATTCCCTACACTCCACCGGGGGAGGGAAAAAGTGATCCTTCTATCATGGCGAAAACTTGAATGTGCCTTTACTCTCCCTTTTTAACCACAACAGCCAGAGAGAGGCAGAGTGGTAGAGGGGGAGGAATAGGGGGAGGAAGAGAGAAAGAGAGAGGAAGGGAGGATAACTCCACCCTCATCTGTCTCTGTCTCTCATTCCATTATTTCCCGGTTGTTGTGCAACAGGGGGAACGGATTCCTGAGAAAAGAGTCACGGCTCTGTTGTAAAACTTACTGGCAAGAGTGACCCTCTGTTTTTTTCTTTTTCTTTTACTGTTTCTCCCCGCTCACTCTCTCCGTTCGTCTCTACTTGTTATCAAAACCATGTGTATGAGTGTGTGTGCTGTGAGGTCTTGGAGGGACACAAGGGCCACAGGGGAGCACAGGAGAGAAATAATATAAGGGCTGAGATGAGGAAACAAGACCACAAAGCCTTGATATCTATGTGTGTGCATGAGTGGAAGTGGAAGTTTCTTAGAAGATGAAACAGGTTACATGTTATACATATAACACAGGTTATGGTTAAGAACAAGGCCGTGTGTTTACAAGAAAGGAAACTGATACTGAATATAAGCAGTTTTAATGTGGAATTTCAAGTGAGCACGGCAACTAACCATCTACAGCAGCACAGTTGTCTATCTTTTTTTTTTTTTTGCTTCAAGAATGGATTTTGAGATACCCAAACAAACTAAACTATTGTCATCCATGTGGCAGACGTGATTTGATACGCTGCGCTCGTAGCTGATGACACACAGGATGTGAAAGGGAGGAGGTTGAGGAAAAGTTCGAAATGAGGTACAGGCCGGTGGGAGAGGTAGAGAGGAGAGAGCACACATCTGGAAACAATCGAACGAGTGCAGTCTGACATGCACATGCTTCAGCTATAAAAGAACAACATGTCCTTGAATCCTGTGCATTTAAACCTGTGAATAAACCCGTCTGTATACGCTGGAAACACCTTCATGCATCCCACAACCAAAACACCTAAAGCAGTCACTGAAATACAGTACTTTACTTTTGGACAGTGGAGACCAATACATCACTACTTTACACAGCTGATAACCCTACACACTGTAATATAGATTAATATGGGACAATAACCGTATCACAGTGTGTAATGATGACTAACAATTGTTAAAACATTTGTCGTGTTCACATTTTTAACTCTCCTTCATCAACCTTCCTTTATACAGACAGCATGAGGTTCCGCTGTTACCCAGCTGTCACAATACTGCACAAGCAAAGCAAACTTTGCAAAGCCATGTTATGCACAATGTTACTCTAACTTATTAAATCAAGTCTTTCACTTTGGCTCTGATATAAAATTCTTCTCATAACTTTCCACAATCATGGTAAAATGTTCCCAAAGACCAGAAATGTCAGACCTTTCCTGATATAGTGTTTCTATAAGGAGGAGTTTTAGCTTTTACTATTGAAAAATGGAAAGTATGTTTATTTCTGTAAAACAAGTCATATTCAGATTCATCTAGCTCCCAAAGAAATTAAACATCCCCCTAAATGTGTCCATCTGCCAGCATGTCTGAAGGCTTCAGTAAACTGCAAAGTGCTTTTAAGATGATCTTGCAGCACGTGAAACACCTCTCTGAAAACAGAATAAGAGGATCTCTGACAATTTTCTAATTTTTTGAAACAGACAATCCTACAATTTCACCGACTTATTCCCAGTTGTGCTGAGGTGTGAAAGAAGTACATCGTACCACGAAGTACACCACCATTAATGCCTTCAAGGAGGGACTAGCCAATTAGTATCTTTCCTTGGGTCAAAGTTTTTAAGAGCAACAACAAGCTCTTACTGCTGCCTTCTACTGTGACCATTCAGAAGCAAAGGTTTTGCTTGTAGGATACGGATTTCCACATTATTTCAGAAATTCAGCAGGAAAACCACAGGCTTCATTAACATGTTAAGTCATAATGAATGTTAATTAAACCTTTGCTCTCCCTGCTAATAAAAAAATGTATATACCCTCCTTAAAGAAATTCATTAAACAATAAGTTATCAAAAAACAAAGACAGAGACGAGAACATAAACTTATTTATTGTCTGTTGAAAGACATGTTTCCTGAGCCATCATTGTATTGTTCTGAATCAATCAGATCAGAGAATCAAGAGCACAAAGGTGATGATTCTGAACATTTTTATACAAGTTTATTAATTATGATATCACAAGATTATTCTTAAATAAATTTTTAGCATTCCCTGATGACATTTAAGTGCTAAAGTCTTATTTATGCTTTTTCTTTTCTCACTGGAACCTCTTGAGAAAGTCCTGGTAGCTTTCCCTGTGAGCAGATGAAGCAGGAACAAAATGGCCACCAGCATGTGTCAGGACCTGAGGGTCTTGGAAGGACGGGATGAGCTCTCTGCTCATGTTGTCAGGGATCACCCGGTCCTCCAGTCCAAACACATGTAGAGAGGGGATCTGGAGAGGAGTGCTGTAGAATTTTTGGTGTTCCTTACACGCACTGCGGAAACCAGCGACCAGGATGGCAAAGCGAAAGCTGAACTCTGGCTCCAGTTTCTGCTCCTGAAGAGAGCAAAGCATGGCCACAAAAGCTGCTCCCTGACTGAAGCCCATTATGCCGTCAAATGGACCTTGAACCTTCACAGCTTCTCTCACAACCATCACGCTCTCGTCGAGGCCCAGGCTTTCCGCACACTGCTGCTGAGCGTTGAAACTCCGAGCCTGAACGTCAGAAAACCACCACCCTCTGGGGTCCTCATCGCCTCCAGGTCCTGAACCATTCTCCTTCTCTGGAGTTTCTGAAAAGACAGAAGAAAGTGGTTATTGTGCTGTGTTCATTTATTTAAAATTCAAAAGGGAGGCACCGCTTAATCAAGAGGGAACCCAAATTTACTGCAAATGAATCTTATTATGATCATAATTAATTAGGATATACTGTAACTACAAACACTTATTCTATTACAACACTGATTTTGTTATTAGTGCATGAAAATAGGTCTTAACAGTTCTTAAATTCTCAATATTGTAAAAATGTTTTTGTGGAATTTTTAATCTAAATGACTGCATTTAAATGTTAACCTGAAAACTAAATGAGCTACACAAGCTGCCTAATTCTGGACCAGCTGAAATGTTCTTATCCTGTATTGTAGGTACTGCACCAGGAACTCAGGTGAGACAAAATCAAAATTATTTTATTTTGTCTCACCAATAAGAGAGTTCTTCAAATCATGAATCTCCACCAGACAAGGTGGAGATTACTTATAGACAAATAAGTACATGCCCTAAAATTTACTTAAAGTACTAAAGTACAAGTACTTGCCTTGACATATTCAGATACAGTATTACTATTTTGGCATTACTCAAGATAGTAAAACCTGAATGAATTAATTTGATTATATTACAGATTAAAAATTCTAGTGTTCAAAGTAATAAGTAACTAAAACTGTCAAATAAATGTAGTAGAGTAAAAGGTTCAATGCATAAAAAAAAAAAAAAAAAGTAATAACAATAGAATAACAAAACTTAAAATAAAGCACAAATACCACTGTACTAACACTATTTATAGTACTTGAGTAAATGTACCTAGTTACTCTGTCCTGCACTGTGATTTGGTAGGAGGCAGGTACAGGAGCTGACCCACCTTCACTGCAGGTTTGCTGCACACTGTGCGGCGCACTCACGTAAACAAGCTCCACTTGTTTCTTCAGCAGCTTCCGCAGAGCTCCAGTCTTCTCACGGAACGAGCTGCTGTTCTGACGGTACCCGTGGATGCACAGGACCCGGAGAGGTGCCATGGAGGAGTTAGCCTAGCTAGCTAACCGGAAGAATTTAGTTTTTAATTTACTCCGGAGGATTTTTATATTCACACTCTAACAAGTCGTTCTCCAATACCGCACGACTTTAACTGATCAGATCTAATACACAGTGGAGAATTTGAAGGAGGAGAGTTCCGTACTTTGTTTTCTAAGTTCAGAAAAGTCACTTCTTCAGTTCCGCCGGTGTTGCACCACCGGAAAAGAATCATGAAGCGCTTCCGGTTATTTCTTTCAAATTAAAACCACTAAAATGTATAAGGTGAAAATTGAATTGACTCAATGCTCAAATAAAAATGCAAGTACTTGTCTAAAAAATTACATTACAAGTAGAAGCACCAGTTCAAATTCTTTACTCAAGTTAAAATAGGGGGCTTAAAGTACTTACTCTGATATTTGATGCCATTAATAGCAGATATGCAAGTATATCTGCAAAAAGTAACTAATTAAGTAAGTAATTAAAGCTGTAAAATAAATGTTATGGAGTAAAATT
Source organism: Sandelia bainsii (assembly GCA_032362345.1). Lineage (NCBI taxonomy): Eukaryota > Metazoa > Chordata > Actinopteri > Anabantiformes > Anabantidae > Sandelia > Sandelia bainsii. Next base: position 15,962,325 of record JAUMHL010000006.1, on the reverse strand, counting down.
ACAATATACCCAATAAAGTACTTCCATAGTACAGTAATTGAACAAATGTACTGTAGTTACTCTGCTTGTATTCAGATCATTGTTTAAGTATAGCAGTACAACAGTTAAAAAAATACTATTACATTTATAAATACCATTAAGTAAAAATCACACATTCAAAAGTTGACTTACAAGGTAAAGCAGTAAACATACAAAAGTGGTTGCACCAAAATATAGTCCAAATAGCAAAAGTGAAAGTACAAAAGTACAAATTGTAACTGTGCTATATAACGGCCAGACATTGGGTGTCTTCTAAAATGTTATGCTTTTTTATTATTAATTGGACCTGACGATGTAATTAAAGCTGTAAGTTGGGAGATGTACAAGCAGAAAATAGCAGAATAACAAATAGTACTACTTGTACCTAACACAGTATAATAAGGAAATTCATGTGTGTCTGCTACATCAGTAAAGTGAAAACCAGTTTGAATTTTGATTTATTCCACTTATGTATTATTTGATTACTATATGATGAAATATCAGATCTTTTATATCTGTTCAGTGTGATTGAAAATGGAAAATATATAAACAAAGATAAATTATGCAATAAAACTTTGTACAGACTCAAGTGCAAAGATGCAGGGCTATGCACAGGATTCACAGAGGACACTGTGCCATACAAGATCGATGTCACATCGAGAGGGCAGAGGATACTATTGTGATGGCCTGAGGAAAGAAGCTTTTTCTTATTCCCTATGTATTGGACTTCTGTGATTTTGTACTCTGGTTACAAAGATGTTTGCCAAAAACAGAAGTACACAAATTTACCATTTAACACATATAGTGATGATGATTATACATTGATATATGATCAGTTCTGTCTGTTACATTTATTATGGTGATATTGTATCTAACTACATCATCAGTCGTTTTTTTTATCAGATGATGTTGCAGCAACTGCAGGAGTTCAAAGTGTGTGAAGCTTTGACAGCCCTGCACATCAACCTTTTTTTTTTCTTGCACATCATTGCCTGCTCTGCTTTTCCCTCAGCAGCCACTCTGATTGACAGCCTGCAAACCATATGACAAATAGTGATAATGATGCAAGCTTGTGTTGACGTGAGGATCAAAGAGCTAAACCATATTTCAATTCAATTCAGCTTATTTATATAGCGACTAATCAGAACAAAATTCATCTTGAGTCACTTTACACTGTAAGGTGAGGGGGTGGTGTACTCATAGAAAAAAACATATTTTTTGTGTTGATTATGTGTCATTATATAACATACAGACTACATTTTGTCTATAGAGTTGAAAGTAAAGTGAGAGTGTTGTGTCAAATCTCTGACACTGACAAGAAAAGAAACTCTGTGTTCTCTGGTTTATTTCTGTGCTGGTCTGAATTATTCCGCACTGGATATTCTCATCTTGTGTGTCTGCTAGTTCTTAAGTGATAACTTGACTGACAGAAGGTTAAGGTACATCAGAATCCTGATAATAAATTATTTGTGTGGCTATTGCATGATATATTATTGTGCACCTCTGTAGAAAAGTGTAAAGAAGCAGACTTTGTAATGAAGACGTCAAGAGGTTTTTGGAACATTTCCTAGCTTTAACTATAGGAAAACATCTACAGAGTGCAGAAAGAAAGCTAGCCAGCATTTATGAAAAGAAAGAAGATAGAGTTCATACGTGATAATAATAATAATAATAATAATAATAATAATAATAATAATCGAGCAAATAAAAATAAAATTCCTCCGTCCATCACCTCACATTTATAGCTGATACACTTCATTGCTTGATTGGTGCTCTACTTATGGATATAGGGTGTGCTTACATTTCTGGGGCAGATGGATTCACTCACTCATAGCTAGTATTTGGTGACCCGTAAAGACACAGATGAGAACACCTCTTGCTGTGACATCTCAGACAAGCCAGGTGATACAAAGCTACTGTCAAAATCATGAAATCTTTGAGCCCTTAAATCTATCATCTCTCTGTAACAACACAAAAATAACAAAGAACTTTATTTTCGACACAGATAAAAGTGAAATGCTAATTCTGGGCCACAGGAACTCACTTATCAGACTCTTTTTCAACTTCAGTGACAGCACAGTTCTCCCAAAGGAACCAGTCAAAAATATGGGCATTATCTTTGATCCAGATTCTCTTTTGACAAATATATGAAGGCAATATCCCAAACACCATATTCTCACCTCAGAGTCATATGAAGGAGTTGGCATTTAGCTAGGCCTCATAAGGGGTTGGAGGATGGCCCAAAGCAGTGACAGTTATAAAAGCCTGGCAGTCAAGGGACAATGAAGGATGGAAGAAAAGTCAAAAGACAAATATAAAGTTTAATCAGATTTGTCCAGCATAGATATATTATTGCATTGTTCACCTTTTTCTATAATCCCTGGATATACAATATGCATTAATTAGTATGCAGTATTGTGCTGTTCCTTTCTGTTAACTAATTCTACATTTTAGTGATGAAAATAAAATAAAAAGTTACTAAGATCTTGCTCTTGTGTGCGTCTGTATGTTATGAAAGAGCTCTGGCTCAGGGTTTACAGCTGATGTGGTAGGTGAGCAGGGAGGACAACCACTGTTGTGTAGGTGTGGCCTCAAGACAAGCTCCTGATTCAGAAAGTATGTGAGCAAGAGTTTGTCAACAAGTGATCGATGATGTTCTAATTTTTGGAGTGGTGTAGCACTCAGGCTCTGTCAATTAGGTTTGGTAAATGTCTTTGTTCCTGAGAAAGCATACAGTACATATTGCCTTGCCATGACGCACATGGTAAATAAACAAAACAAAACAAAACAGAGACACACGCAAGGGACAAGGCTGATGTTGATGTTCTCCAGCACTGGTGAGGAGCCATGTTTCTATTCCCCAGGGAGGCAGTGGAAGAGAGAGATTGGGACAGGACAGATAGATTGAGAGAGAGAGAGAGAGAGAGAGAGAGAGAGAGAGAGAGAGAGAGAGACAGAGAGAGAGACCTTTGCTGGTGCAGACAAACTGATTCCACAGTTTCATTTTTTATTAGGCTGCTGCATCATACGGTATGCCAAGATAAACTAATGCAGTGTCATACGAGTACTGCAATAAATCCTGCTTTCATGATAATGTTCAGTTGAAAAAGTATCACATTCAGAAGGAAGATTTACTGAAGGACTGTATTTAGTATTTTTGGTTTTAGCTTAATGTATCCAATAAACAGTTCCTCACAGTTCCTGTTATACTCCTGTGGTTTATAAAACATAACAATATCATAATGTATAACAAATGTTAAACTCAACATTTAATTGTAAAACAATATTATAATGTTAATTATCTTAATTATACTTAGTATATTAGACATTGCTTTGCCATAGTGGTTAATGAGCACAGTATCATAATTAGTCTATAAAGGGTCATAATGGGTATCAAAGCACTGCATAACTGTGAACATGAAGTCAACTTGTATTATTAGTAGTAAATTATGGAATCGTTTTGGTCTAAATTACTAAATTAGCTTTTTTTTCCATTTGATTTGTTCTATTTTTATGCAAGATTTGTGATGAATATTCTTTCATTAGGTTTAGAGAATTATTATGCCATAATTACTGCACAAATCATTGTGCTTGGTTTAATCATTCCCAATCAAAACAATCGCACATTTGATGTTTGTGCTTCAGACTTAATACTATACTTTGAAGAGAGCAAAAATTACTTAATGGGAAAATATTTCCCTGTTGAAAATCCATAAAAATGGGATTGTGTAAAAGGTTGAGATTAGTGTTTTGTAATTTGGGTTAGTGTTTGCAGAATGGCTATAGGCAAAAGTAGACACTGAAGCAAATTTGTCTTAAAGAAGCTACCAGTTATGGTTGAGAATTGGAATCAGGTTTCCTTTCATGATTTACTGCAGTCCACAGGGGGGCAGTGGTGCACCATTCAGGATCTACAGTACAGCACTCACACCTGCCTGACAGCAAAATACTACCAGCAAGCTGAAGGTACCTGTGTGTATGAATACATAAGAAAACAAATAATAATAATAATCCATAGCATGTAATTGCACAGAATAATGAGCAACAATAAAGTCATGCATAATATTATAATTAGGAAATTTGGGAAACACTGTGACTCAAATTGCAACCATTCAAATTAAAACCAGCAGATGAAACACTGGTCATGAGGACACACAGGTTAAGCTTCACAGCTAGAGCCAAGGACCAAAATAGCGGGAGTAGTCATGTTCAGAGAGGTCAGAATGGCCTGCAGGTTGTGTCCTCCAGTGTAAGATCTGTGCTGCTGTCCTCTGCAGCGACATTATTAGAAATGCTGTCATTCTGCCATACGATCTGTGAAGTCTGTGTGCACATAAAGGAGGACAGAGAGGAGTATGACGAATGTCCTGTCTGCCTAGATTCTCACTGGAGCAAGCAATGTAGGCCATACACAATGTGAATTACCTTGTGGAAAAAGATAGATGAGATAGAAAGATAGATCTAAAAACGCATCTTTGTGCTTATTCAGAGTGTTACTGTGCTCTTTTCAGGGAGACACCACTATGGTTCTTATCATAATAATCATAGTGCAGAAACAGAGTGATAAAAGGCTGTTTTGTTGTTTTGTTGTTGACAGCTGACAGATGTTATCATGGAGTGGGACAAAGGTGGTAGGTGAGGCAGCAGAAGTTAGAGACATGTCAATAACTGTAAGTGAAAATGTCAGTTACTCAATGTGGGACAGCATTGTTGTTCTTCTGTTAAATTACGCAAATTGTCTCAGACACTTCAGAAACATCCTCATACAGGATAGATGTATGCCTTCACTGTATATCAGTCTTTCCACCACTTTATCTGACTGGTGATTGGTGCAGAATCCTGTCTGCAGTAACCTTTTTGTCAAAACAGTTTTCATTTAAACCAAGTTTTGTTAAAATTCACGAGCTTTGGGTTATCACTCATAACACATGATGTTTCATTAAAATAAAAGTTAGATATTTTGTATGAGCTCAACTTCTGGAACTGATCTATAGTCTCTTTCAATGAAATTAGGAGCTGTCGCACTCAGCTCCACTGAGTCACAGTGCAGTCTGTTACAAAGCCTCTCATCCTTTCCTTTAGATGAAGCTTTCAACACGTTGCTGATACAAAATGAGTTGCTTGAGTTTACCCGTCTGACTCACTGACTATTTTTTCTTACAAGCATTTAAACCTCAGTTACTAGTATTTATTTTAAGCGTTCACTATGATTCTGCTTGACTCAGACAGGACGGACTCCTTGCAATCTGAGCTCTTAATGTTTTGGAACAAACTACATTGTGACTCAACTAGTAGGAATGACACACACAACTTTACTCAGTCATACTGAATGAGAGAAACAGCTGGTCAAGTTGCACTCCAACTCTAACACATACTATAGTTTTTGTTAAGATTTGGCGTCACCTTAACTATTACGTCAGAAATAACTTGATTTGCTTTTATTTTATTTATTATTATTATTACGAAGTGTAGTTTAGTGTACAGTCTATTTGACCTACTTTCCTAAGTCATACTGTACTGTATGACCATACTGTACAAGTATAGACAAATTCCCTCTTGTACGTATGCACACAGATATCTGGGCATATATGAACAATTGTTCTGCCAAAATCTTAGTCATAGTTTCAGTAAATGTTTTGGAAGGATGTTGGAGATGGTGGTGGAATTCAACAGAAATGTTTTACTTAAAGATACCACATTATTTTACTTGAAATATAGTATGTTCCAAAATGTACTTTAATGTGGAGATGTGCTGTTGAAGGCTCCCGTGATTCAGACTCATTGTACAGCACTGTCAGCAGTGATATTCAGCAGAGATATTTGCTTCTAAATGTTTTTGAGGGAGACACTCAATGTGAACCAGTTAGAGAATTTCTGTTATTTCTGCTTGATTAGCATGGTTTGGAGCCTTCTCATTTATTTTAATTATTTGAATCATAATGACAGTTAACCTTAAGAGGGTGTTACAGCATAGCAGATTGTAGTAGAGTAGAGTCTAAGAGTCTAATGCTAAAACTAGCTTAATACATGTAGTTTTATACTACTTCACTGTTTATGTGGAATATATTGTAATTTTTATTACTATGCTTTATAACTGTTGTTGTGACTGAGGTGCTGCCGGCGGGAGAATTTGTTTAGGCACGTTTGTCTGTTATCAAAGAATTTAACAGATTTAACAAACTACTTCTGCTTACCATTCACAAGCTTCCATTATTTTCCAATCTAAGGTAAATCCTGCAAATGTACAACATGAACATGCGAGCAAACCACACCCGGGCCACAACATGATAAACACAATAATCATGTTAAACATGATCAAAGACTGTTAGGCTCTGGTGCTAATCAACCCAGGCTAAATACACTTCCAGTTGCTCACATACCAAAGCGCCCCAAGGTGGTCAGAGGAGTAAACATAAATAACACAATCCTTTAAGAATGAGATGATCTAAAATATGACACACTATTGTAGATAAAGCTAACCAACAGAGCACAAATCTTAACCACATAAAACAGTAAAATGCTGCATAAAATAAAAAGCAGCAGTTTTAACAACCAACTAATTTGAAATCTTATAATACAGCAACAATGTTCCTCATGACAACTTTTACTTCTGAAAGTTTTTAGTACATCCTTCAGACATTATGTATATACTTTTACTTTAATTGTATTTTGAATGCAAGACTTTTTCTTGTACTGGTAGCAAGTAGCTCGGTGTCTATGATCCCGAGGGTGAGCAGTTCGATTCCCAGTCCCACGAGGCTACATGTCGAGTTGTCCTTGGACAAGACACCGAAACCCTGTAGTAGCGCAGACATGTACTGTCCAAAACCCATTTCCCAAATGGGATCAATAAAGTATGTCATTGTTAATATTACACTGCAGTACTCCTGTCTCAGTAAAGTAATGTTTTTGTTTACTGCCAGGTAATATATGAGTTTCAGTTAGAAAAGTCTAATTCTTTAGTCTCATATGATTCTATCACATCTGGAGAGGAAAACATTTCTATAGCTGCAATGAAGGTCTTTTTCATTGTTAAAAAAAAAGCTGCTGGTCTCTGGTGTATGTTTCAAAATGAATACATCACTGTTCAGATTCACAGTCCACTGGCTGCTGAAACGCTAGCAGAACTTCAGTGGATTGCAAGTGGTCCTGATGCTTTTGGCTGCAGGCTTTCATTAAAAAATAGATCAAAGAGATCAAAATGATAAAAGTCTAGAAAGGGGATAAACCGTGTCGCCACCAGAAATTAAATTTTATGATCAGATGCATGGGAATCAAACACTGAGCATGGGAAATCCCGCTATTTACCCCCACACCATCATCCACTTCACATGCTGTTCAATTATTCAATTTTATGTTACAGATATTTTAAGATCAAGTAACTGATGTTCAGCCACTGCATATGTTATAAAACATTAACCCAGTCCCACTCTTCTGTCAGCATAAAGCAATAGTTTGGGCTCAGGGATGCTGATCTTCTTGCAGATGGTGTTTTCTTTGGATAAAGGCCAAGATTCAGAGAGACAAATGACTCTGAACTTGTGCAGAATGGTATATTAGGGCATTTGGGTTGTGTAAAGAAGTTTCACTAGTTCGTAACAGAGGATACTGCAGCAGAATAAGTGTCCAGAGGAAGTCAGGAGGATAGACACGGTGGACATTGTAGATGAAGATTGAAGAGAAAGCTACTGTATTAGTGCTCTCAGGGAGACAATGAAGAAAGACATCGCTGTCTAATGTCTGGTGGTATTTCAGATGCCTTGAGCAAATGGGAAACATAATGGGGCTCACAGAAGAGGCACTGAAAGTTACATACTGTACTTTCTCCCATTTTCTTGAAACCTATTCAGAATTTTACAATAAAGCAAAAAAAAAAATAAAAAAATTATAATCTTAAAATGTATCGATAAAGGACCATACACATGCCTTTACACGTTATAGTTTTGTGTATTAACTACATTGACACATCTGAACACTTGATACTTAATGTGTGGTCATCTTCAGTATGTCACTGCCACATCCAGCACCTAATTTTGGTTGCGTGTTTAACAACTGCTTCATTCTGCTACTTTATGCTAATCAGGTTGCATAGGCTTGAATTGTACTTGAGATAGGTTATAGGTTAATGTGAGTGTCTTCAGAAAATCACACCTAGTGGACAGTCAAGAATATGGAGATGTAGATGTTGTGAGACAGGTCACATGACTTGACTCATTTCTTGTATTTAAAATGCTGTTGTTAGGCAAAGTTTTGGGTGTTGCAGCAACTTTGAAAGCACCAACAGGAAGATTCCCATGGAAATCAAGCCATGGGAAGAACAGATGCACAAATCACTATTTTCTATTAACATTTAATGAAATGATGACAAGCATGTACAAAGAGTAGCTGTAATGACAAACCCACAGAGAATTATCACTCAACAATGCAGCACTGAAGTGCTTCTAACCCTCTTTTAGCACATTGTGTTGTTTTTTTTGGCACATTTACTGTATGGCTCAGTCCCTCAACTCTCATCAATCCATGTTCCATAATCACCAAAGGGAAAACAGAAAGTCTCTCAGTTGTTCAACAAACATTTCAGTTGGTGGAAACCACACTGATAAATAACTAATAACAGTCAACTGATTCTAGAATAAATAATAAATTAAGTTAAAGTCTAATTAAAATCAAATGTTCTATCATCTGTCATGTATGTGCACAGCTCTTCCCTCTGTGTGTGTCTGTGTGCCTCACATGTCTGACATGTATAGGGAATCTTTTATTTACCATGGTTCATTGGCTGCTTTCACAAGATGATTTGTGCACCTACTGTATGTATAATTATTGCATCTACATTTGATGTCAGATCAAATTCTCAACAACTGGCTGGATCACACACACACACACAACACATTCAATTCAGCAGCCTCTTACTCGTCAGCACCCTCCCACTGTGATTTTTCCATGCTATGACAAATGAATTATGAAAGAAATTTCTCACTTTCTCTTGCTTTTTGTATTTTCCTTGCAATTATTAGACTTGATTAAACGATTGCTTAATAAAGTCTCTGTCTCTCTGCTCACAAAGCAGTCAGTCTTTTCATGAGAGCTGTATCACCTCTGAAACTGGAGGAGTCTGATCTGAACATGAAATAGGCTTCAATACATGGAAGCCAGTGGCTTAAAAGTATAAATGCACATTTGGACTATTGTCAGTAGTGCATGTAGCATATCCATGTCACCTTATGCATTTGATCTGCCCATTGTAAACAGACTTCAAATGGTAAGAATAATAAAAATGTTTGCATATTTAAAGAGAGACGTCAGTGACAGTATCCTACCGCTAGACTGTTAGAGTCTTGTGAACATCTACCTGAAACCCCCGCTATGACCTGGTAGTAAGGCAGGGTGGACTTAGACCTGCTTCAATGCAAAGTAGCTCCCAAATAAATGTGTTTTCACTGCCTCTGTCTCCTCTCAGCATCTTTGTGACTGTTCTTTTTTTCTATTTTTTATCTTTAAGGATGTGACACTTGCTTTAGATAGGTGTCACATATAGTCTGTGTTAGTGAGGTTTGCTAAAGGTCTTTTGTTGCTGTGAAAGCACACACAGGCTTGCTGCTGTGTCATGACGTACATGCCAATTAGGGAGAGTTAAAAACACACCCAGGGGAAAAGGCTGTTGTTGACGTTCTCTCGCTCTGATGAGGAGCCATGTGTCAATCCTCGAGGGAGGCAGAAAGAGAGAGGAAATAAGAGGCGGTGTGATAAAAAGCTAAGGAAGAAGAAAGAAAGTGGGGAGTTCCTGTACTCAGGTGTAATGTGGCCCTTCCCTGTCACAGTGATTTATGAGGAACAGTAATATTATAATATTTCTGCTGCAAATCAGGGGGGGGGAAAGGGGAGCTAGAGGGAAGGGGAGTAAGGAGTGTCTGACACAAACAAGTCAGGCAAAGGCGCAAAACACACATACAACGAAAGGAAACTTTTAACAAAATAAGACAAGTGGACACAACACTTGATAAAACACATGATGCTCATGGTCTACAATCTGCACCTAAACCCCAAGTACTAAACACCAGGATATTTAGAACATACAATGCCTTTGCTTTGCTCCCACCATTGTAAAATTGTGAATGTCCTTAGTGGGTTTTTGAACTGATGAACTCAACTTTTGTTAAGTGTTGATTTGTGCTTAAGTGATTTTATAGGTCAGATGAACAAACATCTTAGTTTGGGACCTTTTATTCGTTTGTGTGTGAGAGATGCAAATGTTCTCTGTAAGAGACAGTATAACAGAAGCATGTTCCATTTGCGCTTTACATTCATCGGCACCGCTGTGTGAACATGTATCCATTGCTCCTTATGTGGTTTAATTAACCTTATCATAGCGCAACATGCACAAAGAGGAAGGGAAGACTGTGTGGGAAGAGTGATAACCTTGAGAGAATGTTTCTCTGTGTCTCTCTATTCCTATATGAACTATTACTATCCATTGCCTCTCTTGCATCCTTATCACATTAATTTATGCACTAACAAGTATCTCCCCCCAGCAAAAACACACATTTGTGTACACACTAGTATGTGTTTATGCCCAGTATACTCACTGCTCTGCTATAGGGTTGTTGATACATTATTCTCATATTGAGCACCGAGCTCATAAAATTATGAGCTTCAATTTCCAACATGACAGCTTGTGACATTTCCAAGATTTTAATTAACACAAAATAATATAGACTATATTTCTAAAAGAAATATTGGGTTGGGAATACACAGATGGGACTTCCCTGCTGATCTCAATTAACAAGAATACCAAGAACCATGAGATCAATCGATCTTTCACTGGCAGAACATTTACATTTTTAGTGTACACATTAACTATAAAAAATAATTTACAGTGGCTGCTATTGGGGCTTCTAGTCAGCAATACCTTTAACCTTCAGTCTGAAAATATCATCTAAAACTTGTATCAAAGAAAAGTGTGCTAGATCCATTTTGCTTGTCATCAAAAGAGGGAGTAAATAAAGGCCACTATAGTGGAAAGAAAGATGGACTTCTCATCAAGATTTGAGGTGAAAATGTTTCCACAAATGGCACTTTTGCTGCTGCCATTGTGGGACAAATTGTCATGTACAGGTCAGTCAGTCCAGCTCCCACTCAGGTGTGGTTCAGGTGCCACACTCCCACTTAGAGAACAGCACAACATTAACGCACTTCTCGTCGCAACACACACACTCACAACAAATTGTACTTCAAGTAGGACATTAACAACATTGCCAACTGTCATTAGCGACAGATAATAGGTGATGGGGAGAGGGGGAATTCAGGGGCTGCACATTTAATAATAATGGCATACAAAGTCATAAAGCTGAGAGATGTGTGGAGTGATGCAGGAGGAGCGGAGTGAGATGAAATGAAAGGGGGCAGAGGGGGATTAGCTACAGCAATTAGCAGCTTCTAAAGTAATCACACTCATTAGTTGCTATCAGATCGGGTTAGATGGTTATAAAACAAGAAAGAAAAAGAGAATGAGAGACATGCATGGAGCATATTTCTACCTACTTTTTCTGAACACAATTTTTGCCTCTTCAGAGCATGTGAAACAAGATATAATCTGGTGGTGGAAAGTAACTAAGTGCATGTACTTAAACACTGCTCTTAAGTACAATTTTGAAGTATTTCTACTATACTTGAGTATTTCCTTTGTCTGCTATTTCATACTTAGACTTCACTACATTTTAGAGGCAAATATCATACTTTTACTCCACTACATTTATCTGATAACTATAGTTACTAATTATTTTTCAGAATCAGATTAATAATACAAAATACAGTGTAAGCACAAGACTTTACTGATCCCTTCTGTGAAATTCACAAACCACTAAGCAGCATATAAAGTAAGTCAAATTCCAATTATTAGACTCAAAACAAAGCCAATGATCATCAAAACAATGTATAAGGTCATTAAAATAAGCTCCAACGTTAGCAGGAAGCGCTGAACACATTAACACACATACCTCACTAATATAATATACAGGTACACTGAGGTGAAATGAGCCATTCAGTATCAAGAGTAATTGTACTTTTAGTGCTTCAAGTATTTTTGAGCTAGTTTTGTATTTTTACTTAAGTAGCATTTTGAATGCAGGATTTTTACTTGTAACAGTTTTCTCTACACAAAATTATGATTTTTTCTTTGTTTATTAAGGTTTGTGACTTGATTTGGTCTTGTCTCAAGATATTTAAGAGTTCAAATAATCCTGCCTCATTTATTTAAAACAGCACCTTCTTAGTTCAAAAGAAAGTTCAATGCCATTGTTGGGCTGAAAGTCGTGAGTCAAAAGTTTGAATTTGTGACAAACAATGCTCCCCACACAGTATTTACTTGGTCAGAGAGAAGCTGTTTTATTATTTCATGAGAGAAAATCCAGTTCACTTTAAGACACAAATAAGAAAAAGTACAGGATGACAAGGAGGAGAGGGAACAGTAAGGAGTTGTTCCTCGACCAGAAGGAGCTTGTGTAGCTTCACTGTTGGAGGTTTAACCACTACTCTCCACTATAATGAACTCCTCTAGGAGTGCTTTTGGTAGGTGTCTTCTCTTATCTGTGTTCATAGTGCACTCTGAACAGAAAACTCTGTCTCGATTGCATTAAATGTGATATGGATATGGTGCCGGTGACACTGGGTCAATACAACTGACAAAAGAGAAGGCTAAAGACAGCGTGTTTTAGCTCACTCAGCAGTCCTCTCTCATCCTCAGAGGCTCCATACACCTGATACATAGTCCACACACTTCTCTACACTGTGCTTCTCACTGCCCCTCTCTTACTTTAATATTATCTTAATATGCTATTATGACTCTTTCACTTATGGACTCATTATCAGTCCATAAGCGAAAGAATCATTATAATAAATCAATGTAATAGCTGAGATATTTTATAACTTAAATGAGTACAAACACCGCTCTCATACATATCTGTTATGGCCAGGCGGTTGTTAGCCTAGCTTAGCATGGAGTAAGTTGCCATGTTCTGTACGTAAGTATTAGTCCTCAACTGGCTAAGAAATCATTTTTACGCTTTTTAATGCAAGCCAAAATTGAAAAAAATCCATTGTCTGGGTTTTTTTCAGTATCAGTGTATTTGTGACTTGCCATTTACACTGTTTTGTTCTTGTCTTGTTCAACATGCGCTTATTATAGTTGTGCAGAAACAGAATTTTCAGGAGACTTTTGCTAATAACTATTTTCTGCTATGACTAACTCCCTGAACAAAAAATCTGGATAAAAGTGGAACAAATCACTGCTTATTACACTGAAAGAGCAGAGAAGACTTTAATAGCTTAGGGCAAATAAATTTAAAATTCACAAGGCAGGCCTAAAATATAAATTTCATTTGCTAATTCTTCTACCAGTCATATTTGGTACACAAACATAACATTTTCTGACAATGTGGGAATACATTTTAGTTTCATTACTGTCTTTTAAAAAGCCATTTTACTGTTCATAAGTTCACCTGTTTTTTTTTTAAGCTAAATTTGTACAAAATAACAGAAGTGAATGGAACAACGTGCAATGAAAACAGAGAGGTTATCAGCAATGTTATTATGCATTTTGTTTAATATTGTTGGTTTGTAATTTCCCTGCTGTATTCAATTAAACATTTATATATCTCTCTGTTATTGAATTATTCATGAATGTTTTATTGCTAAAAAGACTTATCTTATTATGTAGGAAATTTTAAATTTGACAGTGCTAAATGTTAGGGATGAGATGCACTGTTTAAAACAATTTCTGAGACAGTATTGAATTCTGGAAATATTAAGTACTTAAAGAGGAGGAAGCAGTGGGGGAGACAAGAGTCATGTGAATTACAGTTGTTTGTTCTGGTCTGTGATGTGCTATTTATGAGTAGAATAAATATGTGGAGCATTGACAGGTCGAATGGCCTCTTAGCAAAGAAAGCACTGCACTCTGTAGTGGGTGATGTACTTTGCTTGCTAATCTTTTCTTGTAGTTTTCATAGAGATAATTGTGTTGTCTAGCTTCAGCTCCTTGTTTAGTGGCAACCCTGTTGCCCAAACATGGATCCACATGGACTCAATATATAATAACTTAAATAAAATGTTATAAAAGTCAAATACAGACTGTTTTAGAGTTTGACTGTTACAGAGTTTTTCTCATGAAGAGACCAAAGACAACAATGAATGTAGCCAAAGCCCAGTATAACTTATTCCTCTATGCTATACTGAATAAAACATATCAATAAGACACAGTCTTGAGTCTTGGTTCTGGCCACCAATAAATTTAATCTAATATTACCTCGCCATTTAGCTTTATTTTCTTGATTTTTGATATTTTTGGGCTTATAGAGCTTTTTAGCTCAAATCAAAACATGCTGTTTAATGAGCTATAAGAGTTGTGAGAGTAGAGTGAGAGGAATACAATCAGCTGAAGCTCTGTAAAGCTCTGTAACACTCAGGTAAGCTGCATTTTTTGGTCATAATTTTCTGTGCAGTAGCCTCATTATTATGAATAACCCCTTTCACATGGTGTCCGTTGTTATTTCATACATTATGTTATGCAACGTTATGTAACCTACAATTTATACTGTGCAAAACTGTACAGTGAAACATACAATGTTAATTAAAAAATAACAACTGACATTTACTATAGTTCTATAAGAGGTAGGTTTACAATGCGTCTGCCCCCATTTGTCTTTTATAGCCATTTAAATCACTGCATGATTCAGAGTGTGAGTAGGAGCATGTTTGTCTGTATGTGCACACCTCAAGGTGAAGGCCAACGGCCTCTCCCACAGGGACCAACAGACGCATATTGTTGTGAAGCTCAACAGTAAACACGCCACTTTGTATTCCTTTCTTCTCCTATCTCTCTCTCTCTCTCTCTCTCTCTGAGTCTCATCTCTCCAAAACCCTGTAAAACAAGATAGACAGCGATAAAATACAACAGGGAGAGCTAGATAAATGATAGGACAAGTGAAAGATATGGATTGTGGAGATACAATAACTCCTCATTTGGACTGAGTCTCAGAGGAATAAATGTAGTGTGTGGGCAGCCACTGCTGACGGTTTACAATGTAGTCTATAGTAACCGCTTTTATATAATCTATTGAACATTTCCATCTGCAGCTGTGGCATTGTTCCCACCTGAAATTACTATAAGTCCAACTGAGCTGTCGATTGACCAGAGAGGAAAAAACTGCATTGTGAACTCTGCTGGTGGTCTTTTATTATTGTATGACCAACTTTTTCATGTTATAACAAAAAGACCATGTTTCCATTTCCTCTTTTTGCCGTACAAAGTGGCTTAATGTGTCTTGTTGGTTTCTGAAATGCAAAGAAATAAGGAGAGGGAAGGGTGTTTGCAGGAAGTGAGAGCAGCTACAGGAACGGAAGAGTAATTGAAGAACATGGAGTCCACAGTGAGGACACAGTGAATTGTAGGAGAACGCAGTTACAAATTTGCTGTGGTTACCAACATGGTGATCGATAAGCCTCATCATGTTACCCTTCAGAAGCAAAAAGGGGAGATGGGATGCTTGAGGAGTTGGATTTTATGTGTATGTGTGTGTGTGTGTGTGTGTGTGCGCCTGACCAATGCTACAAATGAAGGTGGTAGAAAAGAAGTATGAGTGTATGAAAAGGGGAAGCAGAATAGGGAGTGGACCTTTCAGCTGAAAAGGTCATCCAAACAGCTCCAAATTTCAGGTTAATCAGAGAGGGACGGGGTGGACACTAATCAGCTGGTCAGAAGGTTGTGAAAGGTTGCTAAAAGGTTATAGAGGTCACAGCAGCCCAGCACAGATCACCTGTCCATCATCTCTACGAATGACCTATCCTCGCAAGGGGAGAAGGAGAGTGAGACAAAGAGGAGTTAGTAATGTCTCTGTGTTGCATACATTTTGCTTAGGTGAGGCTAACACAGCATTTACTGAAAATAGGCACAGCTCATCTGGTCAAGACAGAAATTAGCCTCCCAAGAGCAGATAACAAGAAGGGAAGGAAGTAATTTATAGCAGTGATGTAGGGCTGCTACGCTTGGGAAGGCAAAGGGTAAAAAAGGGTAGAGTATGTTTGCAATTAGAGGAATCCAGAAGACAGTGTGGACTCAGTTAACATGCTGGAAAAATACTGAGCGGGACACATGATCTCATTAACTAAAATATCCGATATATGGGTATATTTCTAAAGAAAAATGAGCAGGAGCATAACAAGCTGCGTGTTAGCAGAATCAAGTGGAAGATAAAGGAAGCTATGACGTGAGAAAGACAATTTGAAAGAAATGTTGATGTTGATTGAAATATACAACAGGATCCCCGACGACCTGATTCACCTCTATAATCAGAACACTACATTTCTGTCACAGACAATATACAAGCAGCCTGATATTTCATGGTATTCACTAAAGATTTAGTTTTACCTACCGACCAGTTTTAATCATGCCATACAACCCACAAACAATGACTGGTTACCTGCCAGAGTTACCAGTAAGAAGATAATAATAAACAACATTTGGCAGATGACTGACTGGATGGACAGATGGTGAGTGACCAGTGATGAACATCAGAGCCAGGAAAAAGACACTTGGCAAGAAGATTTCACACACAGGAGTCAAACCTGGTTTGGAGATAATGTATTCGCTTTATGATGTTGCATAACTGCAGATTTTTCTTTGATAGAAAATAGCAGTCGACTGGAGGTGTGGAAGATATGAATAAATGGATGAGATGATCATTTTGTTTTTATATGAGAAGCACTTCTTGACAGGCTGATGCTCAACTGTCACATACCAAAACGTTGATGTTAAAAGATCCCCTCCAGACATATCAAGACATATAAAATACTTTCTTTTGAATAACAATTAGTGTCTGATATGATTTTCAAACAAATAAGTTGAGTTACCTGGTTAAATTCTTAAAAGCACATCTACTCCTTCTCTCTCACTGAAGAAATCCAGAGACTATGAATATGCAATATGGATCATTTCAAAAGTTTACTGATGTCTTCACTGAAGAGCCTATTCTAAAAGTATGTGTGCTCGAGGGTTCAGGTTTCCACATCTCACTTGTGTAAGACGCATATTGGACAAGGAGTTTGTGATGTTACAAAAGTGCTTTTTGTACGTGTCAAACTCAGATTTTAAGGTGAGCACAGAGAAACATTCCCTCTTCAGCAGATAAATGTGGAAACAGCTTTCTCATGTCAAACTCTGCACACGCATCACTCTGCACAGTGAAAGCTCAAACATCCAAGTGAGTTAACAATAAACAAAACATATTTTTGAGAGGAGGGGGAGTTTGACATGATCTCTCTTGCCTGTTTGGTACATTTCCACAGACGTGACAGTCAGTCAGTTAGTTTTTATCTTCATGTTGTGCCAAACACTTAACCCATCTGACATGTACAGGAATTACAACATACTGATATATGTCAAATGTTAAAAATACAGCTTTAGAGTACAGCTAGAATACAGCAAGAGTTCTTCTAGCACAGTAACTTTGTGTATTTCATATCTGTGTACTCAAATTTTACATAAATTGCACAAACATTTGAAAAAAACAAAACAAACAAACATAGGTCAAATTCTTATCTGTAAACAAGTTCTCCATGCTGAACAACCATATAGATAGTTTGTCTCTACCCTGTCATATGACTACAGTGGTCTAACAATGGTGGCTGGCATTAAAAATCTTTGTTATCATGGAAACAATCATATATACTGGGATACGATTATGGAACCATCATGTTTTCCTAATGCTGAGGCACAAAGGCAACTTGTTTAGGTTTAGGCATAAAGTTAGTTAAAAGACTGTCATCTGGCTTAAGGGAAGTAGTTCCTTTATATAACAGGAGCCTCGTTGTTTCAGTAATTAACCTGTTAATGTTGTAGAACATTCATAGATAAAAACTACGGTTTACACTGGAATCGAACGTTGATCTCTTGTGGGAAAGTCTTGTGTTTTCTGACCCATCCATCAACCTCAACCTCCTCTCAATGTTGACTTTTTACTCATCACCTAACTTTTTCCTTTGCTTGTATCTTTGCAAACCTATCTCCTAAAAATTACGTTCATATACAACTCTGAACCGGAAATAACTATTTTATAGTAAGACGGTCTTGAGACTCTATACTGTGTCATGCAAGTAGAAGGTAATTTTGCCTTGAGCCTCCAGCCTCAAGCAGATCCTGAAACAACTAATTCGTTCTCACACAACTGCTAGATGCTTAATAATAACTATATAGATCACAGATAAATTATTAAACAAATAATTACCCTTACCTTAATTATATTTAATTTCACATTTATCATCATATATGCAGCATGCAACTAACTCTGACTATATTTCTGATACACTCTTCTGCAGATAGATATTTTCCCATATCTCAAAAATCTATGAACAACTTTTCACACAATTATGAGAATTTTTGGACTATTATTACATATTTAGAGGACATAATACCATCTATGCATACTAGACTGTGCAAATAAAGTATAAGTTATAAAATATAATCTATCATCATCTTAATTTCATAATAAATATGCAGATTTATTCTAATATGGCCTAGAAGCACCTTACTTTCAAGTGTAAAATTGATGTATAAGTATCCAGTGCCCATACAAATCACTTCCCCTTCCCCATTTGCTTATGATGAGTTGGTGAACTTGTATAACATTATAACCTGGGCATATGAGAGTTGGAATTTACAGACACTCTGTCTTTTTTATGGCCTTATAATGCTGAAAATTATTCTAGAGCTGCATACCAATTACAGAGGAAAGTAGAACATGTTTTATTAGGCCACTTATACAATGAACATGCATATTTGTATCACTGTTGAAAATAGATGTATCATGTGGATCTTTGCTTTATAGACTCATGTTTTATACAAGAATGCTCATACTGTAATACTCTTCACACTTTAATCAGACACAGTGACCAGCCATTTCAAATAGTAGACAGAAGTTATAGTTTATTCTTCTTCTTGTGAACTAATAATTTACTTGTTTTATATTTCAAACTCAAAATATGAACAATTGAGAGTCTCTTGACCCAGACTCCAAATTTTATGATTGTTCTGTTAAGTTTATCAGTTCATTCTGCATCTCAAATTAAAAACACAACACAATGATTCTCCAAAACGTCAAATTTCCCAGTATTTTTCTGTAACAATTCTTATTTAATTTTTGAGTAATTGGACTGTTGATTGTTCACTCAGAGCTGATTTGGATCTGAAGCAGCTGTTCAAAACTAAAAGTTACATTAAATCTGATGGCATGGGCTGATAAAAAAAAATAAATAAAAAAAAATATATATATATATATATATATACAAAATCAAAACTCATCATTTGCATTTAGAGTATTTCTGTCTCAACTCATACTAACTTTGTTAATATATATACTGTGTATGTATACATATATATATATACACACAAATATATATATATATACTTTAATATGCTATAGTTTATCTCTATTGTATTATTCTTATATCATATTGTAATATAGGGAAACTTTGCTGAATCACTCTGTGGGAAGTCTGTTTAAATGACTGAATATAGACTAAATCCAACTGCTATAACCAATGAAGCTCAGCTCTTAAATATCTTAGAAAGAAGGGGGTGATAAACTGTAATAGAAACACATAAGATATAGAGAAATTGAAATAAACATTAGAGGAAACAAGAAACTCAGGAGTGGGTGGATTGGCTCTGATACATCCTCAATTTGTCAGAAGGAACATCGTGTGGACTTGTCCTTCTATACTATCAGTGAAGTCTCTACAGACCCAAGATTCCACCTCAGATCTTCTTATTAGTACACAGAGCTGACAAACACAATGCAGTTCTCAGACCAGCTATCATAATCCTTGAGCTCCAGACAACCTGTGCCTCACTAGCAATCAGCCGGGGTAATAGAAAAGGCTTGTGTGGGTGTCACAGACCATACAGTCTATGGTGGGTGTGCATATGTTTTAAAAAAACTCAAAACTCAACCCTGTAGGTTGCAAACAGATATGACCCATACTGTAATTATGTTTAGTGGCCATAACAGCTATGACAGGAGGAAAAGGGGGAAGTCATTTCATGTTGTATAAAGGGCAACAAAGTCAATATAGAGGAGAGGTTGGGGTGGATGGATGGGTCGACAAAATATTGGACCAATAGTTGTTGTTAATTCCTTTCTTAAGTATGTGTTTGTTCTTGTATTCACGACAATGTTATTTTAACTTAAACTGAGAGTTAAATACTGCCTGCAGAGGGTTGGGACAGATGACCTGTCGACATTGTCATTGAGGTTGGACAACTTCTTTTTTATGACAGTTTTGAGTTCATATGAGTTTGATATTTTAAATCTGCTTTTGATTGAGTGCTTTGACATATTTTGCTTGCTCATAATTTACAGCTAGTTCCTCAGTTAATGCTGTCTGAATGCTGATGATGGCTTGATTGATTTGAACTTAAGTATTAAACAATTCCTTCCCATCAGTGAATGACATTTGTTTTTTGATGTAGTCCAAGCCAAAGGACAAAACTTATAAATTTTCAACCTTGTGACGGTGCTACATAAAAAATTAAGGGATCAAAAAACGATTACCGTAAATAATTAAAAATGTGTGTGAAAAATTCATGATAAAGCCACAGCCCTAAATTTTCAGGTGGAGCTTGAGGATTCATGGGATGAGTCTCAGCTCCTAAACATTAGGACCTAAAGACTAAAATCTTAATTTGTTAGTTTTTAGGATTCATCCCCTGGGGACCATGAACTTTTGTACTAAATGTCATGGTAGTCCATCCTACAGCTGTTGAAATATTTCAGTCTGGACAAAAGTGGTGGACCTATAACCAACACTGCCAACCACAGAACCACACTTCTAGTGTCAGTGTATACTGAGCTTTTACACAGCCACTCGACTTAAGTGAGGTAATTGTCCAGTACCAATCCTCCTTGCCTTGGTGGACAAGTGTGTGAACACTGTTCTACACAAATGTGAAATCCACCCTAAATCCTGAAATGACACAACTGGTGCATCAAATAATGATGTCAAAGGGTAGCATCAGTATTGAGATATCTAGTGAGAACAGGCTGTATATCCACCTCAACATACTTCCAATCCCCAGCTCAATCATGTACACACAAATAGCCCAAAACATACACACAGATGCATAAACACACAATCGTGCAGATAATAATCCCATCACATTATTACTATTCTCTCTTAGTACTGACACCATGTTGCTTTATGTATGGTAGGTAGTCAATGTGCAGTTAAAATACTAATGCTTAAAATAAACAATCACAATTTAAAGGATAAGGCTGGTGATTTTCTACATTTCATTCAGCAATAAATATATTTTATTCCTATAAAAAGCCTAAACCAACAAAACCATCAGTTGCGTCTACTTAGTGTAACATCTGTGAATTCAGGTTCTGGTTTTAGCTTTTTCGTCTGTGCCATACGCCTCTATTCTTGTTCAAAACCTATTAAAAACCCATCAGTAAGCCACACTGTGCTGCACTGGCTGACATGTTTCTTCCTCACTAAAAATGTGACTGTAGAAGAGCTCCAAAGGCTATGAACGACAATCACTTTTTCCAGTCTCTAAAATGGATTTCCATCAAGTAAAAAGTAATGGTTTTTGAACAACAATGAAAATCTATGGCACAGACGAATAAGCTAAAATCAGGTGGGATTTGCTGACAATAACAGAAATATTGGAAATCACCAGCCATATCTTTTAAACACAATAAAACCACTCAACAACAGTGAAAAGGAGAGAGCAGGCAGAAGATGGGCATAAACTGGACGACACAAAGATCTAGCGAGCAAGGGAAAGCGGGATGTGTCAGTTCTGCCCTAAATATGAGGTGACAGACAAACATCTTCTCCTCCACTGTAGCAAATCTGGTACCAAAAGCGACCAAATTCTTGACAAAAGTAAAAGAGAAATTTAAAGCGAATCAAAATACAATGCGTCACGGGACAGAAAACCTCTCCAGAGACAGCTAAATATATCAGCATATGACACAACCACAGGAAAAACCAATTGAGAAACTAATTGCTCAAATCAGCATTTGCCTGTTTGTCTGTTGTTTGTTTGCTCATTTTCAAAATTCTCAGTATCATGTTATCCCAACATCTTGAGAGCAGACAGCTGTCTTCATGGAGTGGGCACCACTATGTTGTCTTGGAATATACACCAAAGGTCACGGGCAATAGAGACCCTGCTGTGTCCAGAGATTTTGAGCACACTAGCTTAGTTAATTTGTCCAGACAGGGAAATCCTCACAGTGCAGACTGATACCCAGGTCTATAATTCTGAGACTATCTCCCTCCCTGTTGTGTTACAAGATCCATAACTATGTCAGTCACAACAAACTAATTAATATTCAAACCAGTGGAGGTGGTAAAGTGTCATAAAGCACAGATAAAAATCCTCTAAACAAAATCAAAATTGTCTCTTTACACTGCTCCACACTATATGCAGACCACACAAATTAGAAGGTGTCTTATTGTAATTAGTTTCCACTAGTCCACTAGACGCTCTACAGACTTCCTCAACTAGACCCTCAAATGTGGTTTTATAAATATATTAAAGTCTAACAAAAATTTTCCTGACAACTAAATTATTATTATATTTTCCAGTAACAATAAACATAATCAATTCCATTTTTTTCAATTCATATTTTTATATAGCGCCAAATCACAACAGAAGTCATTTCAAGGTACTTTACAAGGTAAGGCTGAAGACCTTACAGAATATAAGTATATACAGAGTTATATCATGGGGCGTCATGAAAGCTCAGTGGGTAGAGCAGTCGTCTTCCAACCCAAGGGTTAGATTCTCATTCCCGGCAGGCTACATGTTGCGGTGTCCTTGAACAAAACACCGAAAGCCCGTAGTAGTGCTGACACCTACTGTCTGGCAGCTGTCCTAACAACAATTTCCCCCAAGGGATCCATAAAGTATCAATTATTATTATTATTATTAAGCCAACAGTCCCACTTGAGCAGCACTAGGCAACAGTGGAGAGGAAAAACTCCCTTTAATGGAAGAAACCTCCAGC
>JAUMHL010000006.1:15920898-15939132 GCA_032362345.1 Sandelia bainsii | reverse complement strand
AAACTCCCTTTAATGGAAGAAACCTCCAGCAGAACCAGGCTCAGGGTGGGCAGCCATCTGCCTCAACCGGTTGGGGTCGTAGATTTCACTTTGACACCACAGCCAAACTTACTCAAAGCAATAATTTCTTAGCTGCTCAGTCTTTACGACTTTTTTTCTCATTATTTGTTGTGTTTTTAATCCAATTCTGAATCACCGTGGTTACATAGTAAACTTTGTACAACGTGGTTTGGCAATACTGTACTTACAGTGATTTAATAGTGGCCATGTCAAAGCAACTGAGAGACAGAGCGATGGTGAATTAGTGAAAGGATGATAGAGAAGAGGGATGAGAAGAAGAGAAGGAGAGGGGAAAAGCATATTGTTTAGGCAACATTCAGGCAAAAAAAAAAAAAAAATACAAGCTGAATTGTTGCAATGAAATTGATTTGAGGCTAGGTGAAGGAGCAGTAACTAGAGATACAGACTTGAGAATGAGAGGGTGCATTAGCTGACACAAGACGGATTTTAGCTACAGCTGTTTCATTAACATACATGTTTCTTCTCTTCATGCCAATAAAGAATCATCTTTTTCAATTCGAGAGAGAGAGAGAGAGAGAGAGAGAGAGAGAGAGAGAGAGAGAGAGAGAGAGAGAGTTGTTCTGGCTTTCATCAGTCACATCTCGCTGTTGGAGGGGGATAGAAGAAGCTGCCTCGGAGCTCTCCGGTAACGGAGCCAGTACACGGCTCTGACTCACGCTGCCGATCCACACACAGCACATTTCACCTGACCTGCAACTTGACGAGGCGACAGGAGGAAGACGATGAAGACATAAAGGAACTTTCCTGTGGTTTGGGGCTGTTTTTTTTTTTTTGCTTCGCTCTTCACAGAGTATTTCTCTTTAATGTGGACATGAAATAAAGTCAGAGCGCATGTTGTTGGTTCATAAACACCAGATGGCGGTGAGTTGAAATATTACACATCTGAGTGTGTTGGGACGGGACAAGGTGTTTCCCACATCTCTTCTATTTATAAAAAAAACGCGGATGAGACAACTTCGTTTGTGACTGTGTTGGACCTATTTTCGTCCTTAATTTTGTCCAACATCGTCCTACTCTCCTCTCCTCCTCCACCACCTACTCCTGCAACCGTCTTCACTAGATAAGACAACAGGAGCCGTGGAGACAAGACTACAGTCTGCCTGCCAGCAGTCAAGGGGAATCAAACTAACAATTTAGCCCACAAAAGCACAGGATTGGACCCTCGCAAGGATGCTACTCCAGCACAGACACTACTAGACTGTCCAAACAGCCGCTGCCAATATGTTCAGGCGAGGTAAGAGAAAGAGGAATTCACTTCTTTGGATGCTTATAACGTGGAGCGCCTGTGGCCGGGCTGTTATTGCTGTGTGTCTGTGAGTTGGTACAAATTCTTGGAGTGCTTTTCTGTTTTTCTGTTTCTCTTTTTCTGCTTTTTTGTTTTTGTTTTGTTTAGTTAAATCGAGTCACAGAGGAGCCTCTCGGTGCTGCCTCAACAACTTACCAGCCGCCCTTTATCCGCTCTGGCGGCTGGGACTGGGCAGGGAATTAAATATTTATACACTTCATGTAAAAATTATTCTTAAAATAGCGAACCGCTGCCGCACTGCAGTTTGTAGGACTTGCCTGCACGAGGATGACTGGTGCTGTTGCTGCCGGCGCAAGTGTGCGTGAGAGAGGAATAGAAAAAGGAGCGCATGAGGAGGAGATTGTCAAGAGGAGAGGGGGGAAAAAAGTAGAGATTGTGCCTTTTTCTGCAAAAGTTTCACGCTTTTGGTGACTTTGTGTGCTTGTGTGAGTGTGTGTGGTTGAAGTGGCGTGACAGAGTGAAGCACACAGTCTACCAGCAGCAGGATATTTTGACTACCTTCTCCACTGAGTGGCTTTCCCACCGGGTTCGCGGGCCCACAGAGAGTGAAAACCGGTAGACAAGAGAATAACAGCAGGCGCCCTGGACCTTCCTATTTACTGTGTCTGTGACAAGTGGCTGGTTTGTGGTGAGAAGAGGGGATTAAGTTTTACCACAATGACCTTGCTTGTGTAGTGTTGACAGGGAAGCTTCAATCCCTTACAAAGCCTCCTCTCTGTGCATTCATGCATGCGCACGTGTGTGTGTCTCCGTGCACGTGTGTGAAAGGAAGAGGTCTAATTAGCATGGACAAATACCAAAAATCTATTCATTAGCCACATTCAGTTATGTCTGAGAAATATGAAAACACACAAACAGTGGGGTCTAAAGTGAAAAGCAGATTGTCAGGAGTGTAGTGCACAGCTGACTGAACTACAACATTATAAAAAGCACCCTTTAATAGAGACACTGGAAGTCTGTCGTTTGTCATTTCAGTGCAGCCCGACGCCAAGGAAGGCAGCAACATGCACACATTCATGCACATCATTATCTATTAGCTCACTTGGTCGGCCCAGGTCAAGACATGAGCTGGGCGATCTCCTCATTAAGGATGGGATCTAATGGTCTTGACAGAGGGCTGATTAGTGTTGTCGTTGTTGTGTATGTGTGCGCATGACAGAACAAAAGAGAAACGGAGAGAGCTTGCTGGCGAGAGGGAGACAAGCTTTAATTTTAATCTTCCTGTAATTTCAGATGGATAGCACCCACCCACACAGACACACACACATACAGTCAGTGGTGATGGCTAATGCTTTGCTTTGTATCTCCTCCTGCAAATATGTGGCTGTCAGTAACAATAAAATAATTCAGAGTAATTGTGCAGTCTGCCTGAGATACAGTTATCTATGTCTGTCACCTTTACCCACTGTATCTCTCTGCGGTGGGATAAAACAAGAGAGAGAGAGTGAGGAGAAGGAGAAGGAGAAGTGTTTTAGTGTAATGAAAACTCCCTCTCTCTTTCTCTCCTTGTCTGTCTCTCGTTTTTTCTCTATCTCTCTGCTTGGCCAGTTCCTGCTGCCAGCGTCAGTCTGAGAGGAGAGGGGCCTGGCAGGCTGACTGGCTGCTAGCTGGCAGGTTTGGGTAGCTGCCGAAGCTTTGTTTCCCAGCTTGTTTGAAGCTTGATTTGTTTCCCTTACTTGACTTTGCCTCCAACTTTCTAGTCCTCTCTCCATTTATCTAGAGTTTATTACAGTCACGTATACACTGACACTGTGGGATCAAGAGACATGCCCAATCAAAAGTTATTTATAAAAATGTAAGTTATTTTATTAAAAAAGACACACAAATGATTATGCTGTGTCACAGTCTGTAAAAGTCCACTCAGACTTGCATTAGAATGCGTTCACATGTCTCCTTATATGAAAAGCAGTTAAATAGACATGGTATTTTTTAGTAAATGACTCTGCTATATCATACATTGCTGCAGCCCCATCATCTACTATTCATCATCTACAGTTTCATGCCATTGTGACATTGTAATTTGTTTGAAGACATTTGGAGCTGAGTATTTGTAAATCAGCTATGTGCTGAATGTTGTATAAAAAAAAATTAAAGAAACATCTATTATCTGCTCTTAAATAAGCATACGGAGCCCTTTTTTAGACAGTGTATCTGTAGCAGACATTTTTACAGTCACTGTTCCATTTAGCTTTGTTTACATATTGAAGATTTGGCACCAATAAAATAATGCCTAATTAGTCATTAGGAGTTCCTGTTTGCAGTATACCAATGGATGTACAGACTGCAGCCGTCACTGGTTTACTTTAAAGGGGTCCTACTCTGCTGATTTTTGATGATGGGCACCAAAGTTCTAAAAACTGAATTAAATGTATGTAGAAGAAATTACACAAAAGCTAACTCTTGCTGACGTCCATTTTGGGTCCACATAATCACAAACTACGCAGTCACACCCACCCACTCAGGTTAGGTGCAAAGTTTTTCTTGATTCTGTGCGGCCCAACGACAGGCTTGTGCAAACTAACCAATTACAACAGAGTGGACTCGGGATGAGGGGTGTCTTAAAGAGACTCAATCTAAAAAAGTCTGTTTCAGACAGATGGTGAAAAGAGGAACTGCAAAAAGGCCCATTTTCAGGACAATCTTCTTTATATGATTTCTGAGCACATAAAGGCTTCAGGAGATGTATTTGGTGTCTCTTATGCAGCATGGCTCCCTTTGCGTAGCCTGTGTTGATTTAGAGCATTTGTTGTTCATGTCAGAAATTAACGTGAGATGCAGTCCCGTGTAAAACCGGGTGGGACAGTTTGAAACAATCTTAGCAACAGCTTTGAATAACCACAAAAATACTGCACATAAGAGTTGAAAAATATATACTGAACTTTTTCACAACTACCTACATCATCATTTATGTCACTGTTGTCTCTGTTGCCACATCTTCTGTTTATGTTGTGCAAAGGGATGATTAGGCCCCAGTCTGCCCACTTGCAGTTAACCTGTTAAATCTTCCAGACATACACAAAATATGCAAGGAAGTATGAGAACAATGACGCTGCCCCCATGTGAGCATACCTATAGGCAATGTCTGTGTGTTTAGATTTGCTTAGTATATGCATTTTCATGCACTTGTCGATTTTTTTGACGCTCCTGTCCATCTTTGCTTTACATTTTCATTGGTTCTACAGACCACAGTAACAGTATTGTCTATGGATTTCATTGCATTTGCATATTATTACGTTTACGTGAAATGCAAGACCGAATGATTGAGTTGGGTTTTGTATTAGCAGTTTGATCAGACAGTTTATGTCATGTGATGTGAGTAAACAGTAGAGCTGCTATGTTATGAGTTACCTGTAGAAGGCAGGAAACTCTTCTTCTCTTATCATTACTACTACCACGTGATTTCATCCTTTAGCTTTTATTCTCAGTCCCTCCAATGAATATACTATAATCCACAAAGACTGATAAATATCTAAGGTAGAGAAATGTTCTCTGGTATTACCTTCAGTCATGTTAATAACCAACTTCATCTCTGTACTGAAATTCACTGATCAATATCAATGTGTGATGGTAAAACTGCAATTCACTGTTCGTTCAGATTATGGCCTCAACTCTGCTCGAGGGCCAATGGCTTTCTCTGCTCAGTCTGAATAAAGTCTGGCCTGATTATGAAACTTTCCAAAAGTTTTATTTAGTTTCTGCTCAACTTTCAGTGTAAAGAAATGAGAAGTTTGTCCTTCAACCTAAACATTTTTAGTTTAGTTTATTTTAGTACATACTGTATGTTCAAGTAGAAATGTTAACAAGTCCTTCATGCTAATTAAGTTAAAATAATTTGTTTTCTCCATAGGATGAATTTCCTTTAATATATTTTTTAATTCTCATCCTTAAGAACATTTTCATACACTGTATCTGATGGCATTGTGACAAAGACTAATCCTTACTTTCTTCTTCTGATATGACAGTTGCATTGGCACGTGTGATTTACCTGCAGGCCATTGTCAAGTCTTCAGTCAAACAATTAGAATCTGCTGTTACTCTTTTGTGCTGTTGCATATGTGCGTGTTTACTATCTATGATAGCCTTGGTGGATGATAATAACATATGGATTAGTGACAAAATGTTTATTCGGGTCGTGAAGCACCAAATGGCGGGTAATTGAGTACTGAGATTGATCCAAATTTGCTCTTGCAATACCGACATCCTGAGGCAGCGGACAGATTTTACAGATTAGGCAGAGGGACACAATATAGGGAGTGTGGTATTTTTTGCAGATTCTGTGGATATATCATATCAGAGAACTAAATCATCTTGAGATTAGATGACTGGAATGGGATTCATATGATAATCAATTACATCTCTAATGCAAGTCACAGCAGAGATGAGGATGAAACGCATCACCACACACACCGCCACACACAGCGAGCATCTGTACGATGGCTGTGCATATCAATGACCTCTGCAACCGCTGCTCCTGTTAGATCTCAAGGTCACTCACAGGCTCCTTTCTTCTGCTGCTTTTGAGTACAAACCAGCCTGCCTGCCGAATCCTATTTTACCATTAAATTGCACAACGATTTTGATGAATGTACATAGCATTTACAATCAGTGCAGAATGTTTAAATGCTCTAAAATAATTACAACTCATGTCTTACAGCTCTGAGCTTCTAAACTGGTGAACTCTCACAAACACATGGCAAAGAAAATGAAACACTTAATGAGCAGGGATTGTTTTGATGCAAAAAAAACTGTTCTACAAATTATGCCGTACAGAGCATGATATTGCTCTATGGTATTTTATTCCAACTTTTTTGAGAAATAAAGCTCCATCACAAATTTGTCTTTACATACAATGTTCCATTTAGAACTTTCTTCTCTAGGTTGCACAGTGCAAGTTAATGG
Organism: Sandelia bainsii; assembly: GCA_032362345.1. Taxonomy (NCBI): domain Eukaryota; kingdom Metazoa; phylum Chordata; class Actinopteri; order Anabantiformes; family Anabantidae; genus Sandelia; species Sandelia bainsii. The sequence continues at coordinate 15,932,846 of JAUMHL010000006.1, read as the reverse complement.
AGCCAGCTACAGCAACAAAAACAAGAAATAAGATGAAATAAGAAGTAGATATTGTTTATGCCTCAATTCTTTCTAATTAGACTGATACTACTTGTTTAATTGCAGCTGCAGTAGTTGCTGCTGAATGCAGCTCACCTTGAGAGCCAGCTGCACAAACAGCAGGAAGGTCCGGTGTGAATAGGGTGACCAATCAAATGAGACATCACTCCCCATCAGGAGCCCTGTGGAGGCCTCTGATTTTAGGTTCACTCAGCAACAGCTAGAGCTAGTTGTGCATATACTGTATATGTTTGTGTGCCTGAGAGAGACAATGAGTCAGAGGGAAAAGTGAGATGCGTGGGTGTGTCTGCATACATGAGTGTGAGAAAAGCTTTTGGATGAATGGAATACAAATATGTGTGATCACATAGCAGGAGAACAGTGATCACAGGGATTTTTGAGTGTGTGTGCTTCGTGAATCATGAGTGTAAATGTTAGAGCTGTAGAACCAGAGGAGTTATATTGTATACCAATCACACACTGAAGCAGAAAGAGAGGGGTGAGGCATAGATAGAAAGATGGACAGAGGAAACAAATGAGTGATAATTTGGAAACTGACATCACCTGGATGTTAAAAGAGAGAGGAAAGCTTAGATAAAACTGAGCTGACAGCAGCCGATTGTGTATGTGTACATATTTCAGGATGATATTCCCTCTCTTGCCCAGGATCTTTGGTATTTTCCTTTCTCTAGAGGGGAGACAGTTGGACGAACCAATCACTTGGCACAGCATCCTTTTTTGCCAACCAAAGTGAATCATCCACTATTATTCATGTTAATGCTGGCGTGTCTGAAGTTATAAGCTATAAACTTAAAATGCAAGGAACAGGCATTTTTCAAAATAGTTGTGTTTGCTTTCTTTCTGAGAGAGAGGAGAAGAAAAATATCAACCTGATGTCTGATGCTTGAGGCAAGGGGAAGCTGTTGCCTGGCTCTCTTACCAGCATTTCTAAATCTTACCAAATAACAAGCTATTTAAACCCATACATATATAGAAATCTAAAAATGACTATATGTGACTTACGTGTTGTCATATTGGCACTAGTTATCTGTACGAACACAATGAAAGATCAAGGACTCACCATATAAGAAAACTACATTATCATATCTGCATTTTTCATCATGAATTTGTTAAATTAGATGCAATATGCTAATCAATGAGCATTAGAGGTAGTTTGGTTCACTTTGTACATATTGCACCTTTGTCAGATTCATATTGATATCGAATCATTCTCAGAAACAAAGCAACGAAGCACAATTCCCAAAATGTCGGATTATTCCTTTAAACTGATTATCTACACTGATCAGTTACAACATTAATATCATCTGGTGGTGTTAATGTTGTGGTAGACAGAGGTCAACATGGCCGCTCTGACCCATCTGTGGCTAGGCAGCCCCATATGCAGCAAACTGCGATGTGTTCTAACACCTTGCAACGGTCAGCATGAAATCTTTTCCATGTTGACCCCTGTTTGCCACAACATTAACACTGCCTGATGGTGTTAATGTTGTGGCTGATTGATGTAAACCTGCACATAATTGTCAACAAACTGACATTAGGCTTAAAGTCTCATCTTTCTTCACTGTTGCTGAGGCAATAGTCAGGCAATGGCGGCTGCATCATCAATGAACACACAATGTAGCACATTTCTGAGCACAAAATGAATAAATAAATCCTTTGTGTCTAACTCCCATACATGATATATTTCTTCTATCCCCTTTCTCCCTTCAATTCTCCTCTCCTCCCATGTCTTCTTCTCTGTAGCTGGTTCACTCTGTACCTGTTGAATAATTGATAGCTGTTTTGGTTTCCGATAAGGCGTTTGGGGTCCACAGCTCTCAGCAGTAAGGGCTTACAGCTTTCCTCACTGCAGATCACACGGCTCAGTCTGTCCTTTCACTCCATCTCTCTTCCCCCTCTTCACTCTGACACCCTCCCCCATCTTCTACTATTCCAGTTATTGTGACACTCATATTCTCTCAAATATGTTTACATTCATGTGGCATTTCGATGTCAATCTCTTTTCTCCTGATTACAAACAGCTCTTCAAACAAATAAATGGAGTACTCCAGATATTACCATGGAAACAGAACTTGCAGAAACATAAAAATAAGTAATAAATAAATTGGGTAAGGCATTTAACATGCCCAAAAGTTCAATACGCATTCATTTATTCCGGCTTGGAGAATGTAACATACACATCATACGACAAATACATACTGTATGTGACATTCTGTTATTTAAAAGAGTCTCTAGTTATTTGTCATGTAAGTCTGTCTCCGAGTTGACATTTGCATGTGATTTTGGTTCAACCAAATACATTCAACTATTCAATGTGTTTCCTTGCATTAAGTGACATTTTCAAACAAGAGTCAGGATATGAAACTAGACACACCTTAAGGTCTTTAATGTCTGGTAGCTGTTTCTTTATCTTTATGTGATCCAATGTAACCTGAACATGACCTTTAAGTATTACTAAACTATATGCATAAGCACAAACATAAGTAATGATTATGTAAACTGATTATGATCATTGATTCTAACAAAATAAGTCCACCATCTGCTATCACATGCAAGTTGTTACACAGAGTGTGAGTCAGGATTTGAGCATCCACCTGGTGTCTGTAAGAGGTAGACAAAACAACAACAGCAACATTTCAATATCATTTTCTAAATTTTCTGCCACCTGTATATTTATACTGTGTTTATTTCTTCGTCAAAGCGTTCCAGAGATACAAAAACATTTTTAACATAAACTGGCTAAAAAAGTAATATATTTCCATAATGTTTTCAACATTTTTTTCACCAGTCAAGGTTTAACTGACAATCTTTTACTTACATCATCCGGTTGCCTTCTCTTCTTCTGCAGTGGTTTGACGGAAAAGTAGCACCACCTGCCGGTTATTTCGTAAAACTCTACAATTCACATAATGGTAGTGGATGGAAATACACAGAAATTCACACATACACCTATTTTCTTTCGCATTTTTTCTTAAAATTTGCCTAAAGTTTGTGGTAAATTTGAATGGAAACCCTCCAACAAACTGTAACTTTGACGAAAGAGACAGCTGATCATTTTCACTTTCCCAGCAACACATAATGTTAGTTTCTTTAATGCTCGAAGCACACTGGAGGATTTCAAAAGCCCTAACCGATTTTTAAAATGTGGGAGAGCACCAGACAGTTCATTCAAGACACAGTACCAAACACTTGCCGTTTGTACTAAATGATTTCAGAGTAGTGAGTCCAGGGACCTTACAGAAACATACGTGATCAAATGTGACTTCATAAAAACTGTGGATAATGTTATGGCTGAAAAGATGAAATCAGCATGGCTTATTTGCAGTGTGAGCTGGATATGAGTTGGCAATAATGTTTTATTGTTAGTCTCAAACGAGGTTTATGCAACCATGTATTCTGGTTAGTGACGCTTTGTTGTTGCTTTCACACTAGAGGATTTCAAGTTTTGAAGCTGATGAGAATCTGAGCCAGTTGGTAGCATTAAGGATATGTTTGTCAACGGCTCACTCTACACCATTATTATTTAACTATGTGTGTGTGTGTTGGGGGAGGATCTAAATCCGTCCAATTATTATTACAGAGGCCAGCATTAATCATGGCTGCATCTTCCTATCAACAACCATTCACACTCAAATCCACACCTATGGACAATTTAGAGTCACCAGTTAACATAACTGCATGCCTTTGGGCTGTGGGGGGAGGGCAGAGTACCCGGATGAAACGGGGCAGGCATGGGGAGGCCATGCACACTCCACACAGCACAGCAAAACATCTGGCCAGCTGGTGGTCCTTCTTGTGAGGTGACACGGCTAACCACCACATCACCATACTGCCTGTGCAGATATGCATTTGGAAGGCAATTATTGTCCTCCTTTTGGGTTAAAGTGTTTCAATTCTGATTTCCAGACATATTTTATAGTCACAAATGCTGCACACAGACATTCAGCTTCTTATGATCCATTCATATTGAAGCAGTGTTTGTAATTTAGTTAAAAAGTCAGTTTTCATTTATTATTTATGTTGTTTTGTCTACCCCACGCAACAAATCTCAAACGGAGCACTTGACTATCCCAAATGTATTGGTGTATTAATATGCATGTACAGAAACTCCCTTAAAACCTTGATTTTATTAGTTCCCTTGGCTTCTGAGGCCCTCTGCTTTTCTCTGCATCTCTCCCCCCTTTTGCTTTTGGCTACTTCTGTGCAGTAAAGTGTTTAAAGCCTGTATTGGCTGTTACCCAGCATGTGGGGAATAGAAGGAGATGGGTTAAAGAGGGAGAAGAGTTCATCAAACTCAGGACAACAAGTCAATTCCTCCTGATTTATCACATCAATCCCCATCTGTCCCAAAGTGTCCCTATGCACACCAAAAAACATTCTCTATCAGACTCTCTATCACACAGTACTGCAGTATAGACAGACAGGAGCGACAGCAGTAGCAGGTCTTACATAACTACATCACTGCATTAACGAGCCCATCTGCCTCTGACTGGTGCTTACACTTATAGTTAGAGCTCTGTTAAAATGATACACTCTCAATACAAGTGCACAAAATAAAAGAGCACCTCAACTGTCCTCATGAGCAGACTGACCAGAAAAAAACAGACTAAAGCACTGTTGCTCCCCTGTTGTTTTCCTCTTTGAATAGATTTTCATTATTTATGATTTATGGTTAAATGTCAGAAAACTTTAAAATCTGTTTCACGTTCCTGCAGCCGAGGGTTGTATCTTTATATGTCTTGTTTTGTCAAACCAACAGTACACAAATTTTATGTTGTATGACTAATTGTGTAATTGACCTTATTTGAGTCATTTATTCTAGCTCTTTGATTATAGCTAAGCAATCTGAAGACATCATGCTGGGGCTTGGGAACTTGTTTTCAGGTCAATTTTCTTTTTTTGACACTTTATCAACTAAATTATTAATCAATTAATGAAAAAATAATAACAGACTTTGCAATGCTGGAAATAATAATGTCTTCCGGTCCTATTTTTGTCCTGTGTATTTTTTTTTAGGAATCTAGATAGTACAGCAGGCTCCTTAATTCCCAAGACACACAAACAATTGCCAAGACCCACCAGTGGGTTTAATGTAGTTCATCCTGAGCCATTTTCACTGATGCTAAATCCAAGTGCTGACTAAATTCCTAAATTAGCAGTTGAACAAATGGGAAAAAGCCAAAAATGACTTCATATCCCTAAGCCCACACATAGGTGCACCAGCTCACCACACAAAGACACTGACGCATGAAATGACTGAAATTAGAAGCTTCTCTTTTTTTTTGGTAGTTTGTGTTTGATGCATGCTTCAGAGTGACAATAGGAAGTAAAGATGGAGTGATGTGGGAGAACAGGAGATGAGGAAAGTGTGAGAAAGTGTTGTTTGTCTGCTGCCACAGCTTGTTTGTGTCTTCAGTATGAGTCTCATTATAACAGAGAGGTGCTTGTGTGTGCGTATGAGCACAGTGTGCATGCATGTGTAGTCATGTGTTTGTATGTGACACACTTAGTCTTACATAACAATCAGAAGCTCAGCTGGGGACACTGTACACATGAATCCCAAGACGCCCTTTTATTGGAATGAGGGTGGAGGTTTTCTGGAACACAACTAAAAAAGACTAAACTTTTACAGAGCTTGAAAAGTAATGAATGCAAACTCAATGTAATATTGAAGTAAATTAGCATCACTACACCAACCCGCAATCACTTTCATGACTTTACATTTATAGCAAAATACATCACTGATGCTCTTTTCCAGAATAAGTGAGGCAGAATACTTGGTTTTAATACATGGTTTGTTTGTTTTATTCATTGTCACATTGAATTCAGGCCCAAAACAGATATTTTTCTAACTGGATTACATCCAATAATCCAATAAAATAAGTACTCAACTGTATACTGCTTATTGTATATTGTTGGTAGCATGATTACAATTGGAGAAACATGTTAGGAACTCTATTATCAAGGGGATATAGTCAAAACACTACCCTCATATTCTGCTCCTTGTTCAGTAAATTAACAGTAATTATTTGTACATGAGGGGTCCTATGAAGCACATACAATAACCCATAGTGAGGTTTTCGTTTATGTAGTGGGCTTTGATTTTATGTCAGTAATCATTCACATGGGAGATTGTAGCTAGGGACGAAACATGTCATCTATGATACATTAACAGTTGTGCAGCACATTTGCTTTTGAATTATGGAGAGATTTCTACAGGTTGATGTCAATATGTGTTGAGAACATTAGATATAGTGAGGTTTAAATAAAAATGTCACAATGGTATGTCATTGTTGACAGAGCTGGTTTAGGTGTGTCCTGCAGTTCCATTTATGGGCTGTTTATGGTTTATTGTCCCTGCAGCATATGTGTCACCACAGTTAACATTGTGGGTTAGAGGATGATTACTACAACACAGAGACCGGTGTGTACTTCTCACACAGCTGAACTATTACAACGGTGAGAGGGAGGAAGGGTGAAGACATCCATGGTGCACCATACAAGCTCCCTCTCCTCCTTTAAACAATACTGCATTAATCTTCTTAAGCTGTCAACATGACCCAAAACTGACGATGCACAAGTGTGCAGAAAAGTGGAAAAACTCCTGCCAAGTAGACAACAGCTTGTGACTAATAGTGAGTTTAGCAAAGCTTACCAAGCTCATAACTGAGTTGCAGCACCATCATCCTGGCACAGTTCTATTACTGCTTATAGAAAAGTGCTTACTTCAGACGTTTTTGCTCGCTCAGGAACCAATCCAACTCTCCACCTGGTGTGTGTGTGTGTGTGTGTGTATGACCTCCCTGTGAACCACAACAGAGAATACCGACATTTGAGACCATTTTTCTCCCCCAGATGTGCAATTTAACAGATGGATCCACTGGCTCATAAGTTAATGTCAGCTCACCCACACAACAGGAGACATTCATATGGTTATGCAGGTGTGAGCTCATGGAAGATGTGCATGCAGATGCTGTGTGGAGCAAATGCTGCTACAACAATGCTCACAACATTTAGATGTGTGAAAAAACAAGAAAAGAAAAGTAAAGAAAAATGCAAGGGGATGAAAGGAATAGAAACATAAATTCACATAACTTTTACATCTTTCCTTGCAGTCATTATTTAGTGATATGAGGACCTTACAGATAATTACAGCGCAACGGATGCCTACCCTGTAATACAGTGGGTCCCAAAAAGCCTGTATAACCTGTGTTGTTGTTATGATTACTATAGTGCTACTGCCCCAATAAGGATCTAGCAGCTACACTGCAGCACAGCTGTCATGAAGATGGGCTGCCTGCCCAAATATACCAGCTGTGCCAGCCCAAGCATCACTTAATCACCCTGGGAGGGAGAAAGGGAGGGAGGGAGGATAAGATGCAACATTAAAAACAACAAGAAAAAGCAAGTGGTAAGAGTGAAGATGTGGGTGTCAAAAGAAATGAATTGTAAGAAAACTGCAGAATGCAAAAGGAGAAGGCAAGTGAAGAAGGGGTGAAAGAGGCAGAATGGATGCACATGATTAAGCAGGAAGGAAGAGGTGATGGATTTGATTGGCAGAGAATGCAAAGGAGGAGGAATGGACAAAGGATAAAAACAGAGCCGTGGGACACAAGGAAAAGTAGAGCAAGAAGGGAACTGAAGAAAAGTCTAGACAGATGTGAGTGGGGTGAGTGTTGGAGAGAAGCAATGTCAGCGAGAGTGATTCCATGAGGAGACGAAATGTGAGTGATTTGTAAAAGGAGGCAGGCAGCTGAGGTGAAAGAAAACTGGCTACACTGCAGAAGAATGAAAAGAATGGAGGGCATAGTGTGAACGAGATGGATATCGAAGGAGGAGAAAATGATGTCAAACATGTTTTAGGTCGATTTCTCAGCCGGCAAGATCAATACTGCTGCAATCAGTCTTGTAGCAGGGGCAGTATGTAGCCACACAAAATGCAGTACACTACTTAGCAGGCAGAAACATCTGGCAGTCTTTGTGCACCTCAGCCTTGAGGTCTGACTGCAGTTAACATCTGTTAATGAACTAAATGCTATAATAAACATTAAGCTTGGGATGAATCAGTTGACCTTCTAAAATAATACAAACATCATTATTGTATATCTGTGTTTTCTCTCTGTGCTACCTACTGACCTATCTACAGTACTGTGAAAAAAAGTATTTGCCTCCTAACTTTTTTTTTTCCACATATTTGTCACAGTTTAATGATTCAGATCATCAAACAAATCTTAATTTTGCATGAAGTGTACCCAAGTAAATACAAAATGTGAAAAAGTAATTGCCCCCTAAACCTAATAACTGGTTGCGCCACCCTTGCCGCAACAACTGCAATCAAGCGTTTGCGATAACTGGCAATGAATCTTTCACATCGCTGTGGAGGAATTTTGGCTCACTCTTCTTTGCAGAACTGTTTTAATTCAGCCACATTGGAGAGTTTTTGAGCATGAACCACCTTTTTAATGTCATGCAGCAACTCGGATTTATGTCCGGACTTTGACCTTAATTGTTTTATTTTTTTTGAGACATTCAGAGGTGGACTTGCTGGTGTGTTTTGGATCATTGTCCTGCTGCACAATCCAAGTGTGCTTGAGCTTGAGGCCACACTGAGGCCGAACATTCTCCTTCAGGATTTTTTGCTAGAGTGCATAATTCATGATTCTATCAATTATGGTCGTCCAGGTCCTGAAGCTGCAAAGCAGCCCCAGACCAGCACACTACCACCACCATGTTTGACTGTTGATATGATGTTCTCTTTATGAAATGCTGTGTTCATTTTACACCAGATGTAACGAGACACACACCTTCTAAAAAGTTCAGCTTTTGTCTCATCAGTTTACAGAATATTTTCTCAAAAGTCTAGGGGATCATCAAGATGTTTCTTTGCAAATGTGAGATGAACCTTTGTGTTCTTTTTGGTCAGCTGTGGCTTTCGTCTTGTAACTCTCCCATGGATGGATATTTTTGCCCAGTCTCTTTTTTATTGTTGAATCATGAACACCGACCTTAACTGACGCAAGTGAGTCCTGCTGTTCTATAGATGTTGCTCGCAGCATGATGTGCTGCTTTTTGAGATCTTTAAGTGTGCGTGTGGGAGAATTCATTTTTCACATAGAGCCAGGCAGGTTTGGACAGCTTTTTTTTCCCTTAATAAATTAAATCAGCATTTAAAAACAGTATTTTGTATTTACTCAGATTATCTTTATGTAATATCAGTATTTGTTTGATGATCTCAATCATTTAACTGTGACAAATATAAAAAAAAAAAGAAAGAAAAAAAATCAGGAAGCGGGCAAATACTTTTTTACAGCACTGTATATATCTATCATTTTCCTCTAATACCTTTCTCTCTGTCCTCTCTCTGAATATGTGTGACTAACACCATGTCAGGCAGCAACTCTCAGAGCAAATCATCCATCCTCAGGGCAGATTTGTGCAGCACAACTCACAATTTAGGGCAACCTAGATGAGTACATTTGTCTATATTGTAAAAACAGGTTGTGCTTTATCTGCACATTAACTGACAATGGCTTTATGCTGAAGGGATACTGATACATGGTTTTAAACTTGGCTACTACCGTAAACATATTCTATTGCCAAGATAAATATGTCCTGTAAGTTAAAATGAGTCTTTTGTCTAATGTAATCAGTTAGGAGCCATTGATCTGAGCATCTGAAAAGCTTAAGATTTGGATTGAACAGAATCAGTCGTGTTCACATTCATTGACTCAGAACTTGCAAAAACTAATTGATATGGACAACTTCCAACAACTGCTGTTGTGCTGCAAAGTCTAGTTTAATTTATTTACGTGGAGAGTTACCTGGGGCTATTTGGGCTGCAAGAACAAAATATTGATTTATGTGGATAATAATGTGTATCAAAATGAAAGCAAAGCTATTTTTTTGTGTCAGAAAATAAAAGACTAATCAGGTTTTATTCACTACTGTGAAATGCGGGAGTGAAAATGCAGGTTTATGAGCATGAAGAACAAAAGATAAACAATGAAATAACGTGAAAAGCGTAATCATACTGAATAATAGATTTTGTGTGCAATCATAAATGTAAATAAAAAAGTTTAAAATATGACACTAATACAGAGTGCCAGGGTTCCTGCCTTGCTCTCAGGATGCGTTTTGGTCTGCATTTCCCTCTGCCTGCTCCTACCTGCCCCGTCTCTTCCCATCTGTCTCCTCTGCTAGTCTGAGGGACCTTACACGCTCCATTCGGTAACAGATCAAGACAGCTACAGTACATCTTCTCCAAATGTCATTTCACAAGCCTTTCCCTAGACACGTTCAGGGAAGAGGTTTTTCATGTAGTCACGTGCATGTGTGCTGCTGCTTGTACAACGTGTGGGAGTTGAATCTGCTTCTTAAGACGCTACATTTTTGTCTAGTAATAACCAATTATGTCTCATGTAGATGTCGTCATTGTGCTAAATATTACACGTGTCCGCGGTGAGAAGAGAGATAGCATGTGGGTGAAAGTATTGTGTTGTTAAAATGGTGGAGTCAGAGATGGAAGGACTTAATTCCTCCTTAATCATCCTGAGACGTCAGCAGAAAAGAGGGTAATAACATGTAATCCACTTGTTCAATCCCCTCCTGCTGCTACCAGTTGTTTGGATGCTTGTTTGGTGTTTTAATAATGACAAAGACGCTGAGATAAATTTAATTAAAAGTGCTATAATATACATAGTAATCAGTTTTTCCCCTTTAGCCGGGCCTTTAGCCAATACACCACCTACATCCCATTTTCTCCTTCTGACTACAGTCCCTCCATGTTAACCCAGGAGCCCCCTGTGGTCCAGAGGAGCTGGAGCACAGGCTTACTTTAAAGGGTTAGCACGGTAATACTTTCTGGAATCAGACTCAGTCAGCCAGGCCAGAGCAGAGTTAAGCTCTTGCTCTACTCACATCAAAGAGGACGGGCCATCCGCAGAAATCTCCCAGAGAGAGAGGATGGAGGGAGGGTTGTCATATATTCCCTTTATCACTGTGAATTTTACGGTTCAGACCTGTGATTCTCAGGGGAATTTTATGGGCTGACCAAAGATGGGCAGCTCCAATTCAAAAGTAGAGCTGTCTCATCACTTACCAAGGCATGTGTGTGAGCATGTGTGGCAGTATTTGTGAGTTTGGCCCATTTGTGCCAACCTTACCTTTCTTTACCTGAAAGGCATATTTTATCATCCTGACAGCTTATTGTTTATCAATCCTGCTTTGTACGAGCTGATTCATGCCTTCCACTGACACCTGCATTTTTAATTGAATGCTTCTCCACTGGGACAGAGAAACAAAAAATCGATCAGTTCATTTTGGGGGACAAATATTGTGCTTCTCTTTTCTTGGACATCAGCCGTATCATTTTAATGTCTTACATTAAATAAATATTACTTCTAAATGAATTTGTGATGGATGGATTATCAGATTGCATACTCACTGGGATGTTATTACAGGATGACGTAGGCATTATGTGTCGCACATAAATGTTGGAGTAAACACACCATTTACACTGCTTTAATGAAACATGTTCTCTAGGGATTATTCATATTCTGTTTTAATTATGAGATGGACTCATTACACGATAAGCTTCTTATCTGACTGTGAGCATCAGTTTATTTCTAAATGAGCCACTGATATCTAAAACACAAGCACACATGTCATGTCCACAGAGATCTGTGTGTACTCTCAGACACACGTCACACATGCTACAGCACTTAATGCTTAGTTTATGGAGTTACTGTTAAATAATAGCCAAGGACATTTTGTTCTCAACTTTAATTCTGGCTGTTGCTCATTTAGTTATGAACATACACTACTCACAAAAAGTTAGGGATATTCGGCTTTCGGGTGAAATTTCAGGATGAACCTGAAATGCACTATAA
>JAUMHL010000006.1:15908763-15920798 GCA_032362345.1 Sandelia bainsii | reverse complement strand
CAAGGGCACATGACACGTTATTGAGACATTGACATTTTTTGTTGTGGTATACTCACCACTGTTGTTGACTTTTGTTTGCCAAATATCCCTAACTTTTTGTGAGTAGTGTATGATGTTATAGAAAAACACAACATTTGAGACTAAGTTCTCTGGTGGTTTAGCACATTTTGGGGCACGCATATCAGTTTTATTATGTTAACACATCAACACAACATTCTCTATGTTGTGTTCATATGGATTGCAAAGAGACAGCACCACTTAAGCCTGGAACTAATTTAAATATCGATGAATCTCCTAGTAATTTAATCAATCAATTAGTTTTTTGGTATGTAACAAGTACAAGGTACGGAGGAAATAGCTAAATGTGTAGGATGTTATATTTATTATATTATTATATTATATTTATTTTCAATAACATGAAACATAAAATTAAAATCCTCACATTCCGCTTTTGTGGAATTCTGTTGCACCACCTTCCTTTTCATTGGATTTTACTAATGTTTTGATTTATTTCTTGTGGGCAGAGTGACTGATGTACAATAGGTTCACATTTCTAAACAGCAATTTACAAAATTTTTAAGATTAAGATTTAGTTAGAAGTTAGATTCTGTCCTGACTGGAGCTTAAGATGAATTGATCACCAACTGTTCAATAACAGGTCAGAGGTCATTGTCCCACTATAGAAACCATAATGTTCATCATGTTAAATAATAATAAATACAGTATTACAGTGTAAACACACTCAAATAGTTGTCCTTTCATTTTTTTGTATGCTAGTGATGCAGAAAAAGAAGCTTAGTCTACCGTAGTGCTAATTCCTAAGTATGCAGTGTAAGAGCATCATCATAGTAAATATTACATGTACTGAAGCACTCTCAGGGAAGTGCAGTTCAGTGTGCTGGTTTCTATTATAGAACAGGCTGGACCCAAAAAAAGTACTGCATTATTTTTAGTCTTTCAAACTCTACTGCAGATACTCTAGTCTGTTTAAATCTGTCCGAGACACACAACATGAGCACTGGCTATACTGAATGAAGTTCATTCTACTGACGATGTTTATTGACTGTATCACCACGGTATCTTGAACAAATCAATCACTTCTCCTTCATCTATGAGGAAGCTAGAGAGACATAAAGCCTGTCTACAGAGTGGCGTTATGCATTATGGACAGACCAATTAAGAAAAGCAGACAGAGCTCCAGATGGATCCGAGACACTGAGGCAAAAGACTGAAATATGTGCAGAGACTATGCATAAAGTCAGACTGATGGTGTTGAACAAAGAAGAGATTGAAAAAGTATGATTTGAATAGATGAAAAAGAAAGCAACTCATCAACTGAACAGGAAGAGGTTGATGCAAATTAACAAGTCAAGGGTGTAGTGGAGCAGAGAGAGAATTTTTTGCAAAGCTCTGTTCAATAACTATCTCTTCCAGCAGGAAGGAAGGCGGTGTAGTGAAGGGGATGCTGCTGTTTTAGAATATATAAGCACAACTGTCGCCTACAGCTAAAGTAGGACGATTACAGCTTAAGTCTGTAATATCAGCTGCTCCTGGGTTGAGAAGTGCAGACCACTGGAGAGAGAGGAAAAGGTTTTGTGCAGGGCAGGGGTCTTCCACACTCTGTCATGGTGTCCATCCTATCTGTGTGACCTCTACTTGTGATCTGTGTCGTCCCACTTTCCAGAGGCTTTAATCCGATAGGCACATTCATGCTCGTGTCCCCAGAGAGAGGGGTGGAATGGAGGAGAGCAGGAGATAGAGAGGGAGAGAGTGAAATGTGTAAAACTTTGACAGATGGGAAGAACATTTTGCACCAAAGCCACAAGTGTCTGCAACACTACCCTAACAACTGATCAGGCATGAGCGTGCACTCAGTACGTCTGGCACATGGATATGTGAACGTGTGTCAGCATGTAAAAACGGAGGTTTGGCCTCATTAAGAGCATGTTTGGGTAGGACAGAACGACGCTACTATGAGAAGGAGGATCAAGAGGGAGCAAAGAGGAAGCTTGAAGTACAGCGAGGATTGAAGTCAGACTGAAGGCTAGTTTCTGCAAAGACTGCAAGAGAAGGACATCAAAGAAATGTAAGAAATAAGAAACGTTAAACGGGCTCACTCATATGCGCAGAGCCTTTGCTGAACAAACGTGCAAAATCAGTAGGGATCCAGAGGACATTATTTCATGTATTAGTCATAATTATGTTTCCTATTACATATACACATTTAACAAGACCAAAAATGATTTCACTCCATTACACTCTAGGACACAAAAGGTTAAAATGACCAACATACTGATAATTTCACCACCTTTATAACCTGACCAGTAGGAGTCCAATATTATTTTTAGTCTTAGGGGTGCTTGAGGAGAAGCTAAGCGGTTGTTAAATTGGGAAAAAAAAAAAAAAAAAACTAACCCTATGATACCATGAATTTGCTCAGTAATTTTCCTAGTAATCAGACACAGTGATTTCATAGGTTTTATGTTGATAGTTGGGCCTGGAGGTGGCACCAGAGGGAAGGCTGGGGATCATAAACTAAGAATTCATCCTCTGGGGGGCATGAATGTCCTTAGTACAGTAAATGGCATATACCTTTACAGGTATGTTTTTTGTACCTTGTGAACATCCTGTGGCTGAAATTGACATCAGAGGGTAGTTTGGGGTACATTTAATGGCATCAAGTTGAGATATCTGAAGAATCTGGCCTCCAACACATCAAGATTTTATCCTGTAAAGAGGCATTAAACCCTAATTGTTTTGTACTGTACACGTAATTACATAGAGTTTTGTTGAAATCCACTTGTGATTTTGCCAACAAAATTCATATTTTGTGTAAAAACTCAATGTTTTGGTTAAACTTAAAAATTTTCAGTTTGTATTTAAAAGTTTTGTTCAGCTGAATATTCTGACCCCTTTCTAATTGGGACGAAATAGACCTGATTTTGCTGTTTTCGGGGAAGCTAACAGCTAATTTTTGGCTGTAAGTTGATTTTAAAATGCCCATTAGTAACTAATTTCTCTAGATCACCTTGTTAAATTGCCAGCAACAGTAGCTCGTACTACACAACCATTGCTCTGATTTTCTCATTATGTTTTTTAAATGCTTTGTAACGGCCAGGTGGACTCCTATGGTGTAGTGCCCCTTTAAAACGAACAAGCAAGTAGCAAGTAAATTTCAAGATCTGAGAACTGTTTTGTACAAGTGGAGATTTTTGCCTGACAGTGGCCCATAGAGGAAACAGAGTGTGATGCTAATAACATCAAGATTAATCTTCATGAATATTGGCAGCAAATCTGTTGAACAAAAAAGTCCATAAAATCATGGGTATAAGTCTTAAACACATTGAAAGTTTTTTTTGGATGTCAATGTGGTTAGTTATGATAATACTGTTTTACACTGAAGAGCAGTACTCAATTCTTATAAATAATAAACAAGTGCTGATGATACAGTCAGTAAAATAATATGATTCAAAGTACAATGCAGTCTCATTACACATAAGACTTTATGGAAATTAAAAGTGCTGAAGGATTATTACAAACTTATTTTATTGCCCTTTACTTTGCTGCTTTAAAGTAAACAAAATGCAAAATAAAACAAAAACATGTTAATGTGAGACTTTCATCCGTGCAAAGTTTTGTTTACAATACAAGCTTAAGAAAATGATGCCTTTAGGTTGTTGTGTTGTGATTTTCACACACACTGCACTGAGCAGAAGAAAGTTACAAGCTAACCAGGTCATCAGTCAAGCAGATGGAAGATGCATTTCTACAGTGGTTAATTTTACCACTGATGTGTGATTTGGGAGACAATTCATCGTCCTCCTGCATTTATTTCATGGCCTGACTAAACTTATCCCCTTATCAAACAGAGGGAGCTCTGTTTGGTAAGGGAGGTCTATCACACACCCACTCACCACAAGACTCAGTGCCTGCTTAAATGAAATTAACGTTTTTTAAAGTAAAGTTCAATAAAGCGCAGTTTTAATTTAATGTCTGATTTCACTACTACAAATGTACTGTAGTTTCACTAGAAATTGGCACCTCAGTACATAATTAGATGCCTGTTAATACTTTATGAGTTATCTGGAATCAAAATATTAACAAATAAAGTCTGTTTTGGTTTGTAATCTGTAATAAATGAATAAGCAAGAAATTTTAAATACATCTTAGAAATACAACTTTTTCTAATTTAAAGTAGGTTCATCTAATATTTCATTTTGTGTAACAAAAAAATAATAGTAAGTGTTTGCTATAACTTATATCAGTTGTCCATTGTGCACATCATAATGCTCGGACTGCGAGTGCAGTAAGATTCAGAATTCAATTCTGGTAATCTTTGTCACTAGGGCTAAGTAGGTGGCGAATTAAAAGCCACAGCGAGAGAGGAGAGAAAAGAGGAATTTGGAGCAGAATTGATGAGGTGTAAAAAGAAAATGGGGCTGCGGTGGCTTTGATGTTTTCACACAGCATCCCTGACAGCCATGCTGCAGTGGGACTAAGAAATTTTCCCATTATTTAAGCTATGAATGTGAAGAGTCTACCTAGTTAACACAGAGGAAAACAGAAAATAACCACGTAAAGACTTCTGTGTGGAGCTTTAGTATGTCTAGAGGTTTCTACTGAGAGAATGTGATTGGGTCTGAAGGCTCACAAACACTACATTTCATCTATGTAGTCATATCTATATTAAAGTTTTCACAGTAGGGCACGTACTCGTACGCGTTTCAATATTTGTTTACATCATTTTAACAGACAGTTGGCTTCCCACACATACTTTGGCTCAGCAACAATGCACCTTTCCCTTGTGGATTTTGTTCTGTTAACATTTTATTTTTCTCTTCCCTGAATTTTTACATCACCGTGCACCCTTCCCTTTTTTTGCTTAGTGCTGACTCCTTGCTCATGTGTAAAAGATATAAAAGGAAATTGTGGAACACTTACTATCTCAAACCCTCATCTCAAATGTTAGTGGTAACACTGCAATATAAAAATGCAGTAATAGTAATAGAAAGTTCTACATTTAAAACTAGGTTAGATTTAATTTGCACTGTTGAAAGATGAATTCGAAGGATTAGCTTACTGGGGACGCTTTGTCTAACTACTTCATATGCCTTAGCAGTTGGGCAGTAACATCTGGTAAATGGAAAGGAGCTTGGTTTTCATTGTCAGCATATCTTAGCACATACAGTACTCCCATTTTAAGTCCAGCCAAGCTCCACCAATTGTATGATTATGTTTACATGTGGTAAACAGAAGGTCAAAGTTTATTTTGGAGTCATGGTCAAGTGTTAGAGAAAGAGGTAGAATTTGTAAGCAGCATGAGGGCCTCACACATTCAAGAAAGTTACAGTGAAAGCACACACGCTCAAAGGTAAACAGAAAATAAAATATCAACCACTTCTCTCCACTCACACACACAGTTACCTACTGTACGGAGGTCAAAGAGGACATGCTGCTGATTACAGGAAAGAGGTTTCATAACACTGTCCAGTGCCAGTGTATACAGAATTAGACAGTCTGTGCGGCTTATGTTCTGTAAAAAGAACTGAGGAGTAGGATAATCAGAAAACAGAATCCTCTTGTTTCTTTTTGTGTGTAGAAATCAAGTGGTTTAACACAGATGTGGCTGCACTGCACTGTATTTGTCACAGTGTAAAATGTTAGGATTAAATATGTATGCTGACACTCAGCAGCGGTTATTCCTGAATTAGTGCTGAATACATCCTAATGATGAATGATGAATTGGTGACCTGCCAGAAATTCTTCTATGTGCCATTGTATTGGAGGCAATGTTGAAAATCAATGCAAATGGCTGCTTTATTCAGTTCAGTTGAATTCAAATTCAAGGCATTTTAAGACAGGATATCAGTATTAGATTTCCAGGATTTTTGCATCAGTGCAACCCTAATGGTACCTTGTGGAGTTTTTGACCACTTTTAGTGCTCAAGATGAATGCTTTTACAAGTGGGTTTCCATTTTGTTAGCCTTGTGCACAGACATGTGGGTGAGACAATACATGTTCCAGCCATCACACATGACAGTAATGTTCCAAGACCCACATCAATGTACAGGTAAAAGCAGGGAACTAGAAACTAAACAGTGCAGCTTTTGAAATTTTCAAAAGAATAGGCTTTAGAAATGTTTTGTGAGGCGGAAAATGCATTCAGTTTGTTTGGTAGACCTTTACGATACACACTGCATTTTGAACACTAAATGTAAACAGACACTCCAAAGGGCATCTTTCATTTGTCAGGTACATCACAATGTAGTATCCTGATATCACAATAAAAGTAGATATACTACTGGGATTAATAAAGTGTTTTGAATCTTGAATCTTGAATCTAGATATAAGCCATGTTGATCCCATATTTACCTTCAAACTCTTTCCCACTGCTGAGATGCCAGTGTACAAGGCTGTGACAACTATAAATTTGCCTTTTTATTTTGTCACTGCATGCACTCTGCTTTTTTTCAATTTTCAGAGGACAATTCAGGAAAAGTGACTAATGTCATGTGAAATGAGAACATTCAGCCTTTTGTAAAAAATCTATTGAGGTTTATTTACAACATTTCAGAGAGAATGGGTCGTTGGTGCTGTACCGGTGGAAAATAGTTGCAGGACTTTTATATTTGGTGTAGGCTGTAGTCTAAGGAGCATTTACTAGTATGTCTATTATTTGGGTGAGAGAGTGTTTTCTTGTACACAGATGTTTAACTCAGCCCAACTTTCTGCAGCTCACTGAATCCTCCTTATGTAACTCTGTTTCATATTTCATACTCTTCTACTTCAGCCTCTCCGCCTGACATTAAAGGCTTCATAGATACAAGATGAAGAAATGCCTGAGATGTGACAAACATGTTGGGGAAGAAATGGGGAGGAATGGGAGAAAGAGGGTGAAAGAAGCACAGGCAGACTGCAGGCAGGAGAGCGGGCTGAAATGAAATACTCAGGCGTGCACACATACCCAGGTCAAACAGCATTTAGAGAAAGTTTTCATAGTTTGCCATGACTTTCTGAGGTGCCAAATTTAGAGATTTTGCCACTCAGGGGAAAGCATTTAAAAGCCATTGCAACATACTTTTCCATGACTGACTACTTACCTGATTTGACCTGACGGTTTAAACTCCACGCAGCTTGTGAGGTTAAACCGAATGCGAATATTTTCATGCAAAAGTGATTTGTGCGTTTTAAGTGAAAAAGTTGTCTGTGTGGTGTGACATCATGCTTGTAATCCTATAAAGACACTAGCAGGAGGAAGCATAACATTCAAACCCTCAGCGAATATTGTTCAGCTGTCATATTCATCAGAGTCTGATCCTATTCGCAAGGATCAACACCCCAGGAACATAATCCCACAATAATCTCTCTGTTTATAAACACAACTATCCCATTTTTTTAAATCAATGTATTTTTTTTATATTAGAACAAAAAGGACTCACATTTGATCTCACGTTAATGTTCCTGCACTTCTCCAATGTCGGCCGTTATGTGAGATGCTTTTTCATCATCTTTTAGTCTCCATCGCCTGGAGGTTTACATTAAACCAGCTGTTCATATGCCTCAGACAACAGCCAACAGACACACAGCCATAAACATATACACACCCTCAAACAAAATCTAATCCTCCTTTATTGTCCCGAGTCACATCTCATTTTACAAGGGTGCAGAAGGAAGACATTTACAGTATAAAAAACCAGCCCAGAGCACTAACATTCACACGTTATGTTCATATCTATACACAGATGCACAAACGCTCTCTTCAATTATGTCCCAGATGAAAAGGTACCAGTTACTTCAGTTCTACAGAAGATTCCATCACTGTATGCAAATTTAAAGGCATGAAATAAATGCTTCTCATCAAAAAATAATTTCGTTTTTACCTCTCCCCATTGTTGTCACATACATGCGCCTACATCACAATCACAGGCTGTGGCAGCACATCACAGCACTGCAGCACATTCATTTGTAAGTAGGCTGCAGAGACATAAGGAAATGTGTGAAGTCTGCATGGACATAGAATATGCATGTGCACAGGTGTGTTGTGCGACTTGAAAGAAGACAAATATTCACGCATTAAAATGTATCACGATAGCTTAAGATCTGCAGCAACACAATCATTTTTAAGGTTGAAAACAAAGCAATTAGAGAGGTGGCAGTGTTCAGGCAGGTACAATCAGAGTTAATTTTAGTGTCAGAAAAATGAGTTTTAAATGATTGTTACAATTACAGTTGTTTCCACTGAGTAACAACTACACTGAACGTACAATAAATCAAGATCATCTCCTTGATTTGAAGGTGCAGCCACATTTAATTATCATAAGCTTTTTACTGTAACTCATCTGTTTCTGTTCATCAGCCTGTTTGCATTTCCTGTTCAACTTTGTGATTGATATTCAATAAGGGACACCCATATAAGATAACAGCATTTGCACCAACAGCTGCCATCCATACTGTGCTGCACATTCACTGCGCAGCTACATAGCCACTGTGATATGTGAAATATACCAGGATCTCGTCAGCTGTGGCAGCTCTGTCCATTTTTGTACATCACTAAATGACACTCTGGAAATTATCTCTGTTACTACAGACTAATGTAACTCATGTCAGTATTTCCTTTACACCAAAATAGACACAGTTCCTGCAGGCAAACATTTTTCTCCTCCATCTGCATCACCCCTGACAGATTTCACGTCTCTGACAAACCTGTTCTGCAATCTGAGAGATCTCAGCCACTGACCATGGCAGACTGCTTTCAGGGAACGTGAGAGGATGCCCGCTACAGTCGTGACCTCAACCACCTGAGTTGCAGCCCTTCTCTCAGCACAGCTCAGATGAAACTACAAAGAAATTGCGAATTCAGCCTTGATGTGACTTGCCAAGCCCCAACCCCCCATTCAAAGCTTTTGCTGTCATGCACAGCCTCAAGCGTCTGCATCCTAAGTAAACAGAGACCCATTTCCAAAAACTGTTGAACATGTTGTTCCATCACAGCTATAAAATGCACCTTGACTCCATCCACCTCTACACACTTTACTACAGACTCAAGTAATCCACTTTCTGAGTTAAACATAGCATTCAGTAACTAAGAACTAGCAGTTACTTCTGAAACGTGTTCACTGATCACACGGGCTATGAGTCAAATGTACTTGACATTGCAGGATTACTGAGGTAAACTTGTTTTTTTTCTAACCCAAATAAAGTATGAAAAAACTGCTAAGAAAGAAAAAAAAAGGTTGATGGCTGCAGCTGTGTTTGGCAGTGGCTGGTTGAAGTGTGGGAGGTGTAAATGTTTTCACAGTTACGGCAGTTCTGCTCAAGAACTCGTTAAAGCTTTACATGAGATGACAGTTAATTTTACTTCGCTTCTATACACTTAATGTGATGCTATTAAATGTAAAAGATTTGTTATAAGTACTCAGATCATTACCACTATAGAAATACTCCACTACAAGTAAAAGCCCAGCTTTCTAAATGTTACTAAAGTAAAAGTACAAAAGTATTAGCTGAAAAAATTCTTGCATTATTATAATTGCGGAAATCGCAGAACATTTAGAAGGCAGGGCTTTTATTTTTCCACTTTGGGTCTGTCTGAAACCTAAAATTCTGGTTCCCACTGAGAACCAACCAAGTTTTGGTCAAAATGCTCAGAACTTGGTTTGAAATGAGAACTAAACTGGATCTTTGTTGGTTGAAAAGCCCCAGTAGTCAGCTGTCCATTTAAATGCTATTACTAACATAGCTGAGAGAAAATTCTTTGATGATGATGATGATGGAACTCGTAAGCACTCAAGGGTTATGCATGAGGCCAAACCCATCTCAGGGTCTTAGAAAATTTTATAATCACCTTTTCATCACAAAAAAGTTTCATGCGCTGTAAAAGTCGAAAGCTCGCAAAGCCTAAATGCAAAGTGAGAAAGCTCAATACCCTCATGCTACCAGTTCAAACAAAGGAAACTATGTCGCCAGTGAAAGTGGAAGAACTATACAGTGCATGAAGCTGAGCCTCTCTGGGTCATCAACATGGTTATATCAACCTTCTTATTCGACTCATGCTCAGACTTGTCAAACATTCATGAGCAAATGTTTCCAGACACTGAACTTGCAAAGTTATATTCATGTCGTGCAACAAAAATAGCTTCTCTTTCATGTTTTGGTCTGCCATCTTATTTCAGAGGATAGTCATTCAGCTATAAGAGGCTGTCAAAGAGCAATGTCATATCTTTGGAAAAAGTCTTAAACAAAGTGGCATGGTCTGAGAAGATGTTTTTATATTGGTAAGTGTTAAAGCACAAAATGATGTTTTACCTGGAATCAGAGCTTCTAAATTTGTAAAAAGAAAGAAAAAAAAATTGTTTAAAATGGTCAAATGTTCCAAATTTCTCCTATTTAAAATAAAAGTAAAAATTCATACTTCAACCCTGGGGTACATAGGTGACTGCGCCACCAACTGGTCCACTTTCACCTAAACCAGGATATTTTAGATATGTTAAAAACAGCAGTCTTCAAAATGTCAGACCTGATGTCAGATCTTTTCTGGAAGCTGTGACCCACAGTGCATCACAGTTTATTTGGCTATACTATAAACACCATTTGCATTTGAGCTGTATTTATGGCAAAATAGTTCCCACCAGATCATTAAGGACCAAACATTTATGGATTACAACAATAAAACAAAACACATTAGTAGGTCACACTACCAGCTTTTAGTACTACTGTATTAAACTTTAGTCTGTGCATTCCAGTGCGCGGTGGGGTTGCATTAGGACTAAGATTTAAGTCACTTCAGAACAATGAGAGGAACACTTTAAGACAGTTCAAACTACCAGAGACAGTGAGAGCAATGTGAGCCATTTGGCAACCTTTCCATGATACGCCACCAGATGTTTTTGCATATCACTATTTCCTTTCAAATTTCTTCAAAGTTTTGTGTCAACGAATGATTGAAAAATTTAGCAGTTGAGGAGCATGGGGGAATAGATTGACAGCTAGGGAAAAATAAAACTTGCAAAGCAGGATGATGTCAAAGTGCCCTCATCAGCATCCTACAGTACTTTGGAAAAGACTGTTGCTGCGTATCCCCCCAAGTGCACATTCCTTTGAGGCAGAGCCACAGTTTCTTCTTTTGTTGCAATGCAGCTAAAACATTTATAAAATGTCAAATAACTGACCCAGTGGTAGCCGAGGAACAAAAACACTTAGAGAGGCCCTCCTACCAAATCAAGTTAAAAAAAAGGACCAGGACCAGCTTGATAAAACTGTGTAATCAAGCCAGGAAAGAGTCCCTGAATACAACATCATAAAATCACCAGAAGACCAGCAGCGTTTTCAGGAGATGAAGACAGAGTGCTTCTCCACCCCTTCCACCATCAGTGAAAAGTTGATTAAGAGAGTTGCTCAGATGTGTGCTGCTGTCAGATGCAGGAGTTCCCTTGATCCTGCGCTGATGGTGCAGCATGTCAAACAGTTGGAGAACATCCTATGGATTCTACTTAACTCTCAAGTGTTGATCTGCTTCCCAGCATGGTAAGATCCTTGCAGAATACAAACTCTTTGTGACAGAGATGATTACAAAGTACAAAGCACCTTTCCATTTTGGTTACAGTGTCTCCTGCAGAGTTGGATGATTGAACTGTGAAAAAGCAGAAGCTTTTGAAATCATGCATGCTGTGCTATGCCACCTACAGTACCTCTACCACCATCACACACACACTCGTCATGTCTTGTGATATAATAAAAAATGTATTTGGCATTTTTTATCTGATACATTTGCAGGTGTTGTGTCCTCTAGTAAAAAAGGATTTATCAACAATTAGTCCAGTACAAATTAATCTTTTCAACAAATTAGAGGCAATAACAATTTATGTGTGGGAGAGAAGTTTCCTTAGCAGACAGAGACTGCAGTGCTATAGTACTGTGAAGAATCTTGGAGTTATCTTTGACCAGGATATCACCTTTATCTCCTACATAAAAGACATATCTAGAACGTCCTTCTTCCACCTCAGGAATATTGCTAAAATTAGAAACATCCTGTCTC
>JAUMHL010000006.1:15884455-15908663 GCA_032362345.1 Sandelia bainsii | reverse complement strand
TTACGTTTTCCATAAATTTCACCCGAAAGCCAAATATCCCTAACTTTTTGTGAGTAGTGTATATATATATATATTTTTTTTTGTGTAAGGTCTTAAGCCTTACACTGTAAAGTGCCTTGAGATGACTTATGTTGCGATTTGGCGCTATATAAATAAAGTTGAATTGAATTGAATTGAATAGTACATATGCAAGAATGCTGTGTCCATAGCCAACAGTACCTCAATACAGGTGCATATGCTTACTCAACATTGTGTTCTGGCACAGGACTAACTATATGCAGCAAAATAATCCAGAATTCATTATGCATATTCTACTTATGAAAGCAAAACCTCAATTACTCATCAACATGGCAGCAGAATGTTGCTTATGAATCATGTGTGTTTTGTAACGAGCCCTTTTTGTCAAGCAAGTCATTAACGTACATCGTGACATTTTTTTTTCTTTAAACAAATGCGAGGCAACATGTTCTTCTTCCAAATGGTCCTGGTTCATACACATTCAAGTAAGTGAT
Source organism: Sandelia bainsii (assembly GCA_032362345.1). Classification (NCBI taxonomy): domain Eukaryota; kingdom Metazoa; phylum Chordata; class Actinopteri; order Anabantiformes; family Anabantidae; genus Sandelia; species Sandelia bainsii. The sequence goes on along the minus strand of JAUMHL010000006.1, from coordinate 15,908,151 downwards.
ATGAGCACTACAACTACAGCCTTCTGCTGTTGTTCCCCTTTGTGTTTGGAAGGAAGGATTTTCAAAGCCTGTCTTACCTTTCAAACACCTACACACTCGTACAGCATGTATTTCTAAATGCTACACACTGTAATTTATTGTTTGATCTATTTTTAAATTCTTCCTCCACTCGTGTTCTGCTTATTGATACTTGGATACCTTCACTGTGCATTTTGATACTTGAATACTTCTTGTGTTGATCAGGAGGACTTTTGTCTGTGGGTCTAACGGGTCATATCATCTTGTTTTCACAACTAAGGATTTAGAGTTGATAGAAATTTACACAAACTTTTCTCACTGGACAGAAATTGTCACCTAAAAGAGTATTTATATGTCTTAAATCTTCAGGAATCTTTATGTGTGTAGTGAGATGTAGCGAAAACAGAGTTACAAGACATGGCACATGGATTTACACATACACTATATCTGACACAAGACTGCAAAGATACTGTTGTATTCAATAGTTTTTGCATTTGGCATAAGTATCTTTACTGGAGTTCCATCAGTTTCCAAGTTTTTCAAGTGTTTTAAAAACATGTGAAGCAACTGGCCTGCTTGTGCATTTAGGATAGGTCAAATAAATTAAAAGGATCCAATATCTTTTTCTCCCTTTCAAATTTTCCTCAATGTACAAAACTGTCACGTCATTATCCTCAGGGCATCCTGGTGGCTCTGTTGGCTCAGCAGTTGCTGTGCACCAGTGATGCCCTGGTTTCATGTCTGGTCTGTGACATTTGTCTCATGTCAACCCCCAGCCCCATACTTTGGTTCACTCCAATGTAGACTGTCTAAAATGAGTAATGACCCTCAGCAGTCTGTGAAAATATATCTTGTGTTCTCAATGAAAAGATATTTTTATCTATATCAAAACATTCCTCCTACACCACAATTAATACACAGAACTTGCTAAACTAGCAATTCGTACCACTTTCGTCAAGGTACTGGAGTCTTTTCTCTTCTCTTTACTGCTGTCATGCTCCACAAGGACACTGCATTTAGTACTGTCAATGCAGCTGTAAGCACTGACCTTTTTAAGTCTACTTCTATCCCATGGATTTGTATCTTCAATGGTTAGTGTGCATGCCTCATGGAGCAGCAACTCTATTCCCCAATAAAGCAGAGAAATGACACAACACCCATCTTATGCTTGTGTTGCTGTGTGCCCTGACTCCTAGAAACTATATTCATATACCATGTAACCATTTTCCCAATTACATTGTCATACATCAATGACTGGTTGAGTTCTGTGGACCTGATTGTGGTTACCACTTTGGTAAGGTTAGGCAAAGACTGCGGTCTTCGTTAAATGTAAATACACACATTGTGTCTGAAGTCGCTGAGAATGGTGGGTGTATTAAGTCTATCTCTAACTGTACCAAAGTGCTGTGAGTGCACATAAATATATTAAAAAGTTTAACAATTCTGTAGTCAGTACTAGTGGATACTGTTCCGCAAGATTAGATATTTTGGCATAAAACATATGTTGCCTGTGAACATTTTACTGACACTTTCAGTGTCAACATACTGTATTTGCGACATGCCAAATGCATAAATGAACAACATTTCCTCATTATATTATTGAAGAGACGCCCAGAGCCTTTAGCACGGCTATTCACTATTTTCTGACATTTTGGACTAAAGATTAATTTATGAATTAAAAAGTTTATCATTAGCTTCACCCCTTGATCAGTTTTCTTGTTGTAATTATAGGCTCAGCTCTGTTTTCTCTGTGGCTCACACTGTGCACCTATCACACACAATTACAGCTTCTCATAATTCTGTTTATGTGACAGAGCCTCTGTTTATATGAACACTGCACCTCATTGACCTGTTTGTCATGTTTTTCTTTTTTCTTTTTTATCTTTCTCTCATGTCATTCCTGTTCCCTTTTTGCTCTGCTGCTATTATCTGTCTCACTGTTGCCCCTCAGCTCTCAGGTAGACTCATTATATTGCAAGACCAGCTGGTAATTAGTGATATTTTAACAAGCCTGTGAATTGCTCCCAGTCCCACCCCTCTTCACCTCTCTCTTTCTCTCACCATCTCACCCCTCCTCCCCTCTTCAGTTGCCATATTTCTCTTGTCCCAGTCTCTCTCTCTCTCGTGTCCTAATTTCACAATACAGCTGAAATCTGATATCAGATAAACACTGAGGATGGAGTATAGTAGCCATAGTGAGAGCCTCAGCACCCTGTGTCCTCTTCTGATTGGTCCGTTATTGTAATACCTGTGCACTTTTCAACACACCCACAGTATCATATCATTTTTTTATTTGTCTCATCTGAGCCACTAAACACTGTTTATCTGCTGTCACCTTTCTTTTTCATCTAATCCAATCACCTGTATTTTTAGTATTTAGCGTCAGTATGTCTCCCCTGACTAATTCCTTCCTTACATTTTCCTGTGGCTCCTCTATCATTTCGCTTGCTGCGCAGCTCACACAGATCTGTCTAATTACACTGGAAATGAGGAAAAAAAAGAGACTGAAAAAGAAAGTACGAGACACATTCCTCTCTCCGTCCCCCCAAGCCTCCCTCCTTTTTCTTGTTCTTCCTGCTTTTCTTCATTTTAATTTCTTCATCTGATATTCACAAACACACACACACGCACAGAGTCCAATGCAAATACACTGAGTTATACACAGCGCACACATTGTCGAGATGGGCAAGGTTGTTGTCATCAGCATATCTGAGTAGCTATGTATAAAAAAAAGAGAAAGCTTAAGCAGTGATGGGAGCATTGCTTTTCTGTGTGTGTGCTGTGTGTTGTGTTGTTCTCACACAACTTATCTATCCTTTGTAAATCCAGGCAAACCGAAAACTCAGAATATAAAGAGCAAAATCATCTAAAAGATCTATACAAATTCTGTCTCTCCCACTCACATACAGACACACACCTACTGAAGTGTCCTTGAGCAACACACTGTATCTCTAACAGCTCCGGGGTTCCTGTTCTGTGCTGACTCTCTACTCTGACCTTCCAGTGCAGAGGACACACTGAAAAGTGAAGAGATTTCCCTACAGGAATGAATACAGTCTCATACTTAAAACTACCCAACAACATGAGTTATTAAAGCTCCGGCGTTTGGCAAATTCATGTATGATGACAGATCCACATGTGTGTCCAACCTGCTGTTAGTGCCTTTTGAGCTGAACAGACTGAGCCCAGCAGCTCGATTAGCTTGGCCTTTTTCTCACTTGGGAGATCTCAATTAATTTAGGCTGCTTGGCCAGGGCTGGTTGCCATGCCAATTGGTGATCAAATCACACCGTTGCCTTTATAACCTCTGCTCCTCTTATTGTTGCCGATATGCTACATTTAGCCCAATGGGCAGCTGTTATTGTGTTTTTCTGCGCCTCTTTGCTAAGACCAGACAACATGTTCTACTTGCAGTTCTGCTCATTTATTTTAACCTGGGACGATGAATACAGTAAGTGAAACCAGCCACTTGCTACGAGGGAACAAGATGAAAACAAGTGATTTTTTTCTTCTTCTCCTAAACCAGAGCTGTGATCACTGATTGACTAATTTTTGGCTCATTATTTTCTGTTTTTATTTTTCAAAACCAACAATGCATTTGGAAAATTGGATAGGAGTTTAACAGTTTAGTTTATCTCTCATCATGTTATCTCTCATCCTTGTTATATTTTGATTGTATGAAACATGTTGTGAGCTGTGAAAAGGAAACAATTAGGCACAAATAACAGCATCTTCATGCAGCAAAAAAACAACAGAACCTTCTATTTGTAGGAGGATATAAAATCCAGTTTTTACCTGGAATTGTTTAACATTGTGAAAGGTCCATTTATTTTCCATCTTTTATAGAGTGAAATGTGATTTCAACTTTTAACTTTTACTTTTTACAAGGATCTATTTTCTGGTGACAGTTTATTGATCAGACTATGCTGCTGGCTGCCAGGCACAGTTGGTGAGAAACGGTATTGTTTTTGGTCTCTGTATACAACAGTATAAAACTTGGCATGTTCCCTCTGACAAGAGTCTGTCGCTGCACACAGTCACTGCTGTCGTTCACCTGGCTGTTGTTCACCTGCCGAAATATGTACGCCAAAAATTCTCTCCGTTTTTACATCTTTGTTTATAGAGAGATTAAACAACATACTGTGTGTTAACCTCAGCTAGCTTTTATCCTCCACCTTCAGTCTTTTTGCTAAGCTAACTGTATCCTGACTCCAACTCTATACTTATAAGCACACAGTATATAGGGATTAAACAAAACACAACATTTTAATATTTTTCTAGTTTTGCATGTCATGCTACACCTATGTATTACAGGAGGTGTGTTGTATCTTCAGAAATGGTATTTTTATTTATGGTTTTAGTTGTCTTTGACATTACTGGTGGCATATAGCACTGATAAGAGTACATGTGTGTTGTGTTTGTGTGTGCTTGTTTTTGGATTACTTTGGGGTGGTGGAGGTGCTGAAGATGAAGGTTAGGGTTGAGCTAATGGTCGTTAAAGGCCCCAGTGTTTATCTTGTCCTTGTCAACATGAAATATAACCCCTCTCTCTCTGTGGCAGTAGCGGTGTGTTATTGCTGTGGGTCTCGGTTGTCTGCTAACCTCTGAAAGCCGGCTTCGTGTGTAGCCACCACAGCGGATCATTGGGAAATTTAATTACCCGTCTGAAAGCTCTTTCAATCAGACAGATTACCCATTCTGTGTGTGTGTGTGTGTGTGTGTTTGCAAGTGTATATGGTCAGTGCATATGCGTGTGTTAGCACAGGCTGCCCACTGAGCACCACTCCTTGGAGCCCAGAGAGGCAGCAGTGCAGGGAGAAACAGTTTTTTCAAAAATTTTGTTTTTTTTTCCCTCACACAAGTGAGAGTAAGATTAATGGAGAGTGTATTTGATTGATTTCCATCATGCAGAGACAGATTTCTCACAAAGAAAATCAAAAGAAAACTGAACCTTTGATATTCAAAGTCCAGACTCTTTTATTTAATAATAGCGCATGATACTAAGCAGCTCACAAAAGGAGTAGATTCTGTACCTTAGGCAAAGAAAATAGCCTGAATGCATTTTAAATATATAGCTCAATGGAAATTCAAACACAAATCAATTTTATTGAGTTCTAAGCAGTAGATTCTTGATATGATAAAGCAGCTTAAAACTCTGTGGCTTTCTTGAAGCTTTCAGCTGAGGCCTAACGCCTTAGTCATGAGGACTGACTAAGGCATGAGGACTATATGATGCGCTGGTATATGTACCAGTTTTAACAGTGTCATAAACATTCAGTCATAAACATATCTGGTTGCAACAGCATGATGGGCCTTCCATAACTCTCCAAACGGTAGCTGCATTTTAACAATAGTGTCTGGTAACAAAGTTTGTGGTTTAGCCATTTATAATATGTAGTTTATAAGCATTTCTAACATTGTTTGAAGAGGCTGCATTTATTTTTAGTTATTTCAGTGAGGTGTATAGTAAGTAATAATCTTAGCAGCTAAGCTAATTTAACCTCTAGGCTTCATCACAGAGGCAATGTGGGCATGCAGCGATTATCCCTTACAACTGAGACGAGCTGATATATTATAAGATCAAGTATCAGACTGATAAGGACACCAGAGTCTGTGCTGTTTATTTTCAGAGGAAGCTGTTTGACACACACACTTCATACTTCTTTTAAAACCTTTGCCAAAAAGCAGGCAGAGCTAATCTATGGGCCATAGCAAAGGAAACAAAGCCCAGTATCAACATAATGGCTGTGTGTAAAATGTGTAAAATCTTTAGTTAATGGAGTTTTAATTATGAAGAACCTGCAAATGCCAAATCAAAAACTGTGTGTTTATTTGGTTTGAGATTATGGAAACTGTGAAGACCATAACATATAATTCAATTTATTTTTTCATTCTCATCAAATAATTCAGCAAGCCCTTGTGTCCAGAACGGATCATCTAACACGTCCTGATCACCTGTCTTTACAGTATACGTATCCTACAGTTTGCAAGATTTCTGAGAAGAGGAACATTATCTCTGTAGCGTTGAATTTATTACCTCAGCAATGAAGATTCAACGCTTCGGTTGCCATTTAATTTTGAAACTATTTTTAATATTGGATTGATAACATTTAGCAGCATGACTGACCTCATCCTTCATATCAGACCTTTTAAGCCCTTTTTAGCCAGTATGCAGCCATAAATCCAAACAGGAGTCCTGGGATTTTCTAACGTCAAAAACAAAAAGTTTTTCTCCCTGGAACTTTGGAAGAGAAGTCTGAAGATCTAAATGCAGGTAGATTTTTTTATGTTAATCTCTTTTAAAAACATACTTTCATGAACAAATCTCTTCAGGTATGTCAGTTTTACAATTTCCTGATAATATCTGTTACTTAAATTACTTTTATCTAGCTCGAGGACTTTTTTCAAACTAACATTTGTTTTACATAAATGTCAAAAGAAAATGTAATAATGAATAACAAGAAAGGTTATGTTATTTATTATGATAATGCTTTTATTTGATTTTTATTATGTTTGTCACTCTACAATTGAGGTTTTCTCAGGTAACTTTTAAACTTTTAATTAGATTTCCATTAAACTTAGTAGACTGATAAACCTTGAGAGAACAGTTGATTACATTTTATGACCTGAAAATAATGTACTGCTGAAAAAAAATCTAAATCTAATAGCTTAGATGAAAACAGTTTACTCAACATGTTGTTCTTCTGAAATGTTATGTCATCTATTTATTGTAGGAGTTATCTATCAAGAAAATAGTTTGGACTATTAAACTATCCTTGGCATTCAGAAGATTACAGCATAGAGGTTGATGTGGAGAAATGCAAGCTACTGAACATATGGTAGCTGTAACATTATCTTTGATGCCTTCCATAGAGTTTAAAAATAATGGCGCCATCAGGGAAAAAAAGTGGTCTTAGGTGTGACATCCATTTGAGAATCCATAGTAGAGATGTGCGTTGAGTGCACTGATGGATACTGAATGATTCTCGATACGGAGATAGTTGTTCAATATCTTTACAGTTTAACAAAACATTTTGTTGAGCTTTGATTTCCAGATTAAATGATTTATTTCAAGTCAAACAGATTGTCAATGTTGACGCATTAGCTGGTGTTTTAATGTGTAAAAGCACCACTTTCATCTACAGTACAATAGCTTTCAAGGATTGAGCAGGTAGGGGTCCAATCTTACCCAAGGGCATTTTGATAGGACATAAAGTGGTTTGGAAAAAGGGTTTGGCAGTTGCAGCAATTGTTTCTGTGAACCTCAAGTTACTCAGTCTATCCTGGAATCAGACAACATACAATTATTGTCCATGTGAACAGACAAGATGCATGACAAGAAGAACATAAGTCTGCAACGTCACTGGCTAGACCACTAGCAGAAAAAAAATATCCAATCTCTTCTACTGTTTGCCTGGTGCTTTGCATCCATCTGTTGCCTTGGGCCGACAAAGAAACAGTGCAGATCAAAGAGCAAGCTAATGTGAACAAGATTTTAAACAGGATTATTCACGACTTCTCATTTGGATTCCTTGATAAAATACCATGATCTTATGACAGACTGAGAGCCAGGGATGCATTCATCCTCAAAGTACAATGTCTGCTCAAGAATTCTGAGCAGGTTGATTAAAATATGATTGACACTGTAGGTGAAGGAACAAAAATAGAACAGATGTGCCATACAAAATTAAAAAGAAACATGTTTAAATATAGATTTTTGAGCTTCAGGGATTATGAAGAAGAGAAAACATAAAGTTATACTCAGAACTTGTAATTTATTTAGCACTAACGAAACATATTTTAAGGATTATAGTAACAAGTGCTCGTATTTAAGCGAGGCAATGATAAGCAGAAGGCTCTCAAAGTTAATGAGGTTCATCGTTAATAATTTGATGCTGAATTTAGAATCTCCTCATGTACCCCTCTGGAGAGCTCCAAAACTCCTGGAGGTACACTTACCCCAGTTTGGGAATAGTAGTAGTACATGCAATATGCTCTTCAGTGTAGAGAGAAAAAAACATGCAAAAGATCCAGGGGCCACATTTCAGATTCGTACTCGCACATTTTGTGCTTCCAAAAAACCCAAGCCAAAACTGTGATTCAAGGTGGAAAAATTGGAAATTTTTCCAATTTTCTAACAGTATTTTTTCAAAAGTTCTTCTTTTAAATGGCTGCATGTTGAGTTGGTGCTGTACTTTTGTGCTATTCCCAGAAGGTACAGGATAGATCATCTAGTCACTATACAGTAGGTTCTTACTGCAAGCTCATATAGTGCCACCGTGTAGCAAAAGCATGATGAATGCATTAAAATGGAGGACAGAATCACTTTTCCATTAAAATTGCCTATTCACTTTTCCAGCCAAGATATTCTCAGTAAGAAAATATCTTTTGGTTGGAGAAGATATTCTCAAACCAAAAGATAATGTCATTAACCAGACAAAATCAGTCTTTTTTGATCTTCCAGTGTGCTTCCAGATAAAATAAAATAAATAAAAATATAAAAATATTTTATAAAGAATGAGCTCATGGTTTGACTATGTGACAGAAAAGTGACACTAGCGAAGAAAGTCGGAGGATTCAGATTTGAAAAAGACAGAGCAGGGAATAGTTAAGAAAGGGATATTATAGAATTATTATTGTTCAGAGCATGCACTGTTGCATAATGCAAGAGTCAATTCTTTGATTCTTCCAACTGCCTGTACGCCTTAACTTCCAGCTGTACAGATACAGTCTTTCAACTTGGACCAGTATGCAAATGTTCTTCTGGGAATTTAGTGTTTTTTTTTTACTGCATTAAACATGCTCAAGATCGTCTGTATTTTCTTACAGTGCTTGAATTAATTTCCTCTAAAACCTGTCTGAAGCCCGGGTGCAGCAGCTCTTCCACTCTTCAAACTATACAATGACACATTTGCACTGTTTACTGTCATTATTTTCATATTCATATTCCCAATGTCATTCTCATGTTTTCATAATTGTGACAGCAGCACTTCCATTGGCCTTTGCCTGGAGCAATGCAGCACTATAATATGTAAAGTATTAGTACAGTAAGTGAAAAGTTGTGTTGAAATTATGACATACTATAATTGCATGCACATATTTATGTTTATATGCATATCTTTTTAATGTGTGTGCCATAATCATGCACATGCTTCACTGCTTTGGTCCATAGGCATCTCACATCATGTTTGATCCACAAGAGTCAATCTGCATATTTATCTGTGTTTGGTCCTTATGTACAGTCAGGACCAGCCGTACTTCAGTGATGTTGTTTGATGCTCAGTATAGATGAGTCATATCACTGCTGGTTCTTTTCTGTCACTGTTAGCTTCTTCAGCTCAGCTGCTGGACACTTATTTGCACACTAATGCATTGGTTTCATATGGATATATCGTAAACCTGTATATTTATGTTGTGACTTGCAGATGGAGAGAAATGTTCCTTCATTTTTCAGCCCTTCATTTTAGCAACCAGTAAATCCTATGTTTAGGCAAGGGTGGGGATGGAGGTTTGGCCAGGAGAGGCACAGGCCCCTCTCTGCGCAACTCAGAAGGTAGGCTTATGACTATGAATTAATGGCAAACTTTCAACACAAGGAGAACTGATTGAATTTGAGGCTGAAATAAATCATAATCATTATAAATAACAATAAGTAAATAAATCATAAGCATTAACAGCCTTGCTTCTAGGGAGGCAATACTGATCAGTTTGCAACTGTAAGAATTGCATGACATTTTGCACAGGTACTGATGGTCTCCAGGGAAAGAACCTTAATCCCTAGCATCACCATGAAAGGTTGATATTTTGAAAAATACTGGATAGTTGAGAAATTTGGTTCACAGAGTCACTTTCCACAAGGTGACTTATAATAACTTTGGTAATTCTCTAAATTTCCATCTATCTCCATTACCAGGTTAAAATTTAAGTTTGCTTATGCTTTAGTTTTTGACCCAGTCAGTCACAGCTGTACTTGTAGGGGTGAAGTCATGACTTAATACAGACACACATATGGAAATAATATACCTATCCTGCTGAAGTGAAGTAGAGAAAAGCCCTTTATGCTTTCAGAGAACAAATTTAAGTATTTTTCTCTTAATCAGTAATCTCTTCTCACGCAACATTTAACAGTACATGATGTGCCTCAGCTGCATGTTCTGCTTCTACATAATAGAGTCGTTCCATGTTGGCAGGCAGGCAGGCGTTTTTATTAAGCATTATCTAATATTTTATCAAGCATTATCTAATATTTTATCATAACACTTAATCTTACTTGTCTAATACCCGCATGTGTAAACTATTATATCACACGGTATTTAAGGCTTATGGCTTTTCTTTCCTTTTCTTCTCTCAGTTGAACAAAAATCATTTTATAAACAATAGTATAGCACATGATACTGAGCTTACCTTTGATTTCAAAAAGCATGTTTTCACATCTTACTGTGTACAGTACCTGCAGGAACTGCATGTCAAAGCTCAGGGAAAAATACTGCAATGACATGATGTAGTGAAATTTTAATGTTGGTGTGAGTGACTTTCCTCCTCATAGTTAAATGAAAAAAGCTTACTTGTTTGTTACTGATTTTTTTTTTAAGTATGGTTTCACATGTTACTGTGTACAGGGCCTACAGCTAATACATGTTAAAGCACAGGTAAGATGTTGCACTGACAAATGTGGTGAGATTTTAATGCCATGCTGAGTGAATGTGCCATGTGTAAAAGTGAAAATTATTTTGTGTGTGTAGCAGAGTAGCAACTGCAGTAATTTAATTTGGCGTTAAAGTCTCTGGATAATTTATCTTTGACAATTGCTTCATTTAGTTATGTTTTGTTTCTGTGATCTAATCAGCACATTTTGTAATCTCTCACTGAAGGTAGAAAACATCTCATACTACATGCTATTTTTTCTCTATCCTCGATAACCTCTGACCTTGGCTAAGTCAGAGAACAGCCTTCTGTGAAATGAAACATGAGTTATTTGAGACCTTTTTACAGATACCTGCACACCAGCATTCATAAAGGCCTAGACACACACACACACACACACACAGGCGCACACACAGGCACACACAGAGAGCCACACAAAAACACATAAGTCGTAAGCACTGACCTCTACACCTGAATGACTATAAGAACGACCGTTAAACATGAAGATGGTCCTGTGACCCCGAAGTAACACGTCTCCTCTTTGCCATCGGTGGTCAATTGTACCTATTGATGTCAGTCTTTAGCCAATAATGATTTTGATAATGGAAGGCCTGTGTGAAAAAGACTTGAGGGGGAACTTCATCCCTGAGGGAGCAGTTATTCTGAGAGGGAATGGATGGTATGTCACATTGTGCTGTGTTGGGCAGAAACACAACAGTTTTATTAATGACAACCCGCTGACCTTTCCACCAATGCTCCCCTTCCTCCTCTTCCTTTCAGAGACTCACAACATCCAACACCTCCAAAACAGCCTAGTCTGTTAACATTGAATGAAATGCAGAAATTACACTGAAATGCAAATTGTGAACTATGGATGTAAACTGAGTACTGCTTCTGTATAGGGACTACAAGAGGCCTGAGCCCCCCTGAGAAAACAGTTCAACCACTGTTGACCATTATCTCATAGCATTTCTGTAGCTGCAATATATTATAGCTTTTAAGAATTAATTAGTCCAATTAAACTAATCATGTGTAATTTCTAATGTGAACAGTTGACCTTATTTTCTGTCAATAACTCATCAGGATTGCTCTGGACATGTGCAAAGTGAGTCTTATGTGGTGTTTTTTAGCACCACCCGACATGTAAACTGGTATCAGTCCATGTGGCTACAGGTTCACAAAACTGCTAGCAGAATTGACATGTCCAACCAACACTTCCCTGCCACCACCTTCTGCTAGTGTGAGCAATAGAAACACCCTCCAACAACAACAAAGTACTTTTCTCCCGCAGTACGACAGATTAGATGTGTGTAGAGAGAATAGGCTTAAATTTCTCACAAAGTGGTGAGTAGGGCTGGGCAATATGGCTATATTTTTTTATGACTTTTTTTTTTTTGTCATAGCAGCCAATGTTTATAATTATGACAATATAATTTAAGTAATTATTTCTTTACCTAAAAGATCCCTGCTTGCCTAAATGGAATTGACTGATAACTAAAAATTTAATTAAAAAAAATAGCAATAGCTGAAAATGTAATATAAAAATAATATCATTAATCCTGAATCTTAAATTTGTCATTTTCAAGCAACAGCATGTGTGACGCCTCTGTGTCTCTTACAGCCTAACACTAGAAAACAACGACGAAATGAAGAAAGAGAGAGAAAACAGGGAGGGGGGAGAGGAAGAAGAGAGAAAACTACAGAATGTGTTAAAAGTCTAGAATCGCTTCAGAACTCTAAACTGTGCAGTTGTTACAAAGCCGAACTGGCTGACCAATAGCACAATGTCAAAACTTCAGGATCTCACCAGAAAATGTCCAGACCACAGGGTGGACCCAACACAAGGTAAATAACATTAATGTTTCATGTAAAGGAGATGTATTCTCATGAATAACATGTTGCCTTTGAAGCGCTTAGAAGAAAAGCGTGATGAAATTGTATGAGTCCTACAAATATTATGTAACAGGATGCCGAAAAAAAACATGTTCACATCGTGTATAATCAGGGTAAAAATGACTAAATGGACGATATAATAATGAGAATGAAAACAGAAAAGAGCAATGAAAATAAAGACACGTGTTATTACCTAGCACAATTTTATCATATCTAATAACAATAGTGAATGTAGCTGACTGACAGAAACTGGGAGTTTGGATGTGTGAACAGATCTTTAGCACAAATCATTTATCTCTTTGTCACTTTGCTTCCACTAACACCTGGAGCTGAGCAAGTATGTTGTACAGCTCATTCTGCAAGTCCTGCTTATAAATAGCCCACAACCTGCATGTGCTGTTTGTGTATGGCTCAGGTCAGATTCAGATTTGATATAGAGATAAGTGTGATTAACAGGTCGGTCTGGTACTAAGATTTGCTAGTTTAGATTTGCAGAATTATTTATTTAGACATTATTTATTTATTATTAGTAGTAGTAATATTTCTATTTCAAATGTTTTCTTCAAAACGCAGAATGTAAAATAGCCCTTAAGTAAAAAAAGTAGATTTTCCTAAAAAGAAAATCCAATCAGTTGTTCATTTTAAGAGACTTGTCTCACTTTCTTTTTTGTATATTTACTACTGGGCCTGAAAAAAGTGAAATTATATATTACCCAAATACTTGATTAATCTTGAATAATTGATTATTAAAATAACCAATAGCCCTAGTCCACTCCACTAACAACTATCCTTGCTGTGAGTTTGGATGTATGTCCATTCTTTAGAGACCAGCTAATATTGGTTAGAATCACATTAATTCCAGTGATGTGACTGGGCTGATGGGTGCTATCAATCCATGTTTATTGACAATTTACTAACATTTCAAATTTTCTTATTGTTCAAAATTTCTATGGCGATGAGTGTTTATATAATTTATATCGGCCAGCCTTATGGTTTTATAACATTTGGCAGCTTACTCTCTTTTCCCTCCTGAAACTGCATATTTATGTCACATTTTATAAGTGTTTAATACTACAGTGTAATTTGAACACTGCTAGAGAACATCTCTTGTTACCTGACAGTCATTTTTATCCTGGCATTGGCCAGAGTGACAAATCAACCAATGCTGCAACTGCTGCACCACTGATAATATGAACCATGTTTGATAATGATTAAATAGCTTGAATGTTGCCAAAATTCAGTCAACAGTCAATTTGTTTCCTACCATTGTTGAACAGTAAAACATTTTCCATTGTGTCACTTAAAAGCCAAATAACTGCCTGCTTCTACTCAAGTCTCTAATTCATATATTCAGTATTGTACTGGGAAAATACGGTTCTCTCACCTAGCATAGCAGTAGCATTTTTAACTTCTCATATACGGAAGCTGTGTGAGAGGTGTCAATTATTTCTTTAGATGGATTTTGTGTATTTTCACAGCTGATGGTTCTGTTTCAAAACCATTTATTATTTTACATCTAAAATAATTTGAATAGGATATTAAAACTATCATGAAACCTCAAATTTAGTCCCTGATTAACCATGTACTGAGCCTCACCAGGAAGTAAATCAGCGTAACATCACACGCCGAAGTCTTGATTTTCTGGTTTCCAGCTGTGGGAGGGTGATACACACAAGAGCTAATGGTGATGTCCTACTTAAGAAAGAAATCACACTAATGATTGTAGCCTTGAAATGACACATTTGTGTAATCATTATATTTGGAATGATGCCCTTTTCACTTATTTTTGCATTCACTCTGGGGCTCTGCTTTGATCATTACCATTTTATGAACTGCCTTGATTTCTGCAGAATAGACAGCATACTGAACACTGCTGTATTAATAATCATTTCTAAGTGAAGACTGCATCTGTCATTCTCCTCTCAAGGTAATAATATTGGCAAAAATTCAAAAACAAAAATGCTTAAGAGTAAAACATTTCACTGTAACTCAGATACTTATCTACTAATCATCTTTTTATTTAGCATCATCAGTCAGTGGTGAAGTTGCAGAAGAAGAGAAGATTACACACATTCACCCCAAAGTTAGTCCAAATGTTGGGTTGGGTTTCCTGCTGGTCTGATTCAAAAAGCAAATTAAAGGACTTGAACATTTTTAAGTAGTAATTCATATTGACACATTGAGAATCAACCTGGCCATACCTACAGTATAAAGTAGTATAGTACAGAATTCAGTATGAGCAGTTCTGAATATGACAGCACACTGGGCTTTATATCCCTTTCAATATTACCTTGATGCCAACTTTGCAAATCGCAGTTTCAAACGAATCATTAGAAAGAAACAAAAATGACAATAATCTTCAAAGAATATCCATTTTGATGTCTCCTCTGTGTCTGATTTTCCGGAGGACACACAAAAACACACTGATAATTTTATCAAAGCATATGTCTGACATATTTGGTTTCTAACTGGATTTATTCATTTGTCGCTTTTTTTTGTCCTTGTCCCTTAGCAGCAGCACGTCAAACAGATAATCAATAGCCTCCTGTGGCTTGCTCACCAGCATGCTACATAATGGTCAGGGTTGCCAGTTTGCTGAACACACCTCATTAACCACTGGTTGCAGTGGTTTGGCTTTTTCAGTGCAGCCCCAGCCCCTAGTCAACAGTAAGACTAATGCACCTGCCAGACATGACAATGACACACATATTTCAGCCCTGCTGCCAGTGCAAGAGGGGCAATATTCATAACCTAAACTCACTCAAATCATTAAAAACTTGTTTATTTTTATCAGCTATTTGTATTTTATGCTCAAATATCCACAAATAAAAGCACATACTGTATATGGCTTTCTGTGTGTGACTGTAAAGTGGAGTACAAGTGTGATCAGTATTTTAGAAGTACTAGAAATACTAGCTAGGTGAAAACCAAGTCAATGTTATACCGCACATACTGTCTCTGCAGAAACAGAGAATATTAAATATATAAATATAATAAAAAGAAATTAACATGTGGGAGGCTGAATACAAATAAGCAGGGGAGAGAATAGAGAAATGGTTAGAGAGAGACAGCTATTGTTGTGTGAATAGTAAAGGATAGAGAAGATAATCCAGATACTGTTGTCAGCAGTTCTGCCTCAGTGTGTGCGTGTGTGAGATGGAGAGAGAGACTTAAATGTTGTATTATTTAAAGTTAAACATATATGGTGTGCTCTGCTGTGTTTTGTGAAAAGCTGATTTCCTATCAACAAATCATTATCAGGGAGAACAAGGAATGTGTCTTCTCTGTGGTGCTAATAGTTTATTTATTCATTATAGTGCATATTCATGTGCCTGATGAAAGTCCCGCAAAATGGACAGGCAGAAAAAAAACTGCATGGACAGATCAGTACAAAAAATGCAATCAACATGGAAATAGCCAGTTACAAGACAGAGTTAGCAGCATGAAAGGACTAATGAGCAACTGAAGATTATGATTAATATCCCCAGTTATTAAGGATACATTCTGGGTACGGTTTTTATTTTTTATTACAAATTCTTCAGTGCTTCAGTGATAAAAGAACAGGGCGCGTAAGCTTTAAGACTCATGTCTTCAAAGCATAAACATTTCTTTATCATCTTCTTTACTCTCAGTGAATCAAAAAGTTATTTTTTTCCCACCTCTTACTTGACTGGACAACCTTCCTTACAGAAGATTTTGTTTGGCTCAGAGGATAACGTCATGCAGTTCCTGTCATACGGGAAGATGCACAAAGGTGCACCCATGCATTTTGGGATACAAATGTGTGTACATACATGCAGACTCACTCACACACTGGCTCTTTTCACCCAAACACTCCAATGTTATGATGTTGAATCTAAATAACTGAAATGGAGTCATACCTGCACTGTATTCCCCAAACTAATTAAGTGAAGCAGAGATGGAGACTGTGCGCATCAGGTCCATCATGTCATCATGTTAGTCATCTTGTTCATCTCATTTCATTTCCTACAAGCGATAAAACATTCAATGCTATTCCCCAGCACAGCAAATATCAAAGCGAAGGCATTAGATAGATGCTGAGATAATTTCTCAATAATGTTGAGATTCTTTAGGCAGAATTATGGTTGCTAGGAAAATGGTAGGAAGCAGACTAAAAGTACATGAAGTATGTTATTTATTTTTGAAGAAATGATCTCATAATCTATATTTCCTCCCAAAAAAAAATCTGTCAGAGCACAGTCAATCTCTGCTCCACTTTTGATATTATTGTTCATTATTAAACCATGTCTGCAGTCCTGTTCAGCACAGAATGGAAGATATTACTACTTCCACAGCTTTGTATTGTGACACCTGAATAGGGAACATTTCTGGTTATGAGTTTTTCCTCTAAAAGAACTGATTGGTTATTGTTATTATGTGGTGATGTGGAGTAGCACGCAATATTATTGCTTCTGAAAAGGAGGTTATGATTCCAATACGGGTTGTTTTATAAGTTTAAGAGAAATGGTTTAACATGTTCAAATGTCTTTCTGACTGTTAACCCCCACATAAAACCACAACATGTCCTTTTTACACTTTGTTTTGTATATTGATTGAACAAACAAGATAAAAACTTTTAAGTACTTTAGAGCTTTGATGTGCTGGCAGATGGTTTTTTGTTACCTTTGGATTGAACCAGGCTAGCTATTTCCAGTCTTTATGACTATATGATGTTTGGCTAAGATTTAGCAATAGGGCTACCATATTTATCTTTAGCAAACATATCCCATGACTGACTTTACATATGTTTGTATATATTATACAGTTTTAGACACTGTCATTTTTAAAACAACACGTTTAGAGGATTGCACATCCTTGGCAGAGATATGCATTCTCTGAATGTTTTCTAGTTTGACAAAAATTGGCACTGGTTTATAACTGCTTAGCTAAAGTTACAGACACAGCAGAAAATATCTGGAAACTGAACAAGAACTAAAGCAAACTGAAGACAGCTGTATACAGTAAGGCCATAAGCTCAGAAAACACAATCAAAATTTGGCCTTGATATGTCAAATGCAGTGATGAGATGCATGTGCCTCATTTCAGCTGAATCATTGCTTACTCATTTTAGGCATAAAGAGTAAATACAGTAGATCAGCAACTTAGAAAGAAGAATGTAATGGGAAATGATAAATTATTTCTACCCCCAGATAAGTTACTCTATTGAATTTTCCTACTTATCATCTATCACTGGAGTCCTGTGAGGCATAGCAGAGTGTGGTTTAGGCCTCAGTATATCAGATCCTCTGAGCTGTTATGTTACTGTACATAACATTAACTTATATAATACTCTACTCTGTGATCCTTTGCTTTTAACACTTCCATTACAGACTAAACCCACACATTACAGAATATTTTAGCATAGTTGGATATAAAAGGTGACAAGAGAAACACAAGAGACACCAGGGAGAGGTGGTATGATATGAGGAGAGTGACTGAATGGAGGGGCTGCACAGATGGGTTCACGATGAGGAAGGGAAATGACTGTGACTTGGATTTTCATGACAGACGAGGCAGAGGGAAAGACAGCAAGACTACGTTGGGAAAAGATGAATGTTGCATCATTCTCATGAAGACCTGGGACAGAGAGAGAGCTGAGGTGGGGAGAGTGAGGAAAAAATAGAAAGATCCAGTTGTAGCAGCTGCTCATAAGTTCTAAATATTGACAGTATATATAAAGTGGATCTATAGGCGTCACATCAACCATCACATTACATTCCCATTAAAGAAAATATTTTAAACAAATGTTTTTAAGTTAACAAAACTGATCAGCCAGTCTCAGGTTAGTCAGCTGGTAAACTTCGAGTGAATGAGAGATAATAGATTGTCGCTTCAGTCCATGTACTCATATTATAAATCACAGCATTTTGCGTTCATGTAATCGCACAGGCTGATATCGCGATTACGATTTTGTTTCGATTAATTGTGCAGCCCTAGTTTGAAGTCCAATGTTGAGGTCAGCATCATATTTTCCAATTGGAGTTTGGGGTGTTGCCTTTTTCCTGCTACCAAAGATGGAGCTACCTAATTAGGAATCTACTGTATAGTGCAAACCAATTTAAGTTACTGAGATCATAATGTCTTTTGTAATTCAATTGCAAATAGTATCTAGCAGCAGTCAGGGGCATTGCCTTTACATCCACACTGACTTCAGCCTCCAGCCATTCTATTTGCCATCTGGTTCAAACTCAGTTATACTGTAGTTGTGTTTATGTATTTATGTAGCAGAAACTTAATACAACACTAAATAAAACAGGTTTTGGACACAAAAAAATCAAGTCCTCCACATTTCATGGTGCTCCCAAATCATATACTACGTGAGTATTTTCAGATGTTTGTTGAGACATCTTCTAACTTGTTATTGTTGCCAGAACAATAACAATTTGTCTTCAAAAACTTTGAAAGGCAAAGAAAACTATTCATATCACCATGTGACTCACCATATGGTCTAAGGTTAGCTTAGGCATAAAAACTTGTTTTGACTAAGGTTAGGGAAAGATTTTAGTTATACTTGAGTTAAGAAAACAACAGTGACTGTTAAAAGTTAAAGAGAAAATAAGATATTAGGGAATACTGTCAATATATCAGTAGTGGTAGACGTTAAACCTCGTCATTTGCATACTTCAACTACTATATGGCAATGAGCCTCAACAATAACATTTATCCAATCCAAACCAATGTTATCACAGATTTTAACTACATATGAAATGCAATTTTATATACATAGCCTTAAATTAGGGGAAAGTCATAGCGTAGCACCCAGAGTGCAACACATTACCTATTGTAGCTACTAAACTTTCATTTTGGGCATTACAGCAAATCACAGCTAATGAAATGTCTTGTACACTATTGATTTCATTTACTGAATAATGCTACAGATGTGTTTTTTAGCAGATAATTTACACCTTACTAAGGTCTTAACTAGTTATGGCTTAATCATCTGTACATCTGAGCTTCTTCTATGAAAACAGCTGCTTACTGTGGCTGGAAACGACACTGATGACAGTGGAGAAAACAAATTAAAACAGTAAAGTCACGGCCCATAAAACAATGAGTTAAAAGAAACACTGCAGAAGACCTCTTTTCACATTAGACAGTCACAGCATTAATATTCAAATACTGATTTTCCAGCAGCTAAGTTTTAATGCTACACAGTAACTTGCACTGTTCAGTAAACCACTTGTCTAAAACTAGACACTGTAGTAGCTAAGATGAAGGACTTTATCCACATACCTAGAGATGAAGGTACAAATGCTGTTGCATATGCTGCTACACAGTTCTGTGTGCTTTCTCCTTCCTCTCTTATATCTTCTCTATGCAGTGTTTTCTACTAACTTTGCCCCTGCACATACAATCACTTACTATTTTCTCCTTCCCCTCAGCCGTGTTTTCTCTTCACATCCTCTCCTCTCTTTTCTCCTCACTCTATTAAAAACGGTTGCCTCTTCTCACCTCTGCTCGATCTTGCAGGTTTATTTTAGTCCTGTGCCTGTTAGCACAGCAGTACACAGTGCCTGTCACCCTTATCCACCACTCACACGTTCCCTCTTTGCACTACCCTAAATAATCTTCTTTCTGGTAATCTTCATCTCCTATACTTCTTCCCTCCTGGTTGGTCATCTCAGTGTTATTTCTTCTTCCTCCACTCTCTGTCTGCATTTTTTCCCCCCAGTCATTTAGTAGATATTTTCAAGTGAACGTTTTGCCTTTAGCCTCCGTGCAGGGGTTAGTCGGTGCCAGGGTGCGAGGACTCAGCCTGAGAGGTTGCGCGGGGGTTACTGCCACTGTGGAACTATAATTACCTCAGCTGTCAGTCAAACAGCAGTATGTCCACATACACACACAGTCTTCTGAAGTCAGTGGGGTTTTAATTGTATGTCTGAATCTTATACATAGAGGAATGTACTGACACTGCAGCTTCTGTCCATTATCCTGCTGCGTGTCAACGTTCCACTCCTCGAGTCACTAAAGGCAGACTTATGAGAATGACTAAAAAGCAAATTATCTGGTGTGTAATATGTAAATTTCTGTTAATATTTGTACTCCTGTTCATGTATGTGCATGCATCTGATTAATTTGCTTTTAGAACAGCACTAACGTCTCTGCGGGGCAGTTCTGTCTGTGTCGACGCGTGTGTAAGATACTTTTGGGTTACCAAAGGTCATCTTTTTAGATTCGCCTTGTGCACGTGATTGCATTGCTTGCGGAAACCTTCAGACATCAGAAAAAAATGAGCTAATTAGGGGTGCCTGGCTGATTCTTGAAGGAATTTTCGTATAAGGCTGCACAGGGATTGTGGTGGGCGTGCTACAGTATAAAACAAAATATCTGTAGGCCAGGGATTTAGTATTAGATCTGGTATTAACTTAATGGTGTGCAGGATATTACACAGACAGACATCTTTGGGGTATGGCAACAGTTAATAGAGAAATATACAATGAAAATAAAACCCTTACACTCACGTTTTTACACAGATTGCAAATATAACCTGTCAGTCATCAGAAACATTTATCACGCAAAGTACTAAATTGTTAAAATGTCATTCCCACATTGTTGGGGAAGGGAAAACACAATTTCAGTTGTCATTGTAAACAACTGCAAAACAAACCAATAACCAATTATTTTTTCATTCAGCAGCAGTCTCCAGCTGTGACAAATGCCTCAAAATTTTGTTTACATTTCATTAAAGGACACATGTGCTTTCACTGGGATATATTTAGCTTCAACGTGCCTCATGTATCAAATGGGTTTTATTATATGTTGCTGCAGTGTTCTTATTCAGTCACAGTGCAGTAATTGGGGAAACAAAGTCCAGTCCATTTAAAATCTAGTTTTGATCTCATAAACCTTGAAGGATGCCAATTAGAGAGTGAAACACAGTTGAGACAACAACATTGTTTGGAGTGCAGTTAATGCTGCTAACATAGTGCTGCTTGTATACTGAGTGTGGATTCTGGGAGAGCTGTGTTAAATATTTCAGCTCATGTTCTTGAAGGCTTTTGCTGTACAGACAGAGACAGACTATTGATGTGTTTAACAGCTAAAAGATGGATGAGGATAGATCAAACTAAACCAAAATGGCAATAACAGTTTCTAATCTTTGTTTTTCACTGTAAAAAATACTGAGCACTTCTGTCACTGAAAACAAAAGCGCGAGTCGGAAAAACTCAAATGGTTTGGACTGAGACAGAGTAATGGAAAAACTGAGCAAGTCCCAGAGTGCTGAGTGATTTGGATCCCAGCTGACTCCTGCACAACAGTTACAGCAACAAGGAAGAGCTCAATGTGGAAAAAGAAATCACCTCAGTTGTTATTTCTTTTAAACCTTCATTTCATGTATATCTTACTTATCATCTTTTCAGCTTTTATCTAATCTTTTCCTTTCTTTGCTGTGTTTACTCTCACTTAACTGGCCCCAACCAGCGTATGCATGTCTGGGATTTAAAACGAGTGACAAGCACAATTCTGACGTTCTTTTCCACCTCTGCCTGCCTTTTTTCTGTCTCCGTCTCAACAACAAGATGGATTCAGTCTCAAATACCATCACAGAAAGCAGGGAGAGGCTGCATGGCTATTATTTTCAGCTCTCTCCATGTCATAATACGCTCAGCTCTCTGTGTTGATGTGTACAATAAACTTATCAGAGAAACACCACAGGAGGTCTTTGCAACACTGGGAGTGGTGCAGTAGGGAAGCCAGCTTAGGAGCTTATGGAGAGCCAACACAGCTGTTACAGACAAAACAACATGGAGCTGCATTATTCTGCATCCTATTCACTGCCAAGCATGGCAAAACATGCAGCTCTGCTTTCCCATAACTGTTTAAGACAATTAATAAATAACAAAATGAGTGTAAAATTTTGTGAAAAGTTCTACCTTGAATTGTCTCTTAGTGTCTGTCCCCGCAGATAAAGTGGAGTTATTTCACTGCAATAATATATTTTTTTCCAACTGTGTTAAAGGTCTCGCTCATTGAATTCACAGTGTGTTTCAAATGCATTGATTTATCCATTTTTGGATAGATAATGACATTACTCAGCAAACTGCAGGGCACAAAGTGCGTAAAAGGGCATAAACAGGTGCCAAATGTTGCACCCAAGAGTGTCTCTCCCCATTTACAGTTTCCTGTTTTACATTCTGGTGAAAGTCTATGAGTGTTTACTTCATTATTCTAGTCCTTTTCCCACCACTCTCAACCCCCCATCGCTCTTCTTTCCTCTCTCCCTTTTTTACATGCCTTGTCCTCTAATCTGACTTTTTTTGAGTAGCATAGAGAGAGAGGACGTCTCCAGGAGATTTGAGAAGCCCATAAAGTAAAGCAGCTCTCTTCCAAAGGCAGCTAAGAGGCTCAGGGGAGGATGGCAGTTGCCGTCTTCTTCCAGAACATGTGCCTCAAAGCAGTGACATGGTGTCACTGTGAGGAGCACAGAGGAAAAGAGGAGAAAGTGAAAAAAGCAAAAGGCGAGAGAAAGAGAGAGACAGAAAAGAAAGAACTTGGTCAACTTGTCATCCATTATAGATTGCCTATTATTCATTCAGGCCCATCCCCGCCTTATGCTGGGCTGTTCTCCCCCTTTCATCTTTACTCTCTTACTCAATCTTTCTGCATGTCTGTATCTGTCTCTAGGCAGAAAACCCACTGTGCAGTATTTTGGGTTCTCCATAAGGACAGATCTGCCTTGTAAAATAAAAGCATAACACTGTGTACTACAACACACACATCACAAAATACATTAGACTACAGTGTCAGTCTAGAGAGTTGAGACAATCAGCACACAACAAAAGAACAAAGTACATGCCAACAGAATATGGAATTAACTAATTAAACATTCAGAACTTTACTGATCCTACAGTAGATCTGTTCATACAAAAATGATAAACTGTAATATCTGAAATTATATGTTTTCATAGCCATCTATGTTGGCTCTTCTCATAATGTGACTTAAAAGTGTGCATGGCACCCACGTGCCTGTATGCTGCAACTAATGATTATTTTGGTAGTCGACTAACCGTTCAATTTTTTTTCGATTAGTCACGATTATTTAATGCCTGACTATTTTGATGCCTGCGACCTGTGGTTGCACATCCTGTTCTGATGTTCATGTGACACTAGAAGTCGCT
>JAUMHL010000006.1:15863426-15874847 GCA_032362345.1 Sandelia bainsii | reverse complement strand
TCTACACATTCATTCTGATCAATTTGATGTTATGAAATCTGCTTTCCTTTCACAAACATGGTCATTTCTATGTGTGTACAAACTTTCGACTGGTAGTGTAGGGCGTTGAGACAGACACGATGGATTTTTAGAGAACTATTTTGTTACAAAAACAACAGGACCTCCTAAATGGGAGGGCAAACGGACCATGATCAGAATCTGAAGACAGCTAATGAATAAACAGAACGCAACATCACAGAAACCGTAACAAACTAGAAACCAGAAGGAGAACACGATGAGAGAGGTTTTCAGATGATTCTAACCTTCACAGAAGCCAAATACAATGACTGATGACAGAGAATAACCAGTAAAGTTCAGATTAGCCAGATCGGATGACTGATTGAGCAAGTTTAACCGACAAGCTCTTCCCGCTTCACTCATCTTTCTTTAGCTGATGGAGAAAAGCTGCGACACCTCCTCCTATTTTCCCTTTATACATCCTTCCTTTCTCTTCCTGCGGCCTTATCATATTTTCTGACTGATGTCTCTTCCATGCTATTTCTCAGTCTCTCCACCTGAATGTATTTTCCTCCACTGGCATGGTGTGAAAAATGTCAACAAGAAAAAGCAATCTGAAGGGGAAGTGTAGCACTTTGCTACGCTAATAACATGCTAATGGTGTTGTGAAAACGGCTGAACTGTTGTCAGTTGAAAGCTATTAGAAACAGTTCTGTTTGACACTGTGGATTTAGATGGAGGAATTTGATCCAGCAATTTCATTCCAAAGCTGTATACTGTATATGTAGTTGAGCTCTAACGTCATTAATCATTCTGTTGCTGTAGCTCTCATATTTGTCAGCTGCTGGATAACTCACTTTGGGACGAAACTGATTGTGTCAAGCGCTGACAATTCTATAGTGCTTAAAATCATTCTCCATAGGGAGCTTGTTTAATAAGAGAGCTGATGCCAATCTCCCCTTCTTGTTTTGGCCAATCAGGCTGAAAAATGGGCAATGGCAGGCTGTGATTGGCTCAGTCAAAGGCGAGTGTGCAGTAACAGCATGTTATCCGTTAAAACAGCCCGGTGACAGATGATCCCTCAGACATGTCACTGCACTGAAATCGCTCATTTCACTTGTCATTCTCGCTATTTGGATTTGCAACCCCTCATTTCATACGCCTTCTGCCCCCTTCCTCTTTTGTGTGTGTTTGATTTACAAGTGTAATGCCTGAGCACGAGGGAAATTTTCTCGCTCCGAGAACCTGAAAAACAAATACTGTGGAGACAAGGTGCAGGAACACAAACAGTCATAGCTATGAATGATTTATGTAATAATAAGTCCTGATGTACTTTTAACAGTCTTTGTAATAGAGACAGATGGGAAACTAAACGAACAACAGGGAGGAGAGTGGAGGAGGGTGACAAAGGGTGATTCATACCTGCAGTGTAAAGCAGAGAACAGGAATGATTTAGTCACAAGAAGAGAAAGAAAGATTTTCCTTGTGCTGAAGGAACTGGACAAACAGCTATTAAGAGAAGAACCAGCTTGCCCCTTTAAACTGCATTTTCTTTTCCTTTTCTGTGATAGCTGTGTGATTCCAGTGATAGCTAGACACAGCAGAGCAGGAGGGCAACCAGCACCTCAGCAACTGTGTGTCCTTGCACACAGAAACGCAAATACACACACGTCCATATGAACCATCTCTGTAGATGCATACTGTAACTCATATTTTATAGTTTTTATATAGTTTACAGTAAACAGATCATATCAGATGCTCAGATAATATTTTGGTTATTGGAAAGTAAAGGAAAAGAAACAATGACTGTGCCCCAGAGTACCTCTTAGTAATTCATATAAGCTTTCTTTGCACTACAAATGGTTTTCGTAAATCCAATATTTTCACCTGGATTGCTGTATAGATTTTTGTTTTCTAATTTTAACCTATTTTAAGACATGTTGCTGTGTTGATTAAAGAGCGTGTGGATAACAGCTTCCTGTGTCCTTGCATGCCTGAATGCATTAGTCTTTGATGCCTGAGACTTCAATGAGGAGGTGCCACACCTCCTCATCGAAGTCTGAACATGAACCCTACTTCCCACTGACACACGTCACTCTGTTGGTCTGTCTTATCGTCATGGTTTCAGAGAAGCAGGACGAGGAGAGCAGCGGTGGTACTGTATGCCTGCTCACATCTTTCCTCCACTAGGCAGGAGTTAAACAGTGAAAGCTGTGACCTGCATCATCTGATTATGCATGTGGTCAGTGTGTGTGTCTATATGAGAAGGAGGGGTGGGCAAAGTTTTTCTGAGCATAATTAGAGCTTGATTAGTGTTGAGATAAGCTTAGCCTTTCAAATGACCCAATTACTGCATGCAAAGAGAGTAGAGGTTATTTTTGCATTTTCTCTCTCGTGTGTATCTTTGCCTCCTCTGTCTTCTCCCCCTAAGCACACAGACACAAATGAAGTCACCCTGCATTACTACCCCAGCTGCCTTGTGTGTGTACATTTTAATGGGCCAGTATGTTGTCTGCTCAACAGATGTCACAACACTGGGACGGGGGCTGAGGAGGCTGACGCAGAGAATCAGTCCAGTAAGAATATGAGGCAGTGGAAAAATAGACCACACAGGGCAGGCGCTAATTATAAAGATATCTAGGTATCTAAAGAAATATGTTTCAAGCAGGTCTTCTCTGATTTGTTAAACAGGCGAGGAACCACTTAAAGTGTCTCATGATAATGAACATTGATTTTTCTTTCAACTTTAAGCACTTTAGTTCCCAGCAGGACAAAGAAAAGACAACGCTGCCGCTATTCTAATGTAAAAGAGTCTATATTTTCATGTTATAATATAACATTTATAAAAACTGGTGGATTTGCAGTGCCTTCACAATGACTATTATGCCATACATCCTGAAGACAGCCAACGATGAACTGTACATACATTGAGAAGCTTGTCTGGCAAATTTGGGCTTTGTTGATCAGATTTTGGTCAAAGGTCACTGTGACATCTCAGTTCTTTTCTTGTCAATGCATTTATCTTAGGAACACCTGTGGAAAATTCACTCAATCTGGCACAAATGTCCAGTTGGACTCAAGGATAAACTGTTTAGAATATGAGTCTGGACAGACATGCATGTAAACTGCAACTTGACTGGTTGACAAAGGCAGTAATTCCAGGTCGTTCAAGCACTCTATAAAATGTCAGAAGCTGGTGAACAGATGGCATTACAATTTCTTACAGCTCAAAGTGGTGTTTTCAAATTGTTTTGTCTGACCAGTAGACTCCAGTTTTCTATCATTTTTGCTTAAAAAATAGCTTTGAATCAATTACATCTGCTCATGATTCATTTCTTAATTGACTTAAATGTTATCAACTCTACACATGATTTCTAGTAAATTAGATAAAATGCTTCCTCTCAAGGAGGCCATTCACTTAACTGCTTTGCTTCATGAATAATTAAAACAGTAACAATTCTAAGGCTTGTTTCAGATTGCACATCAAAGACAAAAAGGACAAATTATAGAAAGCCCCCCTCAAAAAAATACATTTTAGATTTGGATGTGTAGACTCTTTAAGGTCTGTAGTATTTTTTGTTCTTTAAGCCATATCTCAAAAGCCTTACTACCCAACTGCCTTGTAAACAGATAGGATCAAGGATCAAGACAGGGATAAAGCTACTATCATGTCTGTTTCAAGAAATCAATTGTTACTCCTACTCTGCCTGCTCAGCCAGTGATTTGCTTGTAAGCTTTGTTTGAATTTTTTTGTTTGGGGTCACAGAAGTGAGACATTAAATAAAAGAAACTTTAGTACAATAGTAACTCCTAGGCCACAAAGAATCAGTGGTGCATAGCCGCCAGCATTGACCTGATTTGTTTCCAATATGAAGATGGATGTAATGGTTTTGTACTATATTACATGAGAGGGAGGATTATATAGTGCAGAGATATTTCAGCTGTGTCTTTGAGGCAATGACACCATTTAAATCTCTCATTAACTCTGCCAGAGATTTATCACCATTTGAATGAGCAACAGTAAATGATCTTTGGGATTATACTAAGCTAAATCAACTACCAACAAGAGAGGAGCAGCATCTATATTGAGTGTCTGAGCTAGGCATCACTCTGCTTGCAGCCTTGTCTCATGCTCTTCCTACTTGCCATTTCATAAATTCGACTGTCATTTTTATTCTTTTTCACTCTGTTTTGCCCTGCCTTTATTTATTTTTTTATCATTTCAGTTTAAATCCTGCCACTGCTGCTTAATTAGGGTTGATTGTCTGTGCCTGTGGCTGCGTGTGTGTGTGCACTTTTATCCACAAGAAAATATGTATTTTAGTGTGACTATAGCTTTTCTCTCTGCAAGCGAGTATGTATGTGTGTTATGTGTAATCAAGTTGCAAGTGATTATGTGACTCACCTCACATCAGAATTACTTGGCAATTCATGCAAAGTCACAGTTGTGTTCACTGCAGAGTGGACAGGCATTTAAACACCTGCCTATATAATGGTCTGTGCTTCGCAGTAGAAAAAAAGCTAAAAAGGATGATGTGGAAGACAGGGCTTCCACATCATCCTTTTTTTTTTTAAGCTAGTCTCACTTGCTTTCCCCTCTTTCCCTCCCACACTGCCATGCTGTGCCTCTCTACCCTTGACTCTGCTTTCATGTTTTAAGAGCACCTCATTCCCTTTGAGCATGATATTGCCCCTTCCTCCCCCCCTCTTGCTCACCTCATCTCCTTTTTCCTCCTTCTCTTACATTCCCCGCTCTGTTACTTTTTTCTTGTGTTTGCCAGAGTGACAGGTGTCTTCTCCAGATGCCAAGTTGCTGTTGTGAGGCAGTTGTGACGATACCCCGACAAGCAGCATGTGTATATACTTGTGTGTTGTTGTTTTTTTTCTTTTCTGCATGTGTTTTGGTGTATACATTATGCCTGGTGTGGAAGGATGGCAAGGAGAGACAGAGAGAAGGGAGACTTATAATTGAGCCCCGGCTGTGCTTGATGAAGCTTTCAACAAATATGTAACCAGGGAAGCCAAGATGAGAATTTAGACAAACAACCAGCAGGGAAATAGACACAGAGACAGAGAGAAAGAGCGAGTTTTGATTAATAAGGCATCACTTGCTGAAATGGACACTCAATGGTATGAAGTGAAAGCTACAAATGTATACTAACACAGAGGATAAAAGGACATCATCGCCTGTGTGATTATGATCCAGTCATGTGTGTATTTCTAACAAAGAAATCTTAATGCAGCAGCAGACAGAGATATTCAAAGCCTAAGTGAAATTTTAATTTGCTCCACACTTTTTTTATAATGGGATATAAACTAAAATGAAACTGCAGCTATTGTGCATAATTAGTTTTTGGTCACATTTGCAGAAACCAACATGTCCAAAATATGTATGATCATTATCTATATATGCTTAATCTAGGTGCAGTTATGGAACAATGTACAGTGTTCAAATGACAAATGGAACTAAGAGGAAAATGCAGCGGTTAATAACATTAGGCTCATGCCTGTGTTGGTCAGAACTTTGTGAACTAATTGTTGTTATTGTACCAATATAATTATAGCACTGGCAATAGCTAAGAATGCTTATGACTGGGGTGCTGTCACAGAAGACAAATCAATAAAACTTAAATTTCTCTAGACCATTACACAAAGGGTATACAGTATATGATTTCTGCTTGACTTTACAACAACAGTTTGACAAATGAAAATGTCCATTTCAGCATACTAATATCTTCATACGCAAATTAAGTCCACCAAGAAATGGTTTTGACAATCTGGTGTGGAGGAACTTTACAGAGCCCTGTCCACAACCCCATCCAACACCTTTGGAATGAATTGGAACAGCAACTGCAAAACATCTGACCTCACGAATGCAAATCCCCGCAGCCATCTAGCCATGTTCCCAACTCTTATTGCCTTAAATGCCTTCCCAGTATTTTGGGGACATTTTAAGCCTTTGTGACTAATTGTGGAAATGAGAAAGAAGGATCCAACAAAGGTCCCTGGCTGGACTAAAACTACTGTCTGAGCTATGAGGAGCACCACTGCAGCAAAGCAGCGCCTGAGGTTTTTGAATGTTGTTATAAAAATGACAAGCTCTTTGGGTGTAATGTGCAGGTATGCACATGTACTGCATGTATGTAAGTAGTCACTGAAGATTACAGTCATTTTCCAATATTATCATTTTGTTATGTTATTCATATTAGCTGAGCAGGACAGAAGAGATTTCTTTCATTTGATTGCTCCTTTTTTTCCTTTTCCCATGGTCAATTAATTAAACTGCAAATTATGTAGCTCAAGCAAACATAAGACAATTAAACTGCAGCCCACATACTTACTCTCCGTCTTTGTTCAACAAAGCACCTGGTTGACAAAAATTGCTTAACATATGTTAATTTTAAGAAGGTGTTAGGTATCAGATGAGTTTTAAAACATTACACTCCTTCACCAAAGATTCACACCAGGCACAAATCACTTTAATGTAATCTAACCCTGATTAATTTCCATATATAACTGCAGTACACGGAGAAATGCATCATGAAGCATCACTGGCAAAACAGACTTTTATGTAACTTGATGCTCCTTACTGGGAGCTGTTACAGGTTTGAGGCTTGGCTTAAAGCCAGTTTGATGCCTCGCCTAATTGCTGATTTGCAATTTGTTATCTATTTATGTATTCCTGACTGTGCTAGTGCTGAGGAGCTAAAGGCAGTCAACAATCTGCAGTTGTAAACTCAAGGATGCTGACTGTATTCGTGTTAAAAGATGTTTGAAAACTTGTTTTTAAGCATTTGAAAACAAGAAAACTGGAATTTGTTGCTTATGCAGTATTATCCCTCACTAGTACTGAGAATATATTTCAAAAACATGCTAACTGTGTATGCATTATCTAAATCCTTAGCACTGTAACCATTGAATAAACCTTTTTTCTCCTTTGCCGCCTCAAACGTACCACTACACGTGCACAAAGATAACATGTTTTACAAGGAAAATGCTAAATAAATAAAATGCCTCACTAACTGGGTGCTAGTGGGAGTTTTGCTGCCCCCGGTGTCAAGGCCATATGGCAGTCAACAGCTTTCCTATCTAATATCATCACTTACATCTCTGTATCTGCAAACTAAGCACCCACAGTTAATCTGCAAGCAGAGATGCATAAAGATCTGCACACAAGATTCCAAAACATACTGTGCCAGTAGTTCTAATACAGGTTAAATTCAGCCCGTTGAAAAATTTTAATGTTTTACCAATATAAATCTTACACAACATCCAAAAACTAAACTAAACATAACTAAACATGAATTTTAAGATTACAAATGTCCAGGAGTCGTAATACAATGCATAAATGTACAAAAAAATAAGGCCACCATTTTGTCTTGTTTACATACTGACACTACTTAAACTTTTAATCTGGCCAAATACACTCTTTAATACTCAAAACTTCATTAAATATCATCAGGCTTAAAAGGAGTAAACTGTGATGAAATTATACATGCTACCAACCTGTTTTATACAGGAAAAAGCAGAGACAGGATACGTTAGTTGTGTTCTTTCAGCAGGCTGTTCTCTGATAAACTATGGCTCACTTTGGTAAATCCTTCGCCTGGTGGCACAATTTGGTCATCACAATGTAAATACAATATGGCACTCAAATACATCACCAAAATACATACATTTGTCCATTCTTTACACAAAGAAATACACAAAATCATACTTTCACTCCACAATTGTCACAGTACATTGTTGGCTGTCACACACAACTAGTGATATTCATCTTTTCCAACACACATGTACATACTATATTGCACAATACATTACATAGAAAATGTAATAGGAAAGAATGAACAGGGCAAAGAGGAGGAAGAAAGAATTCACATTTAAAGAGATAAAGATACACAAAAAAATGTAAGACTGCAGGGTAAACAGAAGGGAACAAGGAAGCAAAAGCAATTGGAAATGCAAACTAATGCTAGAAGCACTATCACAAATATGTGTCAAGCAGACTTATAATGGGGCCAGTAGGAAGATTGTTGAGTAGTAAACTTACACTAACAACTGAAAACACACAGTTATGATTTGTGATTCAGTTGATCTGAACAACTCAAACTGTGATAAAGCTTAAGTTTTATTATTTATGGAACCCCTTCTAGTCAAATGTAGATGCCCCCTTGCTGCGTCACCCATTCAAATGAGTTAGACGCGCTCAGCTCTTCCACAGAGAGTTAAAGTCTTTGTGAACACAGCCTAAACATTCTGGAGAAAGGATGCAGAGAAGCATGAAGAAAAGGGCAAAGAATGAAAGATATGAGGAAAGAACAGAGAGATAAAATCATTTTGATACCCTGAAGGACTGAATATATTCTGCATGTTAGAGCTTATAACAATAATGTCTGACCAATCAAGCCTATAGGCAGACTGTGAGAAAAAGATCAGTGTGAAACAGATAATAGCTACAAAACAATGATGGGAGGGAAGAAAGAGACAGGGGTTACTAGGAAGGGAGAGGACTGCACATGTGCAATACTGTAAAATAGCTGTTTAAATAGCGTTTGCAATTGCAACAAGTAATTCAAAATATGCCGTTTTACTCGTGCATCATAATATGGTTTGTTTTTCATGTTTCATGTTCCATGTTTCATAAATTAATTACAAATTGTGTTTACAATTCACTGTTAAATAGTAAAACCAAGCACGATATTGGCAAATACCAACTATACATATTTCTAAATTATAAATATTAACTGATTAATACAGTGTTAAAGAGCATCGTACAGGATTGATTTGTTGTTGGTACAAGTGGACAGCGGTTGGAGTGAGTTGTGTTTTATGTTTGACTTTTTTCATGGAAAGGTCATTGTTGTCAAAAACAACAGCCCCTGCTCTCAATATGTCTGAGACAAAATGTCACACATATAGGGAGACACACTGACAAACAAACATATTGCCTGTGCAATGTTACACAAGTGTACAGAGCTATATGTGCACAACACACAATAATACTGCTCTGTCCTCTGCTGACATTTCAGAAAATGTTCTTTACAGAGCTTCCTGGTCAAACTGACATCTGTCTGTCACATCTGTCCAAGTCACTGACACACACAAACATTCAGTGACACACACAAACATTCACTGAAACACACAAACAAGGTTGGAAACATTTCAGCACATGATTTTCATCTTGTATCTCTGTTCGGAAATTACTCTTCAGATTAGCATGCCTCTAACCTCATCTGTTTTTTTCTTTACCCCTTTTTGCTCTCTGGTCCCACAA
Organism: Sandelia bainsii; assembly: GCA_032362345.1. Classification (NCBI taxonomy): domain Eukaryota; kingdom Metazoa; phylum Chordata; class Actinopteri; order Anabantiformes; family Anabantidae; genus Sandelia; species Sandelia bainsii. Next base: position 15,865,576 of record JAUMHL010000006.1, on the reverse strand, counting down.
TATATGACCCAAAGCATGAAAAATCAAATAAAGGAGTGAGATGAGGGGAATCTGAAAACATAAAGTAATATCCACTTCACAGCCATGCTGCAGATGATTGCTACTTCATCCACTGCCTTCTCACTCTCCCTCTATTCCACTTTCTCTACCCTTATTGTGGGAATGTATTACAGGTGTGGTGCGTGTTCACTTGTAAGCAGGAGAAACATCGATTTTCTGTCGCCTTTAGAGGATAACCAAAGGATATAACACTGTGAGGTGCATGATAGGATGCTGGGTCTGTCTCTGTGCGCTGCATCAACAAGACTGGTTCCAGCAACACCTAAATAAAAATGTGCATATCTCTGACAATCACACCATTACACAATAAAGAAAACACAAGCCCCCACACTTTGATTAAAAAAATGTTTGTGCACTTGAGTAGTGTTTCGATGCATCTGTATCTAGTGGTGAGAGGGTTTCTCAGTATAAGGATTTTCAAGGTTCTTGCAATATGTGAAAAAGTGGTCCCACAAGTTTAGATTTTGAAACCATTTAAGATGAAGATAACAGTAAAGGGTAGGCAAGGTTAAGGGTAAACAGTTTGGGATTAACTGAAAAATGTGTAAAAAATAGTATCTCAAAACAGTACATGTGTTTGTGTGCGTACTTGTGTGCGTTTGTAGAAGATTTGTGTCAGCATTGTAATTTGTCTGCACTGAACCATGGCTATTGTTGTCCTTGTAAAGTGAAAGCAATGAGTGTTTCATTCAAGATGCACCTGATAACAGAAGCTCTGGTGTATGAATTCAATTAATTGTGCTCGTCTCTCTCTCTCTCTCTCATCTGTTTCTTTGTTCCCTCTCCACTCTCAGGTTATGGCGGGGTGGAGCTACTGTTGGTGCTGTGTGGCCTGGATCTCTCCCTGCCCTGCCCTCGCCACTGCATCTGCTACACTTCACCTAGCACTGTCTCCTGCCAGGCCCACAACTTCCATGCCGTGCCCGAGGGCATCCCTGCCCAGAGCGAGCGCGTCTTCCTGCAGAACAACAAGATCCAGCGGCTGCTTCGCGGCCACTTCTCACCTACCACCACCATGTTGTGGCTTTACTCGAACAACATCTCCTACATACAACCATCCACTTTCCATGGCTTTGACCGCCTAGAGGAGCTCGACCTGGGGGACAATCAGCACCTAAAGGCCATTGCTTCAGACACGTTTCTAGGACTTGGTCGGCTACATGCCCTGCACCTATACCACTGTGGCCTGATCAGCCTGCCTCCAGGGATCTTTGCGGGTCTCCATAATCTCCAGTATCTCTATCTACAGGTACATGTATGGCAGCCTCCTTTTATCTCTACTGTATATTGCATCTACAGCCACAATCGCATTTAGGTGTAATCTGTCCATCAGCCTGGCTCAGCACTTACTGCCTATGAATTGAACACTGAACAAATGCCAGCTGTTGTCCCGAGTTCAGGGAAAATGTCACAAAGTATCCCTTACACTAAAGTAGCCTACAGTGTCCGTTGGTCAAACACTGCGGGGAAACCAGGAGTCAGTGCATGACTTTATTTATCATATGCTAAGTATGAGAACAAAAGCTGCTACTATTTGTCAAAAGAATCTTATAAGCATATTATTGATGGGAAATCCAACTGATATTGACACACACTGAATGTGTGGGATAAAGGCTACAGCTTGAATGCATTGTGCAGCTGTAACAGTCTGCTACAACAGCTTGTCAAACATAAAAAAAAAACACAGCTAGTTGTGAGTAGATCACTGGCAATCATTTCCCATTGCGCCCATAACTTTAACTGAGCCTCTGACCTCAAATGCACAATTGAATCAGCCAAAGAAAATAATCTGAAACCTCTTAAACTCACTACTTGACTATACTACCTGTAGTACTGCCCTATGGAAGAACAGTCTTAACTAAATAAATCCATCATTAAGAGATGTAAGAAATATGCCACCTAGAGGCCTGCCTAGAGCAGACTGTCCCCCAAAACTGAAGGAGGGAGGTCACCAAGACATATGACTCTTCTAAAGTCATTACAAGCTGTGGATTATATATATATACACACTATTCAAAAAAAGTTAGGGATATTCGGCTTTCAGGTGAAATTTCAGGATGAACCTAAAATGCACTATAACCTTTACAGGT
>JAUMHL010000006.1:15849242-15863326 GCA_032362345.1 Sandelia bainsii | reverse complement strand
AATTTCACCCGAAAGCCAAATATCCCTAACTTTTTGTGAGTAGTGTATATATATATATATATATACATACACAATAGCTGTTGCTCAGATTCTTCATTAGTCAAAGCTGGACGGTGGTAAAGAAAAAAAACTCCTATAAAATATTGATTGAGATTGAGTTTGCCAGAAAGCATGAGGGACACTGTGAAGTCAATTGGAAAAATGTTCTACAGTCTGATAAGACCAAAACTGAGCTTTCTGGCTACCAGACTAGACTTTGCATTAAGTGTAAACCAAACACTACACAGACACGACATCCCCACCGTGAAGCACAGTGGTGGCAGCATGATGCCCTGGAGGGCTTCATAAGCTAGAATGTTAACAAAAGTGAACGAAAATATAGAGACATCCTGGAGGAAAACCTGATGCAGTCTGCAAGAGAACAGCAACTTGGGAGAAGATTTTTTTTTTCCAGCAAGACAATTCCCCAGAGCCCTCAGGCAAGGCTACAAACAAATGGTTTCAAAACAACAATGTTATTGTTCTAGAGTGTCAAAGCCCAGACCTGAATCCAACTGAGTATTTTTCGCTGGATTTAAAAAGAGCAACCTGGCAGAGCTTCAGCAGTTTTTTGAAAGAGAAATGGGGAAAAATTGCAGTGTCCAGATGTGCAAAGCTGATATCCACACAGGCTCAATGATGTAATTGTTGCCTTAGGTGTGTCTACTAAATACTAAATTTAAGTAGGTGAATACTTATGCAATCACTAATTTTCTGTTTTATATTTTTAAATAATCGAGTTTAGTAGAGAGATCTGTTGTCACTTTCTCATGAAATAGTCTTTTACTTCTTTTGCTTATTCAATATTGTAAAAAAATCAAATGAATACTTCCAAGGGTAAATGCTTTTTATAGGCACTGTATAAAATTTAATTTTCTAATGTTACTGGGTTCTTGTGTGCCTCTTGTGTGTCCTCAGCTAAAAGCCACACAGAAATTTTCTGAAGTCAATATAACTGTAACAATGTTTATCCAGTAACAATATATCACAATACAGTGACTGAATGTAAAATTACTCATAAAATAATCAAAGTGATCTTCAGAGCAATGTACCCCATTTTAATCTTCTGTTTTAATCTTTCCTTCTTCCTCTGCATTCTGGCAGGACAACCAGTTAGAGTTTCTGGAAGATGATCTGTTCATCGACCTACTGAACCTCAGTCATCTCTTCTTGCATGGTAATCGGCTGTGGAGCCTCCGCCAGAACACTTTTCGTGGTCTGGGGGTCTTGGACAGACTGCTTCTGCACCAGAACCGAATACAGTGGGTTGACCGTCAGGCTTTTCATGACCTGCGGCGCCTCACCACCCTGTACCTGTTTAATAACTCCCTAACCGAGCTATCTGGTGCAAGCTTAACTCTACTGCCAGCCCTGGAGTACCTACGACTTAACGACAACCCTTGGGAATGTGACTGCAAGGCCCTGTCACTTTGGGATTGGCTACGGAGGTTCAGAGGCTCCACCTCTTCTTTGATGTGTGTTTCACCACCAGAGCTGGCGGGGAAGGACCTGAAAACACTGAAAAAAGAGGAGCTGCCCAGCTGCTTGTCAAGTGAGGGTCATATTCATGGTGGGGAGATGGAGCATGGAGAGTCTTTGAACCACCTAAATCGTCACAGAAACCACCACAACCACCATCAGCAGCCATACTTGCCCCATGGGGACCAGTACAGCTTGCCTTCACCCTCACCCTTGCCACGGCCACCTAAGGGAGGCCGCAGAAACTGTACCCGCCGGGGCCGCAAGGCAAAATGGGGGCTCAATGAGGTGCAGGTACTACGGGAGGGGGGTGAAAAAGACTATAATCCAGATGAAGGTAAATATGACCTGTCATCAACTACAAGGAGGAAGAACAAGTGCATCCCCAGAACTTCTGTTGGCCCACCAATTGGGGTCCAGAGAGCCAATAATAAGGCAGGGTCACACTTTGCAGAATCTATGTTCTGTTTCTCATCAGCTCTACTGCTTTCACTGATCTCTGTGATTCTACGCTGAAATAAGAAATGGACGCTTGTGCTGGTGATGCTACCCTATGATTCATTCTCGTCAACCACCCTGCCCTGGCTCTTTAAATGAGGCATGTGTGCATAAAAGTATGTGTACATGACTGTATATAAAGAACATTATTCAAATATCTACTGTCAAAGTATCCCTGTAGTATTAAGGCAGGGATCTTTACGAGTCACAATAAAAACATGGAAGTCAGGGAAAACAATTTAACCCATTGCTTTGATGATGTCACTAAGTGAAACAACAGGAAAACTTTGCATTTGTCTTTGTGGCATCAACTATTTCACTGAATATATGTACTTATAAAAACTGTACAGCCACACAAAATGACAAGCCAATGAGTCATTCAGAAAAACACACAATAAGGATCAAAACTGTTTAAGACTCAGTCTCTATGTTTAGCCCTCTTGACACAATAGAACTCTCTCAGCGCACCCTCCATCTGTCACTCATACTGAGACAAAGACACTCAAGTCATTCATAATTGTTACACTGCTCACTCAACAGCACCTTAAGATGCAGAAACAAAACATTTCAGACATAAGTGGCAGTAGAATGAATCATCTTGAAGAGTTTTTGCAGTATAACTATAAGCACTGTAATGTTATGTCTTCTAATAAAGTGGTTTTACTTCCATGTCAGCAGAGTTAAACCACTCTAATGAACATTTTTATCCTTCACTTTTAGTCTCAACTTATTTAAAGAAAACACCATTGGAGTTGTGACACATCTATATAACAGTCAAGTCTTCAAAATTCATGTTAAAATGTGTCCTTAGTCCTTGTCCTTGCATCACATCAACTTAAAAGCCATTCAGAATTAACCAATCATTAAACAAGCCAGCCGGTCACAGTGTAAATGAGCAAGTGTGTGAACAAGTGAAAATTTCTTGTGAGATCTTGTTTGTATGAATGTGTTCACAAAAAAGAAAAGAAAATCTAAAGCCATGCGGGTAGAATGAACCTAGAGAGCAAGAGTGCCTAATGAAAGCCAGTGGCCAATGAGGACACGAGTACAAACTATGGAGGTAAGAGACTGTTTCATTCACTCCTCAACCTCACTGGCTACAGAACACAGGCCTCAACAAGGCTGAAAGATCGACTTATGCACACCAAGGAAAAGCTGGGGCCCAAGCCTGGCTCACAAAACATCCGACTCCCAGAAACTGTTATGCATCTTCCTTAATAAAGTTGTGGAGGCTAATGGATAAAAATAAAATAACCTTCAAGTAAAGATAATTAAATCCATCTCGTAATAGGAGGGGTTCAAATTCTGGAAAAACGCCCCAGAATTAGGGAATATTACTGAAGGCCACCACACTGCAATATGTCTTCTGAAATGATCTAATCAATGGCTGAAACTGAAAAACAAAAGCAGTTCAGAGGGGACTGGGATTGACTGAACTGCAACAGAATTTCTTCTGTTTGTCCTCTCTGGGGTGTTTAGTGAGCTCTGAAACAGATGGACAATCTGTAAGCTCTAATTGGAGAGCTGGATTTTAACGCTGCTATGTCAGAGGAGAGCAAATCCTGGAGCCCTTTCTGAGAGTTGGGATTCTTCTTCATCAAATAACAAGGATAAAGAGGACTATGGGACATGGAGCCCAAAACCATGAACTGGAGCAGTCCAAGCGCATGCTCCCCTAACAAAGCTCGATCAATCACTTTCACAGCCTTCCTGTCTCACTGAAAAGTACTAAACCCTGTCAGTCAATGGCTTTCACAAACCAGAAGAGAGCACTACAGATGCTGTCACCCACACAAAGTCTCAAGTGCTCGATTACAATATGTGAAACCTGTACAGATACAAAGGGGCCGTCCGGGTACCTTAACTAGCCAGTAATGCTAAAGGTTTAATTTCGTATAGCATTACAAAGTTATAAATTCTATTTTAAAATGATCTACCATTATATGAAAAAGATGACCTAGCTAAAAAAGTAAAATTACAACGTACTGACAAAAAGCACAAAAAATGATTAGTTTGGTTTGCTGGCAACCTATAAAATACCTGGTTTGGATGTGAAATCAAGAGCAGGGGCCACATTTGTATCCTGCTTGTGGGCGTTTCCTGCTGAGCCTTTTCATGTCTATCTATCTAAATGTTGGGGACGAACAGAAGCCTGTCACTGGTGTCATTCTTCTGACGTGTAGGATTAGAGACCCCTACTGGTGAACCTGTTTGTGCAGAGGTGATGTATATTGTGTCTGTTTATTCCTGTGAGGATGACATTTTTGTTAAAAAAAAAACACAAAAAAAAACAGAAAAGCAAAAAAAACTGACTCTGTTGTGTCTCTTTAGTTCCCTAAAAATAAAAAGGGAGCTAGAGGCTGGAACTTTATAATTTAATATGATTAACATCATTTCATTTTTTCCTGTTGTTTTTATTATTTTGCTGACTCATTCAAGATAAACGGTGCACTGCCCATCTCCTGCTCTTCCTTCTTTGCTTTCTATCCCTCTATTCACCCCTTCGTCTTCCCCTCACCTCCCTCCCCGTCTCCTTCCTCTCCACATTCTTCGATCCTTTCTCTTCCACCCTCGTTGCTCCCTCCTCCCTATCTCGTTATTCTTTTCCTCTTCTCTCTTCCTTTGTGCAATCCAAATGTTTTGTATGTGGTTATCAAACAATGCCAGACTCAAAAGCTGTTTATAAATAACATTAAACAGAAAGTGTCCTCAAATGGCTGAGGTGGTCCATGCTTGTTTGCCTCTCTTTTGTTAGTGCATATGCATCTGTGCATCTGTCTATGTGCAGATGTGTCTGTGTGTGGCTAATAGACAGACCTCTAAAATGAGCCCTGTGGCGGAATGATAAGGTAATGACAGGGAAAAAATGGCTAAAAAGTAAAGAAGGTAATGGAATAAGTGTGCACATTCGTATACTACTGGCAGAAAACCTACGGACATTTAACCAGGATCCTTCGTGTCCTAGTTTCACTCATACACTCAACAGCCGTGTATAAAATATGCATCAGAATGACTGTAAGCGTGCACACACACACACACACACACACACACACACACACAAAAATGCACACACCTGTCGAGCTGTGTTAGCTGTAAGGGTTTGGGGGAGGTGTCTTCTGTCAGGTCAAGGTGAGGTCACATAGAGCGCTAGCATGCACCATGTCTGTTTTGATTGTTAGCACTGTATTTATATTCATGCATGTGTGGAATCTGAATCATTCCATGCCTCTGTATTTGTGTATTATATGTGCGTGTCCACCGGTGAACCGAGTATGTCCACTGTCACGGCAGATCCAGCCTGACAGCCAGCTCGGGCAGTGTGGAGCGGTATACCTCTGAGAGACAGTATCACTGCTCTGTTTGCAAAACAAAGCTGACATATTTTGCATGTCAGCTTTGTTTTATGAAATTTGAATCCATTTCTAAAACAGAAGTCACACGAGTAAAGGGACATTAATTATGAAGGGGCTTAAAATAAAAGGTATACATGTATATATACTGTATATGAGAACAACAAATAATGCCCAGGTGGGGTCAAGGGAGGAAAGATGAGTGAATGAAAGGAGGAAAGAAACAGACAAGGAGCAAAGTAATGAAAAAAATACGGATGAAAAGCAATAAAACAAAAGCACCATTAAAGAAAAACAATAAACAGAATGATGAAGCCAGGATGCATTGTCATAGGAAGAAAGATGGCAGAAAGGTATGATATGCAAGGAAAAATAAAGAAAAATGTAGGCTGGAGGTTAGAAATGTGACCGATATGTGGTAGCATTAAGACAAAGAGACTAAGAATGTGTATGAGAAATGAAGAACAACATGGAAAGGAAGGAGGCAAGCAAAGGAGCAACTAATGATAAATAATGAGGAAAGACAGATGGAATAAATGAGTAAAAAGAAGGAAGCTAAGTGAAAAGAATGGAAAAGGGAATAGAGTTGAAAAGAATAATAGGTGATAGGAAGAAAATCAGAACGATATAAATTGTGCTGAATAATCAGAGGGATGCAAAAAGTTAAGGGAGGAAGGAAGTTAGGGAGAAAACAATTTACCCAGGACAGGGAAGAGTTATAGAAGGAGGGTTGCATAGGGAAAGAAATGGAGAAATCATCCACAGAGATACATGTATGCAGCCTTCATGATCAAACAGAAGAACAGCTCATCCACTAGTTCAGTCCCTAAGCTGAGGATCTGAAATAGCCGCATGTGAATATTTATATATGCCCGTGTTCCCTTCCAAAGGCAGAGAGGCCAGGCAAAATTGATTTCTCTGTGTGAATCCCTGAAGAGTTGAGAGTCAGCAAAAGAAAAGCAGGAAAGGGAGAGTGAAAGGAAAGAAAGAAAGAAAGCAAGCAGCACTAGAACGAACAGCAGGAGATTCTGTGAAACAAGCAGAGAACTAAGCAATGGGCAACACCTTCGGTGAAATGCAATGAATAACGTTTCCACCAAACTGATGCATGCACCGTTGGTCTAGCTTTCAGTTTTTTTCCCCAAGAAGAATGCAAGCAGAATATTTCCCACTGCATGATTTGATTTTCATTCCCATCACCAGGAAAGCACATGGCATCTATCACGCATCAGCTCACATGCCTTATAGTTCCTTCCTGTAAGCACCATTTAACACAAGCCGTCTTTTCGCCAACAAAACTCCATCAGGCTACATTACACTCATTATAGGCAGATATCTGATTCTAATTAGGAAGATGGTCAAAGTGCAGAACCATATTGGAGCCAAACAGGACTTGCAGCTGTGAGTAAGCCTATACCCTGCTAGATCTGAGTTCATCTGTCAGAAAAATATGAACATATATAACATATGAACAAAAAGCTAAACGGTCTGTCCAAGTTTTAGCTTCTTACACAAGAAAATCTAGGAAATCACATTTGAATATGCAGTGGATGTCTTCTGTTGTGCATCCATGGTAAATCAAACATCTGTCAGTGTTTTTTCATCAGTTTTTGAGTCTTGCTGCAGCTTTATTAAATGTTTCATCACCCTGCATTAATGTTTTACAAAAGTCTCTGTGTGTCTGCACTGTAACAGAGTCCCACGTTGTCTCAGAAACAATATTTGTGCTCCTAATTACATTTTTAATGCACTGTTCCGTCAACCAAACGATCTCAAAACAGATGTCTAAATTAATTCAAACACATCTAAAGGGAGTTGAAGGGAAGTAGTCAGGAATTATTGTCACCATGCTGGTTTCCATCTGAGAGCAGAGTAAGACAGAGCAGGGGTGGAGCTTGGGAAGTATAGTTGGTGGACTGCACCACGACTCTGCCTTGGTGTTCTGTATAAACTGTACAAAAACCAATGTGGGGGTCCATGGCGACCCCCCCTCAACACCATTTTGCTACCTTTAAGCTGCCTCAAGAGGTAGTGTCAGAAGCGAGGGAAGTTCACCAAATCGTCTGGGTAAAAAGCACGAGGCAGTGTTGGTTGATGGGAGGGAAGTGGTGTCTCCTGGGAGACTCTCCCACATACAGCATTTATAACACTTTTCAATGATCAAGTGCAGTTGTCATGTATTGTGTCCAGTATGTTAATGATTATTATTACCATAACCGTGTTTAAGCAATCAGAAGAAGGTGGTTAGACCCCAGTCTTACTCCAACTCTAACTTTATCCTTTAACTTCCTCCTACTCCACGGGCTGCACATTGTAACAAAGTCTCTGCTTCTCTTCCAGCTTCTCTTTATACAGGTTGCTGCAGGAAACTGAATCCGTTACATAACCCTTCATGCACATGTTAAACTCAATATTCATCAACTGTGTTTGAGTCCAAATCTTGTCTTAAATGTCAAACTAGCAAAAGCTCATCATTTACCAGGAATGTTTTAAAAGCGATGTACATCATCACACACATCACATCACTAATACCAAGACTTATAAGAGCTTATATCTTACTGCTGTGCACTGACAGCCTGACCTGAGTGTGTTGAGTGAATCTGCCGCCACACCACAAAAACATTAGTTGGTTTGGCTTATTTAAGCTCCTGCAGAAAATGCTTCACTGTCCTACATTATATGCAATAAAGATCTCAAATCAGGCAGAGCTTCAGTGAAGCATCAGCAAAGAAGTGCCCAGTGACCTGTGTAAACGACCCACTTCAAGATAAGGGTGTGAAAAGAAAAGCATCATCATGTTAAGACTCGCCAGTCGTAGAGTGCCATTCAATGTGATACCATAGACTCCAACCTCCTCCCACTAAAAACCTTTCCTGAGATATCTGAAAAATACTTTTTCTGTTGTTTTTTTTCTTACTTTCTTTAAAAAAAAAAAGTTAGGAACGTCACCCAGAGCTTGCTCGCTAATGGGGTCCTATCTATTATTTCTGAGTGCTCTGCTATGCTGGATGGTTTAAAACCATCCCTACAGGAGACAGTATCTTACTTTCAGTCCTCTACTTGTCATCTAGATACAGTCCCAACTTACTTCCTACAGCCTAAGTCCTTCTATATTATTAATTATTTGCAGATTTTTGGCAGTGAGTCCTTCTCTTTTTAGTTTTTAAGATGCTTAAGTTCAGCCCCTGCATTAATAAAAAGCCTGTCTTGATTTTTGATCATGACGCCCCACTCACAACCTAGTCAACTCATTGCACTTGTCATGTGCAGTGAATGCAAAATAAATTTAGCTTGGGTGAGTTCAATTTTAAGGGATTTTATAATGCTCCATATTGACTGTGACTGAGAAGGCAGATGTCTTCTTTATATCACAACACAACTTCTTTTAAAAATGGGAAGTGTTACTGTGCTGTACTTATCTTTCCTCCTTACAATTACAACTTTTCATGATTACAGTGCTAATTATGTCTGTTGATGATAAATATTAGATAAACTAATAGATGTACTTCTATATTTAAGAAAGACTAATAAATAGACTTAAAATGACATCCAAAAAGACATCTGTGATTGTTTGACTCTGGACAAGTGAGAAGGCCTAATTAGCAATTAGTGAGAGGATTTAGAGATAATTGGACCCAGAAATGCAGTCTGGACCACAAGGGTTTTGGTAGTTTTATTAAAAGGTGTAAAACAAATGTGACAGAGTGGCTAGGATATAGCAAGCAGAAGGGATAAACAGACAGGCAAGTGAGAGTCTCAAAATGGCAGAGCAGGTGAAAACAAAAAAAGATGGCTGCCTCTAATCTGCCATGTGGTCCCAAAGGAGCAACTCATAAGCCCACACAATTCTCTTCAGAGTCCATAAACTCACAGAACCAGAAAATCCACTTCCTACCAAACAGGGCCAGATCAATCCACAATTGCACAGAGAACAGGTCCACAGTAAACCAGAAGGGTCAAAGGCAGGGACCAGAGTCCAAGGAGCAGAACAGGTCCAGAGCCAAACAATCAGACTAAACTTAATAGGCTGTAAAGGGGCAGGCAGAGGCAGGGTCAGAACAGATAGAGATCAGGATCCAGTAAAGTCATCAATGCCAGAATCAAAGGCTGGAGCGTTGCACTGGGGAAAACAGAACAGACAATCTGGCAAATGGTGAGTGTGTGGTGAGCTGCTTTTAAAGGGGGAGGCACAGGTGAAAGCAATCAGGGCTGATTAGGGTGAAGCAGGCAGAAACAAGGGACTGAACAGACAGGAAGTGACCGGGGATTTCAAAATAAAATAGGAAGTCCAGGTGTGACCATGACAATTAGAGCAGAAATGTCCTTTTTAAACTGATGTAGACACATTAGGTATAACGCAGATATCAACATGCATGGGTGTTACACAACACACTATACTGTACATTGACAACAAACACAGACAGATTCATGTACTGAACTGATATTTAACATCTATGCTGTGATCTCATCACACTCTGCAATCTTGCATCAAGCTCAGGTCAGCCGAGAAGTAGTGATGACGACAAAAGACATCTTGTGTTTACCATGAAGCTTTACAGAGAAATAATGAGTACATGCTGTGTGCAAGTGTTTGCAAAGCTCAAGTACAGACCCAATTCTGGAACAATCAAATAGAAAACCCCTAAACAACAGTGAAAAATATGTTGTAAAATCAGTTTACCCCAGAATCTTCATAATACTCAAACAACACATTTCACCACACATGAAACCATCATAATGCACCAGACACAAAGGAGCTCAATGGCAACAAGAAACTAATCTGTATTGGATACGAATGCAAATATTGCACAAAGATACACAGTAGCACCAAGCAGACTCCAAGATATTGCCCATAACAATATCTGCAGTACTGGATTCGTGAAGCAGACTTAGATAGTGATACGAGAATTTAAGATAGCTGATATTTTATAACATACATTAACAGGTTGCATGCAAAATGATCTGATAAACACTGTGTTTTTGTCCACAGCACTTTAAAGTTTAGCTCTCATTTGCACACACAAAGTCATCCAAGGAAGTAAGAAGTTACCATGTAAGGCAATTACCTAATCAATTAACATGAGGTGTTGACACTTTGACATATGAAGCCAAGGATCAGGAGGATTAGTGAATGGCCAGCTCTATGTGCAGGGCCACATTCACCCCTGATACATCTATAATAAGCTAAAATTGCTGCATAATATTGCATCAGTCATGATCTAATAAACATATAACACAGTTCTAGGACATGAGCAAAATAGCCAGTAGCCATTCAGTCAGTGCCTCCATGTAGCTCACAAGCAGACTGAACCAGTTCCATGACTTCCACTAATGACATGCAAATGAACACACGCAGAGGGTACTTACAATTGTGAAGTGAAGCAGTGATCTCAGCAAACAACAGGCACGGGACACTGAGCTTTCATCTTGATGCTAATAGCTGATATGACCAATGTCCAGCAAGGTGAGTCACAGCCGCAGGGAGCGGTCCCACGGCAGCTTTCCTCCACAAAACATCCTAGAGCAACATGATTAGGGTAAACTGGTGAGGTTCCATATAAAATGCTACATGAGCTACGTGAGCAGCAAGTGTTTGGCTGCTTGTGTATATGTAGAATTTAAAGCACAATATAAGTGTTGTTACATTAAGTGGTAAAAGTTTTGGTTGGTGGTCATAGATTCCCCTGTAGCTGTCGCTAGTTAACATCCTAAACAATTTCCCTCTGGGATTAATTAGAGATGAAAGTTTTTTAAATCTTGAATCTTAATTGAACTACAGGAGGCTGCCAAACTACAAGGCAAAATGGCTGCCATGATTAATCCAAGACGAGACACCACTCGGAATGATTCTAATATTCTTAAAGAGTGACCTTGTTTATTCAATCAAGAACACAAACACATGCAAACAATATAAGTTATGATCTTATGGCTTCTTTGATAGTATGGATCAATTATAGTTATAAGTGATACATGGCACAGTTTTTCCCCCCCATCCATTATACTGTTTTAAACTTATGCTATGACTCGGGACCTCCTAGCTCCACACACACACACACACACACACACACACACACACACACACACACACACACACAGATACCCTTATAATCCCCAAAAAGTCTTTTGGATCATCTGGGCAATTGTTGTTTTCACGTTTTACATTGTTATTTGTAACATAACCGCCAGTGTAATTCCAGCTAGTTTAAGTGAAAGTAGCAATAGCATAATGTAAAAGTATTCTATAACAAGATAAGTTTAAAAACTTGCTTTAGAAAATACAGAAATATTAGCAACAACAGTAGTCTAATCAAATAAAATAAAAACACTTTCAACACAGTTAGCATATTGTTGGATAGTGGACTAGCCACTGAAGTGGCATCAATATAAGCAACATTTTAATGGTGTAACTGGCCAAGGTTTGTCTAATATTAGAGGTCATTTTTGGGTAGTTTGTTCTATAATAATTTATCATATTTTATGTATTTTAGTTTTCCTATTAAATATATTCAAAGTAACAAGCAGATTTAGCTGATAGATAAATGTAGGCTTAGTAGAGTAAAAATATTATCTCCATGTGAAATATAGGGGAGCATGTACAGAAAACAGGTACCTCAAAATTGCACCTGAACCACATATGTTACAAAGTTTGTAACTTATTTTCCAAGTTACAAACTTGAAGTGACCTCAGTAACAGGCAACTTCATTACATGGATTACTATTTATTTAAACTATTATTTGTATGTAACATTTGCAGTATAGGTCTCAGAAAGATGCCAGGCAAGCTTAGACTGGAGTTTAAGATGGTTTATTGAAGGTTTGAGCAATGAACTGGAGACTGAGAATGCTGGAGAGGTGTTTTGTGAAAAAAGGGGGAACTGATTCATGATGTTTAACAACACGTGAATAAGGGGCGAATTATGCAGGCTTTAAACGAAGATAAGGTCAGATCAGAAGATTCACGAACACGATTACCAGATCTAATATCCACAATCCAAAATCCAATAAGCTACTCAAGTCAGAGAGGTAGTTAGAAAGGTAATTACTCACAGACTCTAAGATCTGATTGGTTCAGGTGTTGGATCCACAACAGGACATTTAGTAGAAAGGTCTCCTCTTTTATTTACTTTGAAATATTTTGATTCATTAGTCTGAGTTTTCACTGTGTAGATCAATTCTTTTACAGAATAAATGCTGTGATTTATCAGAAAAAGACGATTGTAGACTTAAACTAGACTGTTCAGTCACAGATTTTTCAGTCCTGACAGTCTAAATAGGTGACAGATCAATAATTGAAATGTCTGTCTTGTATTTCTATTGACTGATTACTGTTTGTATTTATAGTTTAATCAGAAAACTGACATGATGACAGCGTTTCATCACAAGTTTACCACGTTTCACGTGAAATACATGAGTCATATGGAGGCTAGACCATAAACAAACCATCTTCTGTATAGCATTTTAACAACAAACAACAGTTAGTGGAAAATAAATTTTATTTAATCTGCATCCAGCCTCAGAGGATGTGAGCATTTGGTACAAACGGGAGCTTGAATGCTGCTAGAAACGTTAGAAACTGTCCGACTTCACAGCGGACTTTCAGCCACCCCCCCTGCTGCGGCCGCCTGTTCTCGTCTCTTTTACAGGCGAGGCGCAGTTCATCTCGAACGAGCCTAATCTGTCAGGGCTCAGAGGCTGAAACAGGTGAAACTAATGTGGTTAATTAGTTGGGCAGAGCTAAGTGGAAAGTGAGAGGTGACCGGAAGTTGACCATATAAGACATAAATCAGGGAGCCAGGCTGGAAACCGTGACATTTTATGCATTGTGCAGTCATAATACTACATAAACCACCAGGTCTTGAGTTTGTAGATAATAGTTGCATGGTATGCTAGTCAGGTACATTTTAAAGTTTTTTTTCCCCCCTCAGTTCAGTAACTCACAGGTAGACTTCATTCTATGTAAAGTAACAGTCCCAGTGCAGCATCTTCAGCACAGTGAAAACAGTAGACAGGACTGTAGTGGTCATCTGGTTGCAGAAAGTATTTGCACAGGAGTACATTACTGAGTCTAAAGACATGAATGATTATGAATCTTTAGTCACAGACACCAGGTGATGCTTAGTTTTAATCCTCTGAGGGCAAAGTTCAATATCATGAACTTAGCAGATCTTGCATCTGGCACATGGGAACACAGTAACAGAACATTATGCAGGTAAAATAAACTGGTTGAGTGTGGACTAAACATAATCACTCCTTAAGTTCACATTCCCAGACAGTGCAGCAGCTCTGGCACAGCTGTTAACAGTGGAGAGTTGTGAATATCTCAAAGTGCATTAGGCCAATGTACAATAGGGCCAATCAGGCCTCCGAGCACACAAGACTGAAACTGTCCTTCTTAAAGTCAAGAATGACTTTCGTCTGGCTGCAAATGCTGGATGATGTTCAGCTGTAATCCTCTTAGGCCAGAGTGCAGGTTTCAACTCTGAGCCTCTCCATTTTGATCAGCTGCTTCAAAATCTGGCTCTAAGGTTACTTACATTGCTTTTCTCCACTTGATCAACAACTTATCGTGCCTCACACAAATTATACATAGTCAACAGTACAATACTGTTTTCATGCATTACAGTCTGCAATGTACACTACTAGTCAAAAGTTTGGACACACATAGAAATGACCATGTTTGTGAAAGATAAGCAGATTTCATAACATCAAATTGATCAG
>JAUMHL010000006.1:15819965-15839976 GCA_032362345.1 Sandelia bainsii | reverse complement strand
ACGCTTTTATCCAAAGCAACTTACAAGGAGAAGACACAAGCAATTACCATTCGGTAAAAAAATCACCTTAAGTGTCTGTTACATCACCATAGATTTATTTTACTGTATATCTTGTCTTAATTTTAGTGAATAGTAAATCTTTTATTTCTTATATTACAGATTTATTTCTTTACTGTGTGTTTAAGGATGTGTGTGGTCGAGACATAGACATATAATGAGAACCCTCCACCATGAGCCAATGGTTTGCTGGGCTTGGAAAGGAGAACAGAACATCATGACAAACTCTTAAGACTGAGTTTTCACTTTGACATCTGAAAAATAACTCGATAGTAAACCTGGATTCACCAACGTTTGAGAATCAAGCTAGCAGTGGCGTAAGACCCTAAATCAATCCACTCTGCTCAGCTCTGCTCTCCTTCTCCCTGCTCAGCTACAAGAAAGAATGAAAAATGGCTTTGATGAACTTGTTTCAGATATAACTCTAATCTGAAACAACAACAATAACTGATGTGTAAATTGTAACTTTTCATGTTTTAATGATGTGAAGACTCTTGTACATAAATCTAAGCATTTGTCTATGAATACTGTAATACAGCAAGTGCTGCGTAAGATTGCTAGTACATGTTGGCAAATGTATTGATATTACTGCTCATTTTGTTCGCTATAACACTAAAAATCACCCCTAGGATCATTTGTAATCCAGACACTGAATATCTCAACTTCTCTGAGCCTCACCTGAAACTGAGTGGACTCTTCATAAGCACTTAATATAAAGTGGAGCAATGGCGATGGATTATCCAAAAATATCCAGCGGCTTTACAGTTTCTGACTCCACCGAGAATTCAGCTGTTGACTCCTATTAAGTTAATGAATTGGTTCATTTTAGATTTAAATTATCATTACAATTCTGTGGTGGATTAACATTTTCTTATATAGATAAGTAAAATTAGTTGACAGATATGTTGTGTAAAAATAGAGGATTAGGGAATTATGAACCAATTTCAGCACAGTACTGTACTTCTTCCTCTGATTGTACAGTAGTGCTGCGTGTTTCTCTTTCTTTACTTCTCTGTATCTTACAAACACACACTTTTTCCACCAAGTGAATCAGCCTTCTCGCAGCATGTTGCCGTTTGAGTCACTGCATTTGGAAACATAACAGACCCATAAATTAGTCCATCATTTAGCAGCCAAATCAAGCACTTACTGTGTTACTTCATACTATGTAAGCCTGCTCCTGAATGCAGCACACAACATACTATACCTTATTTCGTGGGTTATAGCTCTTTCATTATCAGAAATGAGGTGTAAGGGATGTGAGGAATGAACAATAGCATCTATGAACAATGTCCTCCTACAGTCTTAAGACACAACACAATAAGTCACTATTCCCCTGAACGTACAAGGCTAGTCATAATAAAATATGTTATTATTCCTCTGCGAAACACCTCTTTCAGCTTGTCTTCTACAGAATGATAACCTTCCCTCCAATTATGTTTGTGCTCCAGAAACATGCTGCAAAAAGAAAGCTCTTTGTGTTAAAGTAATCTACTGTCACTTACGAGCAGGCGCAAAAAGAACAGCTGCATTTTCACAAAGACAGAAAGAACAAGAAATTATTTTTATTTTTTTTTATGAAAACGCCTTGTGGATGATCTCAACATTTCATTAGTTTCTAAGTGAAATGGAATGCCTGATTAAGCCCAACTCATTAGCAGAAGGTGCAGGATAAACGGGAAGGCAAAGAACAGAGGAGAGAGTGACTCTAATTAGACTGAAGGCAAAACAAAGACAGAACAGAGAGGATCTCTGTTATGTTATTAAAAGAAGGGTTATATTTAAAAACAAAGAAATAGAGATGCTCACTTAGAGAAGATTAATAAGGGTGGTACTAGTGAGGTGTAGGATAAATGCCTCAACTGAAGCACATCAGAATATAGTATTGCTTCATTATAAATTTTGATACCTAATTTTAAGGAGTCACACTGTAACACATATTGCAACACATACTGTACATAATGTGCCTGCTGCCAAAATCAAATAAACTTTCAAGTATTGCAATATCTGAGAAATGTTTAATATTTCAGTATACACACTGATGTGTAGCATGTTTCTGCTGACTGCCTACTGAAAGAGAGAGAGGTCATGTATATGATGGAGGATGTATGGAGCATGTAACTATAGCATAACATCTGTGCCTGGATTATGCAGAAGAAATGACTGATATAGATTTTAGTATCTTTTTGAATTTTTGAATTGTCTGCCATGGTTTGAACAGAAGGTTCATGAATTTAGTTGTAAGACACTGACGAAGAATAATATCTGGATCTTCTGACACTGGGGTTTAGAGATAAATAAAACTGACAGTTTTTTTTTTACTTTATAAAAGACAATGAAGAAAAATATCACAAAGCTGCACTTCCAAGACAGCAGCACACTGGGTTCCACAGACAGAGGAAAAGAGCAGCAAAGTGCTCACAATATAATGGAGGTAAAGTGGTGGTTGAGTTGAACAAGTAACAGCTTCACAGAGGAAGTGTAGTGTACTGATAGTTTAGCTCTGCTCACCCACCTTTTATTCTTCCTCCAGCAGGGCAGTGGCATCCATGATGCCTACAGAAAAGATACTGAAAAAGCTTTTGTCTGCAGAAGCACTTGTCTCCTGCCAAGGAGTCTGGAAGAGGAGGAGGTGACAGAAGTATGGAGGACTGTCCATTAGGGCTTAATCATATCAGGACAGATTAAAGTTCCTATTGTTTTATTGTGTTATGGCAATTAATCAACATGCTTTCACTAAACATGCATTACATGAGGATTAGGAAGGTGTAGGCTAAAGATATTTAATGGAGTTCAGGATTAAACCTACAAAATAATGAATACCATAAATTTTATCATCACAAATGGAGAGTCCTCTGTGATCAGTAAGTAAAATACTCCCTTTGGAGTTCATCATAAATAAAAATGATTTTCAAAATACTTACCAGTAGGCACTGTGTGTAATATTAATGCCTTGCAGACATGATTAATGCATTTTAAACACAATGAAACACTTGCCAAAGCCTTTTTCCTGTATGTTTTTAAACATGCATTTTGATACATTCATCTTTTACATTGCATTAAGGGAACTGACTCTCTGCAATCATCAGAACTCCTCCTTCACGCCACTGTGACATGAGGACACACTGCATAGTGTGTGTACGTCCTCATGAAAGCATTCGTCAACAGTTCTGTTAGTGGTGAAAAATGTCTACAGTGTACCTTTTCCTACACACTTAGCCATATATGGTTGCCACTTGGTACATTGAAATACTACGGATACTTAGTGAATTTTACCACAAAGCTGTTAAATATTGTTCTGCTCTCCTTCTCCTTTCTAACATGATTTAAAAGGTGCCACTGAAGTTCAGCACCCCCAAACACAACTGAGAGATTTTACACCTTATGTGAAATGGTAATAGGTTTTTGATAGGGGCTATTACTGTGACTAGACTTTGTATTTCTCTGTTTTTGATCTCTTCCTGTGTGTCTGTGCAAAATTCATGAAGATTTCAGCAGGCAAAAGGGAGACTCAGGGCTATGATGATGAAAAAACATGATAACTAAGCTGAAACAATCATCATTTTGAGAGTCTGATTGATTAGTGGGTGTCATTTTGTATGCTCACATGTTATATGTGAATGTGGGTAAAATCCACAACAAAGAATATATTTGAGCAGGTCGATGTAATAGCACAAGCAAGAAAAGACCATTTTTACACATTAACTCCACACTGACAGCCTTTACTCTCCAATCCCCCATTTAATATAAGCTTTCTCCTTTTTTCTTTGAAATCTAATTTAATACAAGGTTGGAGATTTTTCAGCAATCACCACCTCCTGAGGTTGTGTGTTTAGGAATGTCTGGAGCATTGTTGGTTGCTACCTCCTGCACTGATAATCTGGTTAAATAACTCAGCTTCAGACATGTGGTTCATCTGTGATTAGCCACATCCCTCTGGGAAACAGATTTATGAGCTTCAGGCTGCATTGTTTTATTTGAAGTCACATGCTCAAAAACAAGGCAGACTTTCTATTATGATAGCCTTTTCAAATGCCTCTTTTTTTCACTATTCCTGTTAAAACTGTAAGAGTTAAAATATGATTGAATATTTAATTAAATATTAAGTATCCTGTAAGATTCTCCCAGTAAGACTTCACTGATGTACCTGTGATAATGATAATGATAACACACACACACACACACACACACACACACACACTTATATAGAGGAAAGAACCTCCACTTCCTCGCACTCAGTACCTACTGCACATTCAGTGTGTAACTTTCCATAGGGGTGTAATTACGTTTGTAGTGTAAACTGGGTAATTAGCCGTGTCTCCACTTAGCTCTCAGCTGGAGACATGGAGAGGAGCAAGGAAAGAAACAAACAGAAACATCAGCACATCTGGTGACTGTGATTCCATAGCAGGATAATACAATTTTTGAACAAATCATTACAAAAACATATGCCAGCATGACGAGAGCTTTCCATATGCCTTATACGCAATCATCATTCTTCCCTTTTATGTTCAGCACTCCCTCCCTGAAGCTCCTTTGTGAGAGAACAAATGCAGCACTTTGAACTGTATATACTGGTATTCATGTTTGCATGGTAAACAGTGTCACATAATAAATTAAATAGTTTTAATAATAATCCATTTCATTTTTCAGATCTGGTTATTCACAATTATTGGCAACTACCTCAAACATCAAGTTTTGGATTGCATCTGAATGTCCACCTCCACGGTTGAGAGATAAGACCATAAGGTTTGTGTGAAAGCTGCAGAAAATACCAGTAGGCAGACATTTCTTTCCTGTTCAACTTATGTACTTCATGATGTTTATAGACTGATCTTAGAGTAATTTTGATTTTCTTAATGATTTCAAGTATTTATTATATTAGCATTACAGTGTTAATGTAACTCATTATTTATGTCATGGTGGCCCCCCCTTCTATATTATTTTTTGGATACTTCACTCACAGTTGTTGGTGAGTATGTTTTCTATTTTATATGTTCCTTTGTTCCTTATTAATTGATACTTTATGAATCCCCTTGGGGAAATTATTTTGTATTTAAAATGTACAGCTGTCAAACTGTTGTTAAACTTGCTTTATCTGGTTTATGGCCACTTGGGGGAAGCACATATGTCAACAAACTTGATATAACCAACTTATACCTACTTACACATTCAGCAGAAACCAAGAAATATTAGCATTCACATGAAGTCACGTTTTTAGCTGATGTACAACTATTCGCTCTGGCTTTAGCTTTGTTTTGGTCTCTTGGAGGTAATTATTTATTCTTGAAAGGGGACAAGTGAAAAGGACAAGTGCAGAGAAAGAAAGACAACTACCTGCTATGGGAAAAATAAAATCAGTAGAGGCATCCCAGTATGTGCAGCTAATCCTGCAGATAAGCAAAACAAAAAAGGGAGAGTTATCACAGTTCTATCTCTTTGTGATCAGATTAGAGGTTATGAAGATAGAGGTTTAAGACACTTATCTACTGGTTCATGCCGAAGAGATGGCACACACTGACGACATCACATGCACTGAGAAAAACGCTGAGCCACTGGATGTGTACAGCATATGAATTTAAAAATATACTAAAATAAACTATATTTTGAAATATTCCTTTATCTCAACACCTTACATAGTTGTTATGCTTCCCCCACCTTGAAGATAGTGGATTTCTGGGCTATTTCAGGTTGGAAACTGAGGTATTGTAGATAACTTGATCGGTAGGTTTTCAAAAAATAACAAGGCAGCCTGGACAATCTGACAAAAGTCAGCAGATTAAATGTCAGCTCTACATATGCAGATAGAAACGGCGAAATGAGGTCCAGCAGGTTGCATGAGCTAACAAGGGAATCAGCGTGCAAAGGTGGGGATGCTGAGGAAGCTGTGTGGATAGGTGGGTAATGACACTGTCACCCAAGTTATTATAAAAAAGAATAAATATAATGTTACTTCCTGTTGTAGCTGTGCAGATAATTCAAGTTCATTGGAGCAGGTGTTCAGATGTTTGTCTTCTCCTTAATACAATTCAAATGGTAATTGCGTGTGTCTTCCCCTTGTAAGTCGCTTTGGATAAAAGCATCTGCCAAGTAAAGTAAAGTAAAGTAAAGTGGAGATGGAAGGATTTTCATTCTCTCTTACTTACACTGGTGACAGGTTTGGTATGCATCAAATTAAACCTGCTAAACGTCAGCATGATCACATCATCACTGTTAGCATGTTAGCATACAGAAGTTGGCATTTAGCTTGAAGCAGCGCTGCACCTCACAGAGCTGCTAAAGCGGCTGTAATGTTGTCTTGTTTACATGTACTCAACTTTATTTTAAATGAGGTCTCAGTCTCAGTGAAGATTACCAGATTAAATAAAGGTTATTAAAATGATCCTATGAGGTGCTCACATGGTTGAAAAAAAGTCTCCCATTGTTGTTAATTAGTTTAACTTGAACTACTTGCTGTTAATACAATGATCACTGTAAAAGCTGTTAACAGGGAAAAAGTGATGAAATTCTGTGGGTGACTTTTCGCTAGTTCAGAGCTTATAAAAACTATAACCCTAACTCTATTCACATAAATATGTTTGATGTATATTGTTATTATACCTTCATTTAATTGAACTAATTCTACTGTATTTGTCTATTTTGTCACAACTACAAACATCCATGTAGAGCGCCTCTGTATATTCTGCTTTCATGCACAATTTAATTACAATCCATGTAACTTAGCTGCGGTTTGTTGACAGTTTACATCAGCACATTTGCCAATATAATACATCTTAAGGAAAAAATGTATTTGAAACAGTTTCTGTGTCAGCACTTAGTCGGTTTTGTTGTTTTGTGGCTGTTTGTCATTTCTGTTTAACTGGTTAGACATGGCATCATGTCTGGATCTTTTAAAAGCTGCATTCCTTCTCCACTTATATGTGGAGGGAAATATCCATCAAAGCCAGTAAAGTGACATTTTGTTTGTCTGCACACAGGTTGTTTTCCCACCCACTGATATTTTGTTGACTGAGTGTGAACTGTACCTTAAGAGAGAAGAGATGAATGAATAACTGTGACAAGAGCAATTATAGGATACAAAGCAATTTGGCTGCCAGGTACCACAGGTATTTGTGCTCCTGACACCCATCCACCTCAAACCAAATATAGATTGTTTATTTTCTCTGCCAATTTGAGGTTTTACCAACTAATGTACACATGGACATAACAGATAGAGGAAAAAGTAAAGAAAAGAGCAGCATACAACCACTGGAATATCTTATTCCAAAATATCTTTTCATGTTTTAATGATTTTGGTGGAAAGCTTGTTGTTACACCTCATTCTCATGCTCAAACCATTTAGTGACCCTTCTTTGTACTGAAATATTTGCATTTGTTGTGTTTCTGCAGTGATTTTTTAGCTTTTACTTAGATTTCCCTCGTATCTGAATATTTGAAAAGCAACTTAACAGCAGTTTTTACTCAGCCAGAGCTGAGTAGGAATTCACAGCTTGCTTCAGTGATGCAGGGTGTGTCAGTACACTTTGACATCACTGTTGGGTGTGGTTTTAGGCAGTTTTCACTGATTGTGGTCATTTCTTTTGGTGAACTGAACATATCCGTTTGCAACTAAATAATCTAAAGAATGCACTTACACCAAGAGTGGATTTTTCAGTGAAGGAGGTGACATTTTGAATTCACCCAGTAAAGGTAAAAGAAGCAGATGCACCAGAATTTCTATGAGGCGTTCTTTCCTATAGGCTGATGTGTGAATAACAGGCTTCCAAGATGCTGCACTCTTACTGTGTCTCTCTGGCATTTATCTTTCACAGTGAGACATTAAACATGGACTGTGGATTGTGCTTATCTTGGCACCCCTCAAATGGCTGAACTGAACTTTTGCCACTAGTTGGCTCAAACATCAAACTCTTGTTCAAGAACTATGCACAGTTAATGTACTATCTAAGCTAATTTAATTTACGGTGCCATATATTCACTCACAAAAGTTCTGCACTTCCCACACAGGAACATCAGTTTCCTCTTGAGAGAAGCTTTTAGTTTTAGAGTTTTAATCTGCCCTCAACTTTTTTTTCTGTGTCGCAGACTGAGCTGCACGAAGCAGAGACCAATTCTTTAGAAAAGAAAGAAAAAAGGCTAATTTGATTGATGATGACTGACAAGCCCCAACCACATCTTCTTAATATATTTCACATAATCACACGCTGTTTTCAACTGCACTTCAATTGTGCCACATGCCCCAAAGCAATGAAATATCCAAAAATCGACTCCATACCACTGATTCTTTAGAACTGAGCTCAGAGACACAAATTTGTCTGCTGACAGCAACCACAATAGACCAAACACAATACAGTGCTCTGAGTAATTCCTGCTATTCTCACTTTTCTTGGTGTTGTTAAATTTACAGTTCCACTGCTCGCTGGATAATGTCATGATTTGCTCTTTTTACCAATAAGCGCAACAAGTTCTCATCCTCTCATGTCTGAGAGGTGCCAAACTGGTAAATCATTAACTGAAGGGGAAGTAATCATGTAACTGTATTCCAATTTAATTCCATAAACATATTGTTAAATTAGTGAATACACCAGTACAGTGGATGATTTTGTCAATTAGTTAGGAATGGGTGAAAGAAATGAGTGCTGTGAGGGGGGGTAAGTAAAAAAACTAAACAAATACTACAAAATAAAAAACTAAATATAGCTCTTCAGAATGACACAAAGACATGTTTTCTGATTCCAGTGAACAAAAATAATGTGGTTGGGGTTGAGTTGAGAAAAATTATTTAGGGCACTCTTCAGTATCCTGATCACAAAAATAAAACACTTGGTTATCATTAGCAAACAGTTTTCAGTTGGAAAGAGACTCAATTCACCAGCAACTAAAAAAACTAATGATTTTAATGTGCATGTTGGCATTTCCTCAAAAAACAACATTTCACTATCATGACTTGGACGTTTGACCTTCACTGTGAGGACTGATGTATCACATTCAGCTTAACAACTGAAACCTCCACTACGCATACACTAAGACATTTCAGTTAAGTAGAAGACATCTGTTGTAAATAAATGATCATATTCATATAAATATAATAATTGTAAGAGTTAACCTGTCAGACAAAAAAAATATTAGAAGAACAGCATAAATACACATAATATGTTTAATACTACTGTGTTTATAATGTTTGGTTACAGTGGGGAGAGATAGACTGATAGAATTTAGTAGAAACTACACCAGTGTTTGACCAGGACTGTTCTCAAGAATGTGTGGGAACTTATTTGCCTACTTCCCTCTAGTGAACTAAGGAATCTGTAATGCAAATGGCATAGATGATAATAAAGTGTTGAAGGTAATGAGTGTGCAAGGTAAATGACACAGAAGGGATTTAGTGCACAGAGAAGTGCTTAAAGGTAAGAAACGGAGACAGTTAAGGTTGAATGAATAACCTGAAATGTATGTGTTTCCCTTCTGTTAACTATTGTAAGTCAGCAGAGGGTGCTTCCCTTTTTCAATGACAGCAGGGTGTTAGAAAATCCTTGCCAGAGAATTATCGACCTTGATTTGATTCATAAGAGAACTGGGAACTCTCAAATGCAGAAGAAGAATATCAACAGCAGTACAAATTTAAATCAAAGTAATACAGTTAAGAACACAGAATTCGTGTAATGTACAAAAGTGGATCATGGTTATTGATTGAGCAGTAGGGCAGGTCGAGCAGCATAAAAAATATAATTACAACCTGTCATTTCAGATCACCCCCCAGAACTCACTGACTGTGACTACACAGATGATATTTAGATTATTATGTAACATGATGTTGCTCTAATCCCAAATTCATACACTGAAACAACACAAATTGTGCCACAGTTTGACCAGGAATGTTCAGCCGTCATCACAATAATGCATCAATGACACACCTCTGTGTTTGCTCTGCTCGTAGCCAGACTGTCAAGTTTTTCTTCTTCACTGTGGATGCCTGTCTTGTCCACAGTTTGTTACCAGATTTATTTTTAATCCTTATCCTACTGACCTCGTCTGTGCCCACTTGCCTGTATCTGTCTGTAAGGTTTGGTCATTTTTGCTCTTACTGAAGCAACATCACTGCATGTCTGTGTCCGTGAGTCTGCATTTGGGCTTCTGTTGCCTCATTCACTGCATGTGACACTAAATCAGGATCAAATGAAACCTGATTAATCTGTGGCATTATAACGCTTGATGTAATAGCTTCAGTGTAAGCTTTAATTTTTAGTGAAGTCTGTGCCACTGCGACATTTAATGTAATACTCGCTCTTGACACTTTCACAGCTTTCCAGGGAGTGATCTTTAATTTAATTATTCACTTAGGTATGCATGACATGTAAACATGCCAATGTCAGTTGAGTCTTTCAGTTATACTGGACATACTGGGAAAGGCCACTAATGTGAGTCTAAAACATCATGTGTCATTAACTTCCAATAAAATCCAATAATGTCACCATTACAATCCATAATTATGAATATGATTCATATTGTTAACATCTTTATATGAACTGGCTCACACTGGCAATTTAAAATCTTTACATATATGAAGAGTTATCAGACATAGGTACAGGCACATAATGTGCACTGTACATACTGGCCTTGGTGTTGGCATGGCCTCTGGCTCTCCAAGTGGAGCAGAAAAGAAAAAACATACACAAATGCCCTCAGGCCAAATCTGTTTATGATGGGAGACAGAGGGCAAGAGGGAAGGTTTATTTAACTGGTGGTGGGCAGGAGAAAAACAAAGACAGAAGAAGATGAGAGGCAGCACGGAGTGGGAAAAGAAATCGATGAGAAGCTCAGAGAGAAATGATGATATTGGTGTGGAAGCTGTATGAAAGAAACAACAGATACTGTGGGTGGACAGGAAGGCAGAGAAAAAGACAGATGAGGAGAAAAATGTAGCGAGTAAGGTATTAAAGGAGGATTGGATAATTTATGTACAGAGTGGAAAGAGGCAAGAAGGACTGAACAAAAAGTAGGTTAGTGTGAGAAGTGTGCACATGCAGCTACCTGCTACAAACGTGCAACAAAAACACCAGAGATGTCACAGAATACCTGTGCTACTGCCCCTAGAGGCTACAGTATGTGGTAAAACCCATGAGAGAGTGACCATGACAAGAAACACAGTCAGCAGAGAGAGAAAACAGATGAGCAGAATCCTCACAGAGCTTCAGAAACACACCATTTCTTCTTCCTGCTACAGTACAGTATATATATTATAGATAAAACATTGTTTTTAAGTTTTGCACATCAAAGCACAACATGTAGATAGCTGAGGGGATGCTGTGTGCTGGCTGAATTCGGTTTCTTCACAACACCCCTGGAGCGCTTTCATGTTCATATATTTGTGAGACTTTTCAGATCTAAAAACAAAATATAAAGAGATTATTAGCCCTTGAAAACAAATATTTGAAGTTTGCACCCCTTCTTAACAATTCTCTCAACTTAACTGAACCTGCTTATATTGTGCTGTACTTTCCCAGCATAGCCTTGGAGTATGGACTCCAAATCTGTTTCAAGTTGTTAGTCTAGACTTGCAGAAATTCAAATGTATTCACTATTGACTTGAGTTTTATACTTTTTTTTTTTTTCTTCATATTTTCCCTTTTAATTTCTATACATTGTAAATTAAATTCAGTGTGTATTTGTTTTGTTTTCTTGCAACCAGAGGCCTACAGTACACCAAACAACCACCAAACTGGCTTCTTATTTTCAGAAACAGTGGTGTAGGCATGGATGGATTACCGATAGGGCCTACTGGGCATGAGAGGCCGGGGGGCCCCTGGGCTGGATCCTCTGTATGAAGTCACTGTTAATGAAACAAAAATAAAATAAAAACAGCAATTCTGGCTTGTTCCCTTAAAGCCATTGGTCTTTTTGGAGGGCGAAAAATATCAAAGTCAGATAGAGACAAACTACAGATTGTGGAGTGGGGTGCAGCACCCCACCCATGAATGTGGGCACATTTTTCCTTTTTAAGTTGGTTGGTATTTCTTGTGTGAAACTCTGTTAAAAGACACAACATGACCACAAACAGTTTGCAAAATGATCAAAAACAGACAGAAAAAATGACCAGAAGTAGACAAAAGTGACTAGAAAGAAACAAAATAAACACAGTTGGAAAATAACTAAAAAGACATAATATAAAATGTAACACAAACAGTTAGAAAATAGACTCTAAATCAAACACATTTGTAATTGTTCTGCCTTTCCTTCAATCTGGGGGTCCCATAATGGGTGCAGGAGGACTTGAGGAATAATTTCTCTAATGATGACTGCTTTAGATTAATGTGTATCTGACATTATTACCTCCAATAAATAGGGATGTAAGGTTTTTGAAAAATCGGCATTTATTCAGTATTTCTATTTTTTAGTTGTATTTAATGAACACAATTTCCCATGAGCTCTAGATGATCTAAGACTAAATGTCACGGTGTAGAGAACTGGTCAATGTTATGGACATGGATGAAACCAAGTGAGGACCTGCACTGCTACACTTGGCAGTATCTCAGTGAAAGTCTCCAGTGTAAATGTATGTAAAAACTTAGGGCTGTTGGTCCTTCTCTCTCTCACACGCACACACAGGCTTGACTGAACTACAGTTTGTTTAAAGATAAGACTGCAGTCCGATAGACTGTGATCAGGGCTACAACCTCTGTGATAACTGCAGTTCATTTCTCTCTTGTCCTTGTAGCCTCACACAGACTCACCAGACTGAAGGTCCCACATTCCCAGAATGAAGATATGACAACCTTGCCAGAAATTCAGTTCACTACTGTTCAGCACGTCACATTCAGATAAAGTTCTTGAAGGATAATACAAAAAAAAAAAAAAGTATTTCTCTTAATCTCTTCACTATGTCCTCCTCTGTCCCATAATGCCTTGAGGCTGCAGAATAATGTGTCTCCATCTTAAGCCTCAACCGCCAGCAAGGATTTAAGGTGGAAATGACTTTCTGATCTTGTGGACTCAGTTTTAGATTTGAGTTATACTCATCTGCTTATGCCAGCAAATTAAAAAAAAGTCCTGATTAGATTTTTGACCTGGCAGCATTTTGAAGTAAGTGAACCTCAAAAGTAGGTGCCATTTTAGAAGTCATTCATCAGTGACACATGAAACAAAAGCAACTTTTAATTACTCTTAATTCCTTTTATACTTTTCACTGACTGCTTTTAATGCATTAAGTCAGATTGTTTGGTTATTAAAACATGATAATTAAAGACTACAGCAGCGGTAGACAAAAGAAAAACAAGGAACATAATGAAAAAGTTGAAGGAAAAGTGACACCGGGATGAAAAGATCAGTGTGTGTTTGTGTGTTTAATCTCCCAAACCTCCACACAGCATGGCAGACAGCAGGCAGGAGATGGTACTGATGGTGCTCGCAGTGAAGGGAGCAGCCGGCTTGCTGCCAGCATAAATCAGTGTCATGCCCTTGAGCCACACCTTTGTAGAGAGGCATGCCACTGAAGCTCTGTCCTTGCTTTCCTGTGTCTGGATGTATATCCAGTGAACACGAAGCAATCTGAAATGCATTTAATTTGAAAGTGGTTTCCAAATTCAATGTATAACAAGAGCAAATGCATAAATTTTTTTTAATATCTCGTTTTAGTATCACAATCAGCTTTACTGGCCAAGTATGTTTGCTCATACAATGAATATGACTGCAGATTCCCAGCAGTATTGTATATAACAACCATTCTTAAATAATTAATTCATACTATGTGACCAGCATTTGTTCAGATTATTGGTAAAATTAATAATGTGGGTTAAAAGATGATGATCTTCCTCACTTAGTAGAAGTGCTGCTACAGGTATGTCGGTGCTGACACCAACTCACAAAACCACACAAAAGATTAAACATGTCACTGTTGCAACAAGCCGTTCTTTACTTTGCATTTGTCAGTCAGTAGCAACACATTAAAAGGACTGTGACTAATGAGTAACATTAGAAATTACAAATTGAAATTTTAAATCACATTATAGTTGCTAATTCCAGTAACATTGTTTCCCGGACATTTCGGGGTCAGCTTGTTCTCTTGATTAAGAGCAAAACTGTATTAAAACTATAAAATAACACATATGGAATTATGTATTAAACAAAAAGTTTAGTATTTTAGATTTCTCAAAGTAGCCAAAGTTTTACTTTAACGGTGCACACTACTTAACAACATCGTAAGCAGAAGGTACCTGGAAATTGCTTCAGTTAACAAGTTAATTACTGGAACTTCAGTTGTGTTGCGCAACACTAGTAATTGGTATAGAGCAAATAGCATCATTAGTGTAGTAATCCACATGACAACAACTATTAAACTATGTGAACAACTGTCTGTTATCACTTGAAGACATGAACTTCAGGTGCAGCTGCAAACCATCACAAGCTATGATGAAACTGAGCGTCATCATCATTTCTGCTGTGGAAGATTAGATGCTTCCAGTAGGTCAGGTAGCAGATCGACTTTATCAACATTTAAGGACAGTGAGTGAATCAGGGTTTAGTGGTCAACTAAACATCAATCAAATCAACATTATTTAGCAACATACTCCAATCTAGTTTGTGCTTGTTTTTATAACACACCTCCATCCATGTGTGGCTTGTACACTGCACACCATGTACAAGCTATTTGACCAGAAAGAACAGAGATAATAATGACATACTTCACTGATCCCCTTGGGAAAATTGTTGTTGGACAGCTGGACAGTACATGTCAGCGCTAACACAGGGTTTCAGTGTCTTCTCCAAGGACACCTCAACATGTAGCCAGGAGGAACCGGGAATCGAATCACTGACCCTGGGCTTTGTAGACAATTGCTCTACCAACTGAGCTACTGATGCCCCACAGATGAAGTGCTGCATCACTGATCACCTTAGCTAATCCCAACAGACGGTTTTGGACGAGTTGGACTGCAGAGTGAAGAAAGAGGAGCTAATAAGTGCTCAGCATATGTGTTGTTCACCTTACGACTGTTTGCAGGTGAATAAGGTATCAAAGCAAAAGGTGGCTACTTTGAGAATATAAAGTTCTATATTTTTTTACACTCACTGTATCTCAACATTCTTAATATAATCTTCTTGGATATTTTTGGAGGGACAGACAGCAAAAACTAAAACAAATAATCATTTTGACAAGCAGTACACACTGTGAATAACATTAAAACAACTGCAAACGCATGCATCTCCCACGCACTTCTGTCACGCCTTAATTTTTAAAACAAAACAATACAATTTAAAATAAATTTGACACATCTGTGTCTCACTCAACTAACACTGTGGTCAGTGTTAGTTGAGTTCAAACACACTTGAAGTAAAAGAGATGAGGAACTTACACAACATAGAGAAACAGTGATCTCAGTGTGTATATGTAACATAAAAGACTATCAAGACATGGAAGCAGGTCTAAAACACAGCTCTACGTAATCAATCAGCCAAACGTCTTGTTAAAGCGTCATTAAATTAAATGCAACAGTCAGAGTTTCACACCTGGTGTGTTGTAGGAAGAAAACTAAATATCAGTCCTTTGTTTGGCTGCCATTTAGTTGAGTCACTGACCGCCCCACTATCGCCTATGACAGACATGCTGCTGCTGACACCAGTCAGAGACCACGTGTAATCACAACCAGCCATTCGGATGACTGGAACCGAGTTCAGATGGTCAATTTGCGGATGTTACTGAGGAGTCTCCTGCCGTATTCGCTGTGGTCGAGCGGTTGGACTTCCATTACAGTTACCTTCACTCGACTCTCATCCTGAAGAGAGAAGAAAAACAGTATTGATTTCAAGTGCAGCAACATCTGATAGAGACATTTTCACCCTCTACAGCCAGAAGCATTTAGGAACAGGCTGCTATAACAATTAATTTACTAAAGTCAACAGGCTTAAGTGAACAGCTTTAAATTGTAACCAAACTCCAAGCACCAGTCTGTGTAAAGTCAGGGTCTAATGATGGAGGAATGAAATGCCTGCTATTAGTGAGTCTTTGGCACCAGCTGACAAGACTTTCTACAACTCAGTGGTCCCCGGCCTTTTATCCTAATGAAACCCATAGGTCTGACTCCACTGACAGGCAAATCCTTTTCTTGTTTTTCCATTTATACCACGGATGAGAAATCCAGCACACACACACACACACACACACACACGATGTAATTGGAAATACGACTCTGAACGCAATATAGCACAACAATGTACTGTGTATCATTTTTCCAAATGCAGTAGCTGTAAGCCAAGTAGGTTTCGATGTGCAGTCTATTATCAGTTCTTTTAACATCCTTGGTCGTCTCAGACTGTATTAGCATTTCTCTGAGCTATTTTTAAACTAACAACTTTCAACTGGTTATTCTGATACTATATGTCTGACTGCACACCTTGGAAATTCAGAAGCATCTTCTGTCACTATGACCACCAGCATGCGTGAGCCGCCATGTTAGCCCGGACATAACTGCACACTAGTAATGTTTTTAATATGTTAATGTTGATTTGTATTGCTTAGTTCTTCAGTTTTGTTGTTTCAGAATGTAGTTGTAGCCTAATTGCTTTTAATGCTGTAAAACATTTTCAGAAATTTACTGCAAATAAACAATGAAATAAAATGACTGACTGATTGGACTGATTACAAGTTGGGCCTGGCCCAACTCATGTTAAAGTCAGTATCCAACTTAGGAATCGTGTTGTTTTCACTTTAGCTTTTTAATTAACAAGATTAGTAGTGAGAAAATGTGTTCTATGTTGATTTATTACACATTATGGAATTTTAAGCATTGAATGTACAGATATAACAGCATATGGGAATTATTATATATGCATGGAGATTTGCAGTGTTTTGCAAGGCCACACAATTCAGTGTTATTCAATCTCAGTAATTTGTAGTAACAGCCACCATCAGCAGAGAGATGTATTTCATATTATTTATCATCAATGAATGCACTGTTTTCTCATTAAGACCAAAAGCCAAAAACTCATTACCATTTTAATCACACCCACTATAAAGATTAAACCCAAGACAATTCATTAATCAATTAGCAATTCAGCCATAACAAGCATCATGGATTTAACATTTGCCCATTATTTCATATAGCATGTGACTCAACACCTCTATTAGTGTTTTCAATTTGCATCCACCTGAGAATAGCAGGAAAATTAAACAATATGGGGGGCCGTCAAAACAAAGGTGGCACTTGACAAAAGGTGACAAATTATTTTTTTTTTAAAAAGGACTCCAGAGGGAAAAAAATGGTTACTGTGAAAAAGAAGGCTTGTTAATTTAATGTGCGGAGAGCAATATTCTAATCACATCAGGAGAAAACAATTACTCAGTGGCCGAACATTCACCCCTATTCTCTAACACAGTTTCAGATGGTGGGGTGAGGTGGGTTATTCCCTGGAGAATTAACAACACAACTTTAGATGCTGCCACACTGGCAAAACATCTATGCACACAAGCACACACAAACACACACACACACACACAAATCCTGTGATGTGTACTGGCACAAAATAACCAAAACACATCTCCTATTGATGCCACGACAGCAAAGAATTAATTAGATACTGTATCATACTTAACAATTAAATTGCATAAAACTGAGAATCCCTGTGGATAAATTTGTTTAATGCAGCTGTAAATAATACTTATTGGTGATGGGTTATTTGTGAATGAGAATTATATCAAATTACAAACATAACTTCAGCTTTTAGTCAGAAAGTAACATGGCTCTATGGATAGCAATGTCTGCATAACTTATAGGTAACAGCATGTCATATTAACTTCGTAAAACAATTTAAAGTAATGCAGGGGGGTGCCATGATTTCAGCATGTTTTTTAAAATAAAATATAAAGCAGTTATATTCCCCTGATAATTAGTTAAACTTAGTATCGACTGTCATCTATTGTTAAATGATTACTTATTTTGATGCATCAAATTCAGCATGTTCATAACAATGACATATTCTACATGTAACTTCTTGCCTGTGAAATATTATTCCTTATGGTTTGGTTTTGCCATGTCTTTCATCAGAGCATCCAAAACCAGCACAAAAGTCTGTTGTTATCTACTCCTTAAACTGGCCTGTACAGTGCAGAGTCCATACAATACAATATAATAATAATAAATAAATAAATAATAATTATTATGAGAACTGATACCAGATCGAAACATGGAGACAATTCACTCCTATGGGTTCTCACTGGCACATATGCCACAAAAAAATCCTTATTTTTCTGGATTCCCAAATTAAAAATTACCGGATGATCCTCACACTTCAGCATTTCTTTGGCCAATAAAGCAGCTACTATGAACTGACATTTAGATGGATTGCATGAAATTCTGTGCTAATGTCTGCATGCTAACATATTAAACAAAATATGGAAATAGTACTGATTAACAAATTAAATGCTAATTAAACGTAGCAGTTCTAGTTTCCTAACAACCTTAACAGCAGAAAGTACTTTCCTTCAAGTTCAATATACATTTCTGTCTCACTTAAAACACAAACAGCTTCATCAAATGTATAGTGCAGAATTAATGGATTGCCAAGGGGTTTCTGATAATTTGTCCACCCTCTCACTCATAAGTGGTTGTTATCAGATACAAGTTTAAAAGGGAAGTCGCAGAGCTACTTAGAAATATAACTCCTATGTAAATTACTTCTTGGAATATTTTTATGTGCAGAAATGTTCACCTTCAGCCATATAAGAAGCTTCTCTGACCATTTTGCACTGCGAATGTGACGTTGACAAGGCCTGCTAAGTGGTTTGTTGATTATAAAGGAAGTGGGTTAAGTGTGTGTGTGGCCCGTCTGTCAACATAAGGCAGGAAAAACTAGACACTCTGACAGTAATGTATTCACTGAGACAAAAATCAATCCATTCACTTCAGACAGACAGATGCACTCGCACACATACACAAATGCTGGAGACTCTCCTGCAGGCACGTCTGTTTCTTCTCCTATACATACATTACTGATACTGTAGTGTATCACAGATAGGCTGGAATAAATTTAAAGACTTTGACTGAGTATATTGCATCTGGCTGGAAATCAGATCCACTTTTCCAAATTCTAAGTGCATCAATAATTGGATTGTCTTTTAAACAAATGCAAATTAGATGTTTATATGAAAAATGCACTCATCTGTGCTCAGTAAATCTAATCCTGTGGGGCAAATCTGATCTTCACCATCATCCGAATTCTATTAGCTATACGTGTAGCAGAGAGAAATGGCCTCTACTACACAGCAGAAGTGTGATGCACTGCACACTCCCCTGCCTCTGTGGGGTTTCACTTTAATGAAACATGACTGATATTTTATCTAAATACAATATGATGTTTTTTTCCATCTTAGATATCTTCACCTTCCTGAGATAATTTGTACATTTTATTTGTGGAAGAGGAGTATATAAGATTACCGTAATATTTAATATATTCTATATTTACTATAATAATAACACACATTTCTTATATTACGTTTACCATATACATTACGTGATCTTCCAACCACA
Source organism: Sandelia bainsii (assembly GCA_032362345.1). Taxonomy (NCBI): domain Eukaryota; kingdom Metazoa; phylum Chordata; class Actinopteri; order Anabantiformes; family Anabantidae; genus Sandelia; species Sandelia bainsii. The sequence continues at coordinate 15,820,405 of JAUMHL010000006.1, read as the reverse complement.
GTGACTTAAATGTACAACAGAGTCCTGATCCTAGTTAGTCTGGGATTACATGAAGAAACACAGTGACAACCTAAATCTATAGAAGAACTGTGGCAAGGATCAACCTACAAAAATGTGTGCTCAAGTACCAGTACATTGGTGCTGTTTTAAAGGTAAATTTGACTTAGTTTTACTATCGTGATTTATAAATGAAAACTACTCACTTTACTTTTTGCACAGTACTGTATACAGAACACCTCTAACCATGTACTATGTGGTCTAAATATTGTATTGAATATAGCCTTTTGAATGTCATTTTTCAAAATTTGTTATATCCGTTTTGTTTTCTTGTACTGTTGTTCTGTAACTGTAAACTGTAACTGTAATTTCTATTCTGTTATATGTTGACGTCTGTAACAAACTGTAGTCCAACACATCCAGATATAGTAGTCATGTTTTCA
>JAUMHL010000006.1:15731602-15819865 GCA_032362345.1 Sandelia bainsii | reverse complement strand
AATTTCTATTCTGTTATATGTTGACGTCTGTAACAAACTGTAGTCCAACACATCCAGATATAGTAGTCATGTTTTCAAAAAAATTTAAAATTAAGTTTGAAAAATGAAGAGAAGAACTAAAGACTTCTCAATGTATAACAATATAAGGTTTGGAAGTTTGAGTGCAGTGTGCTTGTTAAGCCTAAAGTTCAGTAGTTTATGTTCTCTGCTTTTCTCCAATGTAATGCAAACTTGAGTTTATATGCAAGAGAAAGTCAAACTTAAAATTGAATCCTAAGTTTTTTCTTTTGTGTCCTTGTTATGAAAAATGACAAAGCACAAATTTTGTAAGACATTTCATTACATTGTTCTATTTTTATGAGTACACTGTGGTACAAGTCAGATCTTTTTGTGATGTATCACACAAACGTATGGGGAAAAAATGATGCTGAGGTAGAAAGACGCTCTGAACAAGAGAATCACAGACTTTCGGTTTTGTGTTCGTCTTTGTGAATCATAACCTCTGATATATACACAGTAAACTTTGACTAACAACGACTGAAAATAAATTCTGCACACATTGATCAGCCTTGTGTAGAAGACATATCTGCTCAGTGTTCATTATCTCAGTAACGGAATACTGAAATCATCAATTTTACATAGTTCCTGTTGGGTTTAATCTTTCCATATATAAAAACATATAAACACACAGTCATGATTTTGTAAGTGTATGTCTTGACATCAATAAAAATATAAGCAATTTCTATGAAACTGCACTACCTTACAAAAGGTGCAGCATTAGAGTGTGATAAACAGGTTAATTTTTCTACATGAATTGTTAATTTGCAATGATTTATATTTATTACAGTTGAATTAGGATACATAACATTTCTATGCAAAAGTTTGACCACCACTGGGAAAATTACATAATTTGTTGCTGAAAGACACCCTTCAGGGCTTTTTTGTTAACGCTCAGTTGCAGTGGTTTGCTTAAATGTACTGTAAACATCACTTTACTTCAAAACTGAACTTTAACTTCAAATATCCCTGTATGTTAAATTAGTCCGCACCTACATAAAATGTGTATTCATGTGTGTAAAGTGTTGCAATAACTTTGCTGAGACATTGTGTAATTTCTCATCGAAAGGTTCCACATTATTTCCCAGACTATAAAAATGGCTTATGAACCCTGCATAGTGAGCCATTTGTTTTCTAGAGGTCAGGACACAACCAGTCATAGCTCATCCTACTTCTCAATCATTCCACACAGACTTTCGGTATATGCCCCCAATAGCAAATTAGGCTCTGAATAATTAAACTAATTAGGCTTAGACAGACAATAGCTAAATGCTAATTAGTGCCTAATTAAGAGAAATGAATCCACAGCTGTATTTGTTTCTGTTATCCAAAGTGCACTGGCTACATAACAACCCCCTTGTCACTGTGATACTAATTGAAATGATTTTGGATTCATGTTGTGTGACTAACAGTGTGTTGTGATTATATTGCATTTTACACATCTTGTTTTGTGGCTTTACATGCTTAGGACTGCAGTTCAGCCAAAGATAAGAACTAATGACAAGTCTGGTGGCATGCAGCTAATTAATTAAAAAGCACAGATCGTAATGTATGACACTTTAGCACCCGGGTATACAAAAAATATTCTCTGTTAATACTGTATTTAAAACAGTCACATTTTCTTGGTAGTCTTGATAGTATTCTCTCAATTTTTCAATCAAGCAGGCTTCATTATGCTAAACACTATTTGGAAAACATGCCAAACACCTCTGCCTGCTAGAAACTCTTACTGAAGGTCACTACTGATGAGTAAATGCCTATCAAAATACTAAATCTGCAAACAGTGCTTTCTTCTCATCTCATCATGTTGTAAACATCATACTCTACTTGTCACAAAAAAAGAAGAAGAAGAAATGCTACACGGATCTGAGAAAAAAACCAAAACAAACAGAATCCTATGTAGTTGTGTGGTTGATGGATATTAAATGCTGGAAATTACGAATACAATTCCACAACTGAAATGTGGCTACCACGCTCACACGCACACACAAATAGCTTAAGTTTATATACTGCAGCCGGTTTGATTGTGAAATTAACTGTAAGTTAGATAATTTACTGTTTTTACAACCATGCCACTTGTTTGCAATCCAGGTTATTTTGAAAGCCCATTTTCCTAGAACCATTATTAGTGTAAGGGAGAAATAAAATGCCTGCTGGTGTATTTTTTTACAACAGTGATAAGACAGCTGTTTATAAGCAACGTGCCCTAGTCAATCAGGGCTGAGTATTCCTGCAAGGCAGAGATCACGGAAGAAATTCTTGCAGCTTACAGCACAATGATGAGCACCATTGTGTGTCATAATATTCAACACTTTTATGCAGAGGAAACTAAATTGCATTGCACTGTATCTAATTCTGTTGTGTTCCTGTTTATAGCTACTTACGTTGTACGTCTCCAGCTTGACTCTGTTTTTAAAGATGTGAGTTGTGAAGTTGAGTCTCTGGAAGACTTCATCAAATGCAGCCTCATTCTCAGAGAGACACAAACACAAAACAAGGTAAATACAAGCTAAAGTCAAACCAGTGATTTACAGGGAGCAAACAAATAGAAGTTAGAAGGCAATTTTCTTGTCAGATGTGAACAACTAGTTTAAGCAGAACAATGTGTTAGTGTGTGTGTGCGCGTGTGTCTCACTGTGTCTCTGAGCTGTCCCAGTGTATCTGCGCTGTGACCTAACAGGACCTCTGCTGTCTCCTGGAAGCACGTCACCCACTGGTTATCCCCGAAGTCTGCCAAGTTGGCCTGAGAGTTGGATAGAGAGATGACAAAGGGGCAACAGATTATTTATGAGTTTGTTTAAGTGTGTGTATGTGTGATTACAAGGAGTTGCAACAATCCTCAGAGTCAGAATCACTCAGTGTGTTTACATACACCAGGTTACAGTCAGTTTTCACAAGCAAACTGGAGAAAACCTGGTTTCTGTAATTGAGGTAGAGGATTAGGGAAACCTGATTTTTCCAGGTAGAAATGCTCATTTCTCTGTCATATATATGCATAACCAGGTTTCTGATTGGCTGGTACAAGAGCACACGTGCAGAACAGAATTCTGCAAACAAAGTAAGGAGCAGAATGAAAGGCTGAATAATAGGATAGATCCTTTCACAGAGCTATGTCACCTAATTTTTTTGGTCAATGTCTTATCATTAAACAGTTAAATCTGTGAGCTGAGGTAGAGAATAAATTAGATTACCTGCGTTACCTGATTTCTCTGAGTAACTAAACTTACTTACATACATGTAAGCACAGTCACAGTGGCAAGTGTGGCAAAGACATTAATGATGTGCACTATATGCAGTTCATACTTACAGAAAGTATCAGTCTGTATTTAAAGCTGGGGAACTCTCTGTTACACTTTTCACAGTGGTATAGCCCGTTCTGCTGGTCTGTGACTTTCTTGTTGCAATCTGCAGATGGACAGGCCTGATACAGACAATTCTCCTTCCGAGCATACAGCACCGTTGCCACACAGCTGAAATAGTCTGCCTGAAAAGAGAGAATAAAAATGGGAAAGGAAGAAATCTAATTATGGGAGTAGAGCACCAAGATCAATAAAACCCACAAAATCACATCAAACTGCTGCAATTTGAACGTCTATGAGGCTCTAGTTAATTTGCAGGTTCTGCCCCCTTTCACAATATTGTGCTGATGAGAAATCTAAACTGCAAAACAAATTATATACTGGGAACATCTTCCTAACCAGATGAACCTTAAACACTATAATTACAGAAAATGTTTGTCCTGCATTTTGAATATTTTATTTTGGACTTACTAAAACATGGTTGCTGCTGCTTAGAGAAAGTGAAGGTGGCTGTCTGGTGAGATGTCATGCTACCTTAAGCCAATCCTGATCGCACATATTTCACGAGTCTTGTATTTGTATTAAATCCCTCTTACAACAGGATCTGCAACAGTGAAATCACTCCCACTGATAGTAGAAAAGACATGTATGATTCACCAGCTAATTAAACGTGGCCCTCAGAAGCATAATTGAAGTCACAGAAAATGTGGCAACCTGACAGAATACAGGACAGCGCTGTAGGTGGAATGAAGTGATGACAGAACGAGAGTCAGACTACAAGCGTTATGGATCATCTACATCCTGTTTAACTGGTAGTTCTCTCGTTTGAATGTGCTGTAGTAGTACTGGCAGATGTTAAAAACATGGAGTTAGAGCTGTCCTTGCCTTGTTTCAGAATGTCTCACTCACCTAATATTTAGAGTCTTGATTAAAACTGTGACAAAACATAAACTGTAGGTGACATTGCTCTTCTCACTGCCGTTTCTTGTATCTATCTTGTATGCGTTTTGTGAAATGGTTGTTACAAGACTGGAATTTCCCTTTGGGATTAATAAACTACCATCCATCCATTATGTATGAATGTCTGTATCTATCTAATATTTATGAAGATGGAGCCCTGTTACTGTTTACATTAAAACAATCTGTCACTTTATATTGAGAACATCTGCCCAGAACATGGCACATTTTTGAAAATGATTTTCCTTTCAACATTACATAAACATTCAGTAAATCCTGTTTAAGATACCATCTTTGTCTTATTTTGAGCCTGAACGAGAACAAGTGGATCCTCTCCACATTTACATGTCATTACATTACCAGTATATACATTATCAGTCTGCTTGGAGAACAGTTCTGAACATTGCAGAGACAGCTGCTACGCTTTTTAAAAGCAGCAGTCTTAAAAGGATTCAAGATTCTTTATTTGTCACATACATAGTTATACAGTGTACAACACGCAGTGAAATGTAAGGTGTACAACAAATGAACCAGAACAAATCTCCTCATCAAAGCGTTTGTTATGTAGGAGGCTGCATCTTGATAAATGAACAAGATGCCAGGTGGTACAGGCCATAAGAACAAAATGAGTAATCACTAGTGCACAGAACAAGAGTTAAAATCACATCACAGTGGTGGGGTAAAATAACCAATTGCGGAACGCACAAAAGTTTCAAACTCTCTCCTTCCAGTTACCTGAAAGGGTAAATATTCTGCCCATCAAGAAACGAAAACATCCTTTAAATCATTAAAAGACTATTGTACTGCTGACTGTGATGTAAACCATGTCACACCATATTCATTCGTCTATTCATGAAAATCATTTACCTTTAAGAGATCTGTACTTAAAGAAATGAGCGATCACCATGAAAATGCTGCAGCATCAGTGCCACTAAACAGTTCTCTATTCCCATTCAAATTGTATCAATATTCTTTTGGCATTTTCTTGTAATATAATTATAGTTTTTTGTTTAATCATAGTGTCATTAAACTAAAGCCAAGAGAACTGAAGTGAGGAAAACAAAAAACATGTAAGAGATGAAGTAGGGGAACAGAAGTGCTCCTTCTAGTGCAGGCAGGACACCCTTCAATAGTTTTAAGAATGCAAATAGGCTACTTAGGGTGAAAAGAGAAACATTAAATAAAATAAAAATAAACTCAGATCAAACTTGGCATCAGCAGTAAAACTGTTGCCAACAAGTCAGTCCAGCTGGTAGATGCACGCTGTTTACACATCTCTATTTGACTTCCAAACAATCTTGGAACAGTTTAAAAAGAGAGCGGTGGGAGTTTGAGAATTCAATGCATAATAGATGCAAGATGAGACGAATCTCTCTCTCCCTCGCTAATACATAAATTGCGCTAATGTACACACACACACACACACACACAAATTGACACATACACATAACTAACATGCAAGGTTATATGCAAAACTTACACATTTGCAATACAGATACAATGAGCTGAACTTTCAGTTCTGAATTTAAATTGAACAGTACACAGTCAAACAGAATCAAATTAAAATGCAGTGATGTTACAGTAATTTAAGCAGATATTAGCACCTAAGGCAGTAGAACTCACACTGCTAAAATCAACAGCTAAAATGGAAAGAAATGCTAATTCAGGAGGGAAAAGGCTATTCTCTCATCCTGTGGAGAAGCAGAGCATTTGATTTCCATAAATATAAATATAAAGAATGCACACAACAGATGAACTGTGTCTCATTGGGAAGAGTTGCACACGCGCACACGTGAATATGAACACTCACAAAAGTACCAGTACAAGGCCATAAACGCCACATACAAGCACATGTACGAAGCCACAGAAAAATGCTTCACCTGAGGTTATTTCTTCTACCAGGAGAGCAGGTTTTAAACAAGATGTTGGAATTACAGCCAGAATTCAAAATGAAATGCGTTAAAATGCATTCTGAACAACAACAACTACAAGCTAGAGCTGGGCCAGACTCATTACTAATGTTGGCCTAAATTAGTCTATCAAAGACTCTCTCTAGGATACTGGCCAAATTCACACACAGTGACTGGGCATTGCTGTTCTGTCATTATACAGCCCACACTTGCTGTAAAGTGTTCCGTAGGAGCAATGAATGTGAAAAGGCCAGCGTGTTCTCTGCATCCCTTGTGAGATGACTGATGCTGTCCTGTGTCCCCACGACCTCTACAGATACTGTCAGTCAGACTTAGAGCTCTCTGACACTTTTTTCCTGCTAGCTAACACTGACTCACAACCACATAATCTGTCCACCCATCCATCTAACCAGTACCCATGCCACACAGCAAGAACCCCTATGAAACACTTAGTAAGAAGTTTTTTTTAATTAGGAGGAATTTCTCCCGTTAGCAACAGCCCTCTCCTCCTCGACACTCCACTCCCATGTTTCCGCCTGCGTGCCTGCCTCATCACATTTTACAGACTTGGGCAGATTGGAGCGCTGCAAGGCTGGCGAGGTGGGAAGGCGATGGGTAGGGAATGTGGTAGGAGGGTAGACGTGGTGGGAAGAAAAGGACAGCATGCTTTCTTTGGGGGCTTGTTGGAGGCTCATGACGTTGGCAGATGCTACAGAGGATGTGAGGATAGAGGTCAGCAGAATCTGGACCATAGTGATTCCATCTCATCTCAACTCAACCAGTCTAAACAAATCCCCCTGCATCCCCCTGCCATCATTGCTGCTCCTCCCCTTCTGTGTTTTTTCCCCCCCTCTGTCCCTCTGTATTCGGGTGTGTACACAGAAACCTTGGGGCAAAGTCTTAACCTTAAGCACACTGAGGAGAAGCTAGAAGCAGCATGCCAAACACTGCAAACAAAAACAGATCCCCAAAAATGCTCACAGACACACAAACATGTACAGCCTTACCTAAAGACTCATACTTATGCACACATAAACACACATGCGGCCTTGCGTACGTTCTGAAAGCAGTTTTCATTCTTATCACACCAAATCCCTGCGTCACCTTCTGGCACCTAAATGCAATTAAAATTTGTATGTGGAAGGGCAACCAAGTGAAAATCTACTTCACATAATTGACGTGGCTGCACATGCCAACTTTAATGCTTGTCCCAAAACCCCAACACACACACACACAGCTACATTAATTAGAAATGGCTTGTGGACTTACATCCACACACACACATAAACAAGAGACTCACACATTCACGGAGGCAAACAGGTAGAATGTCAAATTAGATTCCTTCAAACTATAAGCTTGTGATTCGGATTTCATTATTATAAGCAAAGCTGCAGCCTCAGAGTATGTGATAGACAGTCTCCTTAAAGCTGTTCAATTACAGAAACAGTTGGTGAATACACACAAGAGAGGAGAGGAAAAGACAAAGAAAACAAAAGATGAGTGGGGAAAAGAAAAATCAGAGCTTTTTTTTTTTTTTTACACATTCTCCCCTTTCAAGTCATTTCTCCACATCTGCCAATTATCTGTCACCACACTGTTCACTCCCTTACCTGTGGCCTTGCTCCTTTCTATACTTCAATGCAGCTTTGTAAATGACAAGAAGTGGCCCTGCCTTGCTTTTCTACTTGTCTCTCACCTTTCCACACTCTCAGCTGCACTGCTCCCCTTCTGGTAACATTATGCCCTATAGGCTTAACGTGCAACACATAATTAGAAAACTTTATTAGAAACCACACCAGCCTAGAAACTATCCTTAAGTGACTTCTAATTAAACATGAGGGAAGAGGGAAACTAGTCAGAGATAGCAATTAATTAGATAAAAAGTTTTTGAGTGGCACATACTGCTTACATGCACTCTGCGTTTAGCTGTAAGCATGATAATTCTGTGTGATGACACTTTCCAAAATAGCACACGCTTCGATTGTGAGTTCTCTCAAGTGGTATATGGCTGTTCAGACAGTATTGCTAGTATGTAAGCATCGCTATCTCGCTCCCACAGCTAAAACAAGAGAACCACGACTCTAATCCATGAAGTCATAGCAAGTACAGCCTAGAGCTGCTCTATTTACAACGAATGGAAGAGTGACTGTGGATTTGTGTTTGCCTAAATGCTTCATTTAAATTACACTGAGAAGGAGTTTTAAAAATCACTAAATCCATGTCTGTTCACAGAAAATGATTCATGATAGTTAAAATATGAGGCCTTCAGTATAATCTCTACATGGTTGAACTAAAAAAGAAACTATACAAACAAAACGAAAACAAACAAAAAAATCCCCCAAAAACACCATTTAGCATTTTACATATTATGTCACTGATGTAGGAGCTGCTTTCAGCAGGCCAGATGTCAACTTTTACTTTATGATAATTAATAATAATAATAATAACTGTAAAAATGCATTAACAGGAGACTGAGCAGATTTCAGCTGTGGGTTATACATTATGTACAAATACTGTAGACAAAACATAAACCATAGTGATTGAGTAGTAAGAGCAGGTGAGTGACGGAAGTCAAGAAAACACGGAGTCATGCTCTTGACGTCAAAGTCCGTCAACATGACGGATTTGTCCCTGTGCGACTCAAAACTTTTGTGCAAAACAGTGAAGCTTCAAGTCTTTGATTCTCAGGGACTGACACCAAAACCCAGTGTTTATCGTGCGTGTCTAACAACACAAAAAGATTTTCTGCTATCTAACCCTTGTACTGAAACTGTACTGATGTTACATCTTCTTTAGGGGTTTCTTTCATTCCGCTTTAGAACAGAAGCCAGATGCCAAATTCACTTATGTAAATTAAAAAGTATATATGTGTTATGATCAGATGTAGCCATAGTTTCACTGTAAAGCTAAATCAAGTCATCAGTTAACATAAAATAAATTTCAAACATTTCCATGTTCCAGCTTCCTAGTGGAGAGGATTTGCAACTTTCCTCAGATTCATCCACCATCTTCTGGTAAACTGCAATTTTTAATGATAGAAATACTGCATGATTTTTAAGTATTCATTACTCGGTATCTGACAGTACTCAAATGTAAGTACTTGTACTCAAATAAGTGGTATCAGTGCATCCCTACCTGAAGTTAACACTCTGTTAGAAGCACTCTTGACCATTTTCTGACATTTTATAGACCAAATAATTAACCAGAAAATACTCAGAGACTACCAAAAAAGACAAGATCTATTTCAAATAGTTGTTATTCAATAATTACAAAAAAATGACCTTACCCATCTTTTATCTTGCCATGGAAGTAATATTGGGTTAGTCTGCCCTGTTTTTGAGATTTCCGTCTCTGTTAATTATTGTGATTTGAGTGAACACACCCTTTAAAGAGTTATTTTTCTCTCTCATTTGAATGTCAGTGTGTTTAATATCAGCATCGTTTTTTATTTGATTTCTATGATACGTAGCTGTGCTTACTTACTGTATGTACAGTAAGAAACCATGTGTGCACTGCACCTTCTCTCCTTGTCCCAAGAGTTCATTCTTGACATCGCTCAGTGTTTTCCAGTTCATTGTTCCTCCGCTGCCCACAGACCTCGTTTCTGTCAGGGACTGGCTGTCGACAGCATATCCTTCCTGGTCATACCTGGAAATTAAAACATACAGCACACGTGTAAAGATAAATGTATGCTTGTACACCAAAACAAACACACATACTGTTCATCCTGTTCACGTGATATACAGTCTGACATATTATTTGGAGTGTAGGGAGAAAGCAGAGTGCTGAATAAAATGAAAGACACATACATACACACACAGATCAACGAAACTAATGATCCCTAGATATTGAAGTGATTAAACTACACAGGACACAACAATTACTATTAGTCATCTGTGAAAATGTGCAGGAGTGAATTTATCTTGTGGAAAATGGGGTATGACAGCAAGTGTGTTTCTATGTAAGAACGTGTTGCATTAACACGCTTTAATTTTTCCTGTGAAAATACTGTTCTGTGTAACACACTGCACTGTATCTCCTATTATCCACAGAAACCATCTTCAGCCTTGACTGCATTTCTTCCTTAATATCTTACCTAATACAGCCACTACATCTGTATCGTGCAATCTCTTTAATCAGTGCTACAGCTGTCCATCACAGACAAATACATCAATCAGTAGACTACCGTAGATCTACATATGTTTCAGGGAGTAGTTTTTTCACAGAGGACAATAAAAACAAACTATCTTTCTTCTTGTCTACTCACTACATTTTATTCATTTCTCTACCTTTTTAATACTCCCTTTAAAATCTTAATGCACCAGCGTGACATTTGTTCTGTATTCTAGCTGAGCAGAACAACCTAATCAAGGCATCATTCAAATTCATCAGTTTCCTACAATTACACAAGCAAGGCAGGTCAGAGCAATCCCACAAAGCACCCACATCGCCACAGGAACTCAAGCCAGACAGACACTTTTTGTCTCTGTAAACCGCAGAGCTAAATGTTAAAAAGGAAGTGGAAAACACACTGACTGCTCCTTGAACAATATTCATTGTCATTTGTTCAGTGCTGACAGCAGTAAACTGTTGAGAGGACCAAACAGCAGAACAGATCAAGAGGAAAAGGGATTAGAGAAGAATAGAAGGAAAGGAAAGAGGGGTGCCATTTTTTTTTTTGTTATTTAGACTTTCGAATGTCAGGATGAGATGGTGTATTGACCAGAGACTAATAAGACCAAGATTAAAGCTGGAGCAAAGGAGCCTGCCTCTCCCCTCTCCCTCCCCAACACACATGCACTCACACACACACACACACAACTATAACAGCTGTAACAATTACAACACACACACACACACACACACAAAAGGCCAAAGCTACTGTTCGTGGATCAATTAGCCAAATTTATAAACCAGAAATTAACAACTGAAAGAGTGAACAGAACAATGATTACAAGAACCAACAAACATGCCCCTATGAGTGTGAGGTTTGATGCAATTTTTTGCCTAAGAATAGCTTTCAGTGCAACACACAGGCAATCATAAGCACACTGAAGCATTGCTATGTACACAGCAGAATTAAAAAAGAAGAAAAAAAAATATGCATTTGGATTTCAGCGGTGGCCAGACTTGGGAACAGCTTTAATGAGTGAATGAGTCATAGTTTAAAATCCCTGTAGGAACTGCAAATAGGAAGTTTGATGCGGCTCACCGTGTGCCCACCTTTCTGCGCACGTGCAGTAACATTTCAGAGTTAAATTCCAGAAATATCTGTGTTCTGTGCTTTTCTGTGCTTCTCCCCCTCCAATCCTGTCTACATCCTATCTAGAGTCCTGCTGGGACTGAGGAGGCACATGCAACTAGTCTCCTGACATGTGATGCATCAAGGTTTATTCATCAATGTATTTTCCTGCATTATAGTGTTTCTATTATTTTGTGGGTTAGGCTAAATAGCAGAAACAACTTGTTGTGCAATGCAGTACAATTCGACAGTAGCACAAAATCCAAAATAAACGTCAGTGTGGCTCACCAGGCCCTCAGTCTAAAGGCCTCCGGTATGTCTGGGTTCACCATGATTGTTGAGCTGAACAAAGCAGAGAGAGACCTGCCCCCAAAATCAGACAATCGAGCTCCTTTGATGGCGACTATAGGCTGCCCAGAACTATCAAACTTCTCCGCCTGGAAAAAGAAAAGAAACCGTGTCAAACACAGTAATTAAGGAGAGGAAGATGGAGAACGAGAGACAGCAAAAGCAGCTGTTTTTTGTTTCTCACATGTTAAGTGTGTGCCTGCAGCTCAGAGAGACCAGAAAGTAATATGTGGTATAGTATGCTTTAATAATTGGACAACCTACATGTTAATTTGAAAGTCATTTTTGGATTTTGGCAAAGAGGAGGGATTAGCTCTTGCAGATTGAATGAGCTTAGAGAAGAATAGTGCCATTTCATGCACACTGAAGAATTATTTAGCCTTCAGTCTCAAATCAGGGACTCTGGTCCAAAACACTCCTGAAGGTCACAGGGATGATTTGACTGATCCACATTTTACAGCATAGAAAAGTCAATCAAACTGCCCCGTAGGCAAGAGCACACACACACACACACACACACAGATATGTTAAATGCACTGATACATACACACATACACCTTCATAAAAGCATGACTAATAACAGTCTGTTTTTATGTTGTACTGCAAATCGATCCTTGGATGTAGAGGGAGAGCGAGACAGCGAGATTATAGTTATTACCTCCTCTCCCCACAGTGTGACTGTCACCACTTTTCCAGTTGTGTCTATTAGGTTGAGGGCCCTCTTGGATACTTCTCTGCTGGTCTTAGTGGTGATACGGGATACATTCTCCGCACTCTTGCACACTCCAATCACATCTACAGGCAGAAAGAAAAATTTTACATCATCAACTACAGACAGCTCCTGGATACAGGTAGACTAACTTACAGAGATATAAGAAAAACGAAGCAATATTGTGAAGAATTGCTTTTGTAAAGTCTCTACACGGCATTAAGTGCAAAATGCCCCCTGGATATACTCTACATAATGTGAAGTGATATCACATCATAAGCAGTAAAGATCCAACCCAGCACAACGTCAACACCCCCCTGAGATTGCCGAGTCACAGCAGACAGACATAAATGTCATAACAGGCTAGCTAACACCCAGGCCCACATTCAGAATCACAACAAATATACTCATTCCTCATTCATGCTCAAGGCCTAAACACTTCATTCAGGATTACTGCACCAAGGAGCAGCGACTGCTGGGCTCTAAGAAGGTGAAGAGCCTGGCAAACGAACTAATATACTAATACAGAACAAGCCCAATTAATTTAGAAAATGCTTATTGTACATCCTTTGTCAAAAAGTTACTGAATACAAAACAAACAAATACAGATTAAAGCTACGTCTACATTAAGCCGGCTATAAATAACGACGTGCATCCACACCAGGTGTTTTTACTTGTTTCTGCAATTACCTCTGCCCCCATTAAAATGGAATAACTGGTAAATCTTCTCCTACTGAGCACAAATGAGCAAGACAAGAGAAAAGAAATGGTATACCATTTCCATTTCTGCTCCATGCATTGTTTATAGGAACATTTCAGTAAGTTTTGAGTCATGCCTTTATCAAAAAACAGTATAAATCTGCGAAAAAGCAAATCAGACTTGAAATTGCTTTTAAGAACAAAATATGTGGCCACAATTGTTTGGTCACTGACATAACAGCACTTCTCCAAAGAAAATCTTTCGGTACTAGTGTGGAGGCCAACAATTTAAAAAGATGAATTTCAATTAATGTGTCTCAGTAGTATGGCATTTGGTTAGCTATACCCCGAGTAAAATTTTAATTGACCCATTAACCTATAAAAGTACTTAAACAAACAAACAACGAAAAATAATTACAAATGGCCATCATGTGAGGACAACTGAAAACTTAAAAGTTCCTTCTTTTCTTTCATATTAAACAGGAGAAAGGCAGACAAATTTAAGAAGCTACAAGCAGCAGAGGTTTGACACGTTTTCTTAACTGATGACTCAGGCATCCTGTGGAGCTTTGTAAACAAAGTTCTACTTGCTGAAATGTATTTTGTTTACCACCACCCCCATCTGCTGAACAGTGGAATAGAGTAAAACAGTTAGACGTGTGTATCCATCCATGTGTGTGTGCGCACAACACAAATAAAACTGACTCTTAAAAACATGGCTCCATAGCACTACTAGTGGTCAGAAACTCCACTGGGCACCTTTGAATGGCTTGACTTCACTGGTCACATTATGGTGGTTAATTTTCTGTCAATTGCCCCATGGTGTCAGGATTACATGCCAATGCATTAAATAAAGTGACTGGACAGAATTATAACACAGACTTTGCAAACCAGTCACTCTCTGAACTTCACCATCCTGTCTGCTACCTCTGCTACCCTTTTCCTAAACCCTCCCTCTTGTTCTCTCAGCCCTCCTTAATTCCATTATAACTGAGACGGTGTCATCCACCTCTGAACTCCATTATCACCACAGGAACAGGCTGACAGTTCTCATTACCATGTTATAATCCCCTATTTAACAAAGGAGCAGAGAGAGACCGAGTAGAGAGAGAGTGAATGGGGAGACAACAGATCACACACACAGGACATGTAACGCTGCCCCTCTGCGACCAACATAAACACACTCCTCCAGGTAAACTGCTCAGTGCGTGGCTCGTAGTTTAGACTAATGAGTCATGCAAACCCACATGAATCTTCCAATCAGCTTACAGGATGTTTACTTTGCTTCACAGCCATTACGAGCATTAGTTTGTTCTACTGTATATGTGTGTGATGCAGTAATGACCCTATGCAGTACAACACTGCACTTGAAATAGTGAATCAGATATGATATACAGTATGATCAGATTGCTCCTGACTTAAAATGATTTTTCCCCCAATTTAAACATATCTAATTTAAGTTTAGATTCTTGTATGGTGTCTTGCATCTCTGTTCTTAAATGAAACAAGGGGTTAATGTAAGTCTAAAAAGTTGATCAAACAATTAACAGGTTCTAGACTCCCCAACAATTCGCCAAATTCTGCAACATGCCGTTCTGTCCACACATTTCAGCATACAGACCAACTGCTGTTTCAATAAATTAGATCCTTACTGCCACAACTAAAAAAAATTATAAAAAAATCACTGCCATAACGGTGCACAATCTCACTAATACTGAGCAGACTGATACAAGCACACTGTTCAATGTCTAATTTAAACACCAATCTACATTTGGACCATCCCAATTTACCTGTCACAGAGATAAAACATTTCTGTTCAGGCACAGGCAACTTAACTAACCTTCATAAGAACAGTGAAATGAGCACTATCTTCCTGTTATCTCTCCTCTTTACTGCATGCCTGAATTAACCTTCCTTATGAACCTGTCATAATGTATTCTTCCATGACATCTGATTCACAACTGACTCGCACACTCATGTCTGTTAGCTTAGTTTTTTATCCATTTATATCTATTTTTTCAATAATAATTCAATAGACAACATGAGCATACTTTTTTGTTACCTAACCTGCCTCAGATTGTCGTTCAAACAGACCAGTTTTGAAGTGGAATGTATGAGTGGGAATTAATTCACCAATCTTCTCATATTTAATTTTACAAATTGCACAAACAAAATTCACAGCGGGTCCAGACCTGTCGTTCTAGTCATGTACAGATAATCATCAAAGTCATAATGTTTTATTAATCTGAATGAAATTGGGGATTAAATAAAATAACAAAATTAACCAAGACCAACTTTATACAAAATTAGCATTCTGTTAATCATCTTATTATCATAATGTCTTTGTAATGTTCTGACAGGTATCACATACTGAAGCTATAATGTTTTCTCAGTTAATACCTCCATTATTATTATAATAATATTATTATTATATTATCCGTTATTACCTACCTGGTCTCCCTGACCACCCCACACTGCTTTGCTTTAGAAGTATATTAATTACAACCTAATGCCACATGAGAAAATTCACTCTTTTAATTTGATTTTCATGACATACAATTAACAGTTGTACCATTTTTTTTTTTAGATTCTATAGTAATGTACTATGATATAAATGGTAAATGGTCTGCACTTATATAGTGCTTTTCTACCTAGACTGGTACTCAAAGCGCTTTACACTGCTTCTCATTCACCCATTGACACACACTCACACACCGATGGCAGACCAATGACCTGACACACGGGGGGCAACTTGGGGTTCAGTGTCTTGCCCAACATATGACTGGAGGAAAATCGTCGGGAATCGAACCACCGATCTCACGATTGGCAGACGACTGCTCTACCTCCTGAGCCACAGCCGCCCACAAACTATATACTATTATATGACTATGAAACTTTGCGACGGTACCGCATGACGCTCTGCGATGTGATTGATATTTCTGAGTGAAACTTGCTGGCTTAAATGGCAGTTTTAGTGTTGTTGATTGTGCTAATGATGAAATATCAGAATGTGCACCTTCTCATCATTCATCAGGCAGAAATGAGCTTGTGCAGTTGAAAGATTTTGAGAATTCGAACTTTGTAAACTCATTCAAGTAAAGGTCTCTTTTATATCTAAATGAATCTGTAGCAAAAGGATATTAACAGAAATGTTATGTTTTAGAAAAAATGTTGAAACGCTTTTAACGACTTTGAACAAGCACAAAGTACAGACTGTTGATTGCTTAAAATTTTTCTTTTTTCCCTTGTTTCTCATTGCCGTGTCAGTTATCTCTTTTGTTAACAATGATCATATATTCAAGAAAACATACATGATGCCATGGATTTGTTGCTTTTCTACTGATGAAAAACTTCTCTTACCAATGATGGCGTCCTTGTCTCTGTTCTCCAGTTCTGCGATGGGCACAAAGTCACAGTGCACTGTGGGGATACCTTCACTGTCATTACATGGCACAATGGATGAATGAGCGTGAAGGGTCATCTCGTAGTCGTTCTTCAGTGTAGTGTACTGTTTGTTGGCCACCTTCAGTGTAGCCTTGGAGATGTAATACACCTACAAAAAAACGGCAAGCAAGGTGTACTGGTATTATGACATTGGATCTAATCAAACTATTTATTTCCTGTAAATTTGAAGAAACTATGACAGAGAATTCCGTCACAATTTTATTGATTCTTTCAAGGAAATTTTTACTACAATACAGCTTCTGTTCCACCAAAACCTCTTATAAAAATGGAAAAACCTTCAGGCCCAACTAAGATGTGGTGTCATATCAGCCCCATCACTTCTCTAATTCACCAGAAAATAAGAAGCAGCTAAGAGTGAGTCTGCTAAACAGTACAATTTAAATTCAATCTGTAAGGCACACTTCTTCATTTACTCTCCCAACTCTCCAATCTCTCTCTCTCTCTCTGCTTCTGACTTTTCCCTCTATGGCTTCTCTCCTAACTTTCCTTCCTCCCTCTCTCTCTGATTTACCCCACACGGAGATATGAGCATGAAACTAATGTGATAAGCATTCTGGCCGCTCAGAGCAAGTTACACCCACTCACTGTTCACCGTTCTGTCAATACTCAGATCACGAAGGGAAGACGGATTCATTCCTTCATTTATCTTTGGAGGGCAGAGGGCACAAATTGGATCTGGAACTGTCTTGGGAGTCACTGCCAGTAACTGATACCTGAGCCAGTGTGACCAGCAAAATGATGGCTTGGGTTAATTGAGTTATTAAATTCTGTGGGCCAGACTCAGTTGAGGAAAAGCTTTAGCATGTGTTTTACCTGGCTGTAATTGCATAGAAATACGGGAAAATGCAAAGGGCACGTTCTGGGTGTTGAGCCTGTGTGCCACCAGTTTCGGTACAAACACACTAAAAAGATCACGTCTCTTTCTTGCATAAATGATAGTGTGTTGGCCATTTTTTCAGCTGGTCCCTGACTCTGGTGCTAATTCTCTTTCTAGAAAAAACCCCCACTGATATCATGTATTTTCTGTCATCAATCTTACATTTAACTTTTTAACCATGTCTATAAATGATGCTTACATGTAAATTCTAAGTACATGACTTCAGATGTGAAAAAAAAAAACGTACCAAGAGTTCTTTAGCATTAATAAATCATTTCTAGCTATGATATTCCTTAACATGAATGATTCTTGTATAATAATCTGTTTCATTTGCAGCCCTCAAAGAAAGTCAGAGGTCATTGTCAGTTATGTAAGAATAGCTATTAGGCATTGCATTTTTCCTAACTGGCAGTAAAGCAGATGTTTGTTGATGAAAGGTCGTGAACCCAGGACCCCTGGCTGAACAATGATACAAATTCTGCCTCCAAGACTCATAGACTAGCTGGTTTCAGGGTACCATTGGTTCTACTGGCTGTCTCCACTAAGGTAATTTTTTTCTAATCAACTCTCTGAGCTAAGTAATCAGATTTCCAATTGGCTTTTTTAAAAGCTGCACTGGAATGTACTTCACATGTACTGCACAAGTTCACTTTACTTTACCGAAAAACCTTTTTTGGGATAACCATGACCTGGATGACTGAGAATCTTCACAGTCTTTACTGCACACAATAACTTTAGTCTGTACATCATCTCACCTTTGCACATACCTGCTAATCTATTTCTGCACTATACTTAGATTGTATATTTAGCTAGATTTTTACTTTATTTTCTTCTATTCTTGCACAGTCTATATGGTGGCTCAGATACATTTCACTGCCGGTTGCACTTGTATAACTGTGCATGTGACTAATAAACCTCTTAAATGAAAAAGAATGCATATTTTTTGGGGCATTTTCACTTTATTTTCCTTGTTTGTTGGACATTAAAGCCTGTAATGTGAACATAATCTAAGTCTCTGGAGTGATTAAAATAGGATCATATCTGATCAATCAGATGCACACAGTGACCAACACAGTCTTACAGAGCAGTGGGATGCATCCTTGAAAGTTTCAATGTCAAGACAAAACACAGGCATTAAACCAACACACAACTACCAGCAAGAAGAAAATGACTTAATCAAGTTAAGTCAGATTAGCCCCAACTGCTGAAGTCTCTACAGTTATGCAAACAATGAGGACCATGGGGTTTGTCCTTCCTTTTCTTACACTACATACTCTCTATGAAAGAACAGCTTCATGGCCAGCAAGAAAAAGAGAGATGATCGCAGTAACTGATAATTCTTTCAACACATATGGGATGATGATGTATCATGTATGTATGTATCATGTTGAGATACGAAAAACCACAAACTATTCTTTAATGTTATGTTAATGAGTATATAGTCTCTGTATAAATGACCTAGGCCCTGTAGTTTGCAAGATGGAAGAAAAGCTTTTCCATTCTCCAAGGAAATACCTCTAAAAGACTGGCAACCATTTCTGATACAATGAAGACAACCAGACACTTTAACAACAGATAAACATATCAATATATCAGATTTAGCTTTCTCAAACGGCAGTGGGGTTCAAATTCTTAGCCTCATATACGCACCCAAATGTTAAAAATGTCTCAAACAGATATCTATTTAAGTAAAATATAACTTAATAAATCTCTTCGACAAAATCCTCAAATACTTGCCTCCGGCTCATTCACTGACCATTATTATATTAGACACCATTTTATCAATGATACATTTGTCTGAGGCATTATGTTCACACAAAGTTGAACACGTGTTGCTGAGGTTTTCCCTGTAAGTAGTTTGTGAATGTATAATAGCTTTAAGATATTGTTTTGCTGTGTCACAATGAGTTTTCACTTAACTTCACTGAAGAAAGTAAATGGTGAACATGTTTTATAAGTTTCTTTTGAAAGAATGTGAGTACAAATATTTACTTACAGCATTCAGTCATCCTGGGCAATGTGCATGACATGCAAACGTTATCAGTTTTCTGTCAAATTTTCAAGAAACTCTTATCGCTTCAAATGTGGACGGATATAAGTGAGTGAGATTCGCTCACCTTGCCTTGCTCCACTAGAGAGAAAAACTTGTCCACTTCATTGTTGAAGGCTGTGATCTTGATTTCTCCCTGTTGACCAGCACATTTTCATGTAACAGCATTTTGATGCATGGATAAAACGAAAAACAGCAAAGTGCCACATGTGCTTATGACAGATATTCAGACCTCTCTACTCCTCTACTTACACTCTCATCCACTATCTCAAAGGAGAAGACCTTGCCCTCTCCTCTAGAATTACTCCATGTGCGGATATTGGACTTGTTTGTGACTCTGGCTCTGATAGTCCACCTAGGGATATAAACAGAATCACAACTTACAACGCTTATAATGTATTATAATATAAGAATATGCTGCAAGTGATTTCAGAGGAAAAAACATCCATTAACACTTTAAACTTCAAGAATCCCTAATTAAAATTCACTTTAAAACGTTTAAAGATTGATGTGCTGATACAGAAATCACATCTAAATGAGCAATGGCCAAAATCAAAGCTTTGCGAATGTTTTACTTAAAAATGTCTCATGAACATCTTCCTTTCTTTTATGAGCATGCATACAGAATGCTTAATATTCAGCATATCCTTGTTAAAAAAAAGTTTTCTTTGACCAACACAGTTGTGAACAACTTGACCAAAGCAGTGGCAGATTAAAGGTCAGCACAAACAAAAAGTAATGCAACTAAAACACTTTAAAAGCTTGCTTTTTGTTAATGAGCATCCTAACTCAGCTCACATCAGTCAGTCACTAAAGGGAAACAACTGCGCAGAGGAGCAATTCCCAAGGAAATTGGATGAGTGTCTTTTTAAAGTTCCATGAAAGAATAAAAAAAGCATCCAGAAACTTTCTTTTCAAAGGGTGAACTAGGTGTTGTACATCTGCCAACTCCTGGATGCATTTAAAATGTGCTTCTTGTTCTGTTTTCAACAACAGCCAGCCAAGCTTGGCGGTTTATGCAGCAGTGAGCTTTTTGACTGTGTTGATAATTGTGCAGTGGAGGATATTCATACCATAACTTTTTGCCTGCAATTAAATCCCCTATCATGAGAGCAGCTGCTGGCCCACAGTGAACCCCATTCCCTGCTCAGTATGGATAAGACTGCTCCACCAACGTTTATGGCAGCCAAAAGCCAATTATACTCTGCTCTAGATGCTACTACTTAACACCAGCAGAATGGGATGAGAAAGCAAATGGCCATAAAGAGCAATGTGCACACACATACAGTATGGCTACATCATATACCATATGTTAACACTTTGTGTGAGACACAGATGTACAGTCACACATTTGCACTTTTCATTTCACACAAACATACTTGGAAGAACCATAGTTGCTGAAGTCATCTGTTTTACTCAGTATAGCTGCTCCCAAACTTCAAAGTTGGGGAGCACCAGTCATCAGTTTATTACAACACCTAGAGGTGCAGTTATCTTTACAGCTTGCAATTTCAAATAGGGCTACACCATCAGAGCACAAACATGGATACTGAGTTGACAAGATACCTGCACTCCAATCTGGGCAAGTACATCTTGCTATACTGTGCTCTTGTCTTTTTGTACCTAAGTCTAAGGACAGAAACAGAGATTTAAACCTATTCAAACGATAAGAGAGGACGAAAAAACAGCTGAACTGGAACCCTATAGAAGGTAAAGACACTGTGAGAATGAAGGAGAAAAATAAGGCTGATGAAATCCCCACTGGGTCAAATAACAAAATCAAAACCTCAGCAGCAGACCATAAAGACCTAGTAGTACGTGGCGTTAAAGTGTCCGTTCCTGAGGCAATATAATACATTTCATTTCCATGCAAAAGAGCTAACATGTACACGGTCAAATCCTCACAGTCACACATTGATAGAGGGGAAAAAAAGGAATGCTCACATGCACAGACATAGACACATTTCCAAACATTCCCCAACGAGCTGTCTCAGAAATGACAGCAAACAGCAAAGTAAAGGAAAGCCTGAGAGGAAATAATGTAGCTCTAAATGAGTTACTACACTGAATAACTTAATGATTAAGATACTTCAGAGTACATGGAACCTGAGGCTGGTGTGACCTTTCAGCACAATAATGACCTGAAGCCTACAGTCAAGAGAATGTAAGAGTGGGACAAGACTCCCAAACTGTCTGTTTGAGAGTCCCAGACTGTCCAGTCCAGACACAAATAGAGGGGATTTGAATACTAGATTGAAAAAAACTATAGTTTAGCTGGTGAATGAGCAGAAAGAGAAATTAATTGAAGAGTACAGAGTTTGACCTTCGGGAAGAAATACATGTACATACATGCTCAGGTCTTATAAGTAATGTGTAAACAGTATGTGAAAGCGGGCATATGCATGTACGCTTACTTGCTTTGGTAGGGGTTCAGGTTAGCAATAGGAATCACTTTTGCTGAAGAACCTGGAGATATGCTGGTAACCTTCATGGGTGAAAACTTCATGGGGGAAGCCTTCATAGGAGAGGCCTTCATGGGGGAAGCCTTCATGGGGGAAGCCTTCATGGGGGAAGCCTTCATGGGGGAAGCCTTCATGGGGGAAGCCTTCATGGGAGAGGCCTTCATGGGAGAGGCCTTCATGGGATACTTTCCCACAAAACCTCTTCCACGGCCTCGGGTAGGAGAATTGGCTGTTGGAAAACCAGATGAAAACAAGGTGAACTTAGAAGCACAGAAGCCTGCTAATACAACTGCCAGCAACTGCTACCACCGAAGCTGAACACGCAGCAACGTTCTCCTGACTCCATCAATAGAATTATGATGGCGATTGAATCGTTGGGCATGAAATTGGATACACAAATGCCTGCCCTTTGTCAAGAAATAGTTTTTATCCGCCAAGAGTTGCATATTACTGTTAGCTCTTTACAGTCTGCTAATGCACAGAATACCAAGCGCACTGATGACCTCGAGCAGTCGGCCGCAGAGTGGAGCTCAATAATCATGACCCTGGAAGCTACAGTGGAAAAACTGCATATTTTAAGTCTATTCAGCAATTTCAGGTCCAACTGTTGATGCCCGTCCTTTTATTGAACTCTTTGGTGCACCATCAGAAGACCTCCCTTTACAAAAGCCACAATTAAATAGTATAGTCTACTGCTCTCTTTTAGCACAGTCTACACTGGAAGAATGACAAACCTCTCTCCTTTGGCAGATGAATAACTGATGTAATGTTTTTCCCCCCAAGATTGAAAAGATTAGATACACAGAATGGATCAATGGGGAAGTTTGATGTGCTATAGTGTCCTTTTATTTCTTATGCTGAACAGCTGACAATGCACCTTGACTCTGGATAATGGATGTTCAGTACAAGACAACAAGGCAACTACTCTGTGAACCTGGTTCCTTTGTCTTAAATGTTTACTACCTTTGTATATGTTTCAACAAAAAAAGATAAATAAATAAATATATATAATAAAGTCTCAAGCACAGAAGGGGAGTTAATTACAGAGGTTTGGTACGCTCACTTCTTTCTACCTTCACACTCCCAGATTTTTTTTGAACTTGAAGACTTTATAGATATTTTAGTATACGATGCTGATTTCAGCAGTTAGTAGTAGTGCTGTTATCTGATCATGTGAGCAGCAGCCAAAATTATAAAATGCTTGAGACTGCCTGCAACTCTGCCTGCAGACCTCTCTGTAGACTTGCTCAATTCTCTGTTAACATCAATTTGTGCCAATAAATTAAGCTTTGTTTTTCCTCTTGGGTAAGACTGGAAAACAATCATTCATTTCATAATTACTGTACTTATGCCTTTCTGTCATAGGAAAATGAATAATTAGGATTTGTCTCATCAATATCTACAGCAATAGCCACAGGCATCGTGGCCATTAGGTTTAGTCAGACTGAACATCTATCCAGTGTGGCTGACCATTTGTGTAACTTTTTATAACAAAAGATTCAACACTCACACCCACTTGATGTTGTAATTGGCCATCTGTACTGATGTCAGAAAAGCACACTGGTATCAAGCTTCTCACTAGCTTTAGTTTCATCATTTGTTACACAACTGTGTGTGGCACTATGCATTAGGGATGCCATCCGAAAGCCAGCTCCATTTGAGACCCGGTTCCAGTTAGTTAAACTACATTTTGTGGCCCGTCAGATTCTGTAACCCGACGCAGTGCACAACACGTTTATCTTCCAGTAACATTATTGTGCAAAACATCAGTGATTTATTTACCTGATATTCATTGAATGACATTACAATTAATATTTACACTGTGTGCGTTTTACTTTAGTTTCTACAGATACAGCAAAGTGAGGAGAGTGTTTTCCCTCCATCAGCATAGGGTTAATGAATGTCACAGAGAAGTGACAAAATAGGTGATGATGCCCTACCACCCTTCAATGGAGCAGAATGTCCATTGTTTAGGTCTGACAGTTAATTACCATGCGTTCTATTAATGTCACTCAAGCTTAAATAAGACAATTGTGTTATAAACTTGGTCAGAAGAAGCTAGTTTGTTAAATATCAAGTTGTATCTTGTTACACAAAACAGCTGAAATTTATGTTACTTGTTACTCATTTTGTTACTCTTCAGTGAAATATCTGAAAGCATGCATTACCTCCATTTTTAAACAATACTGCATTACCCCCTTTCTTTGACAGACAGCTTTTCACTCCACCTTTAATTATCGCCATTCGTACACTAATTAACAAAGCTGAAAAATGTAAATATAGTATCTTGTCCTCTATTAAACTGAATTTCTATGGTGATATAATTTCTGTCATGCTTAGGTGTGCACAACTCTCTAATAAAATAACATAATAACCAAATAAAAAAAATCACATATAATCAAATCAACACAACTATTAAAAAACAAAACAAAAAAAGTTAAGAATAAGTTGTATGTTTTTTTTTTTACCACAAATGTCAGGAAACTTGAACAGTTTGGATCAGCCTACATAATCACAAGGTGTTATCTCACCTCCCACAATAAAGTAGCATCAGCCCCACCAGCAGTGATTCAGGCTAGTTATTTGGCTAGCTGATGTCAAAATATATTTTATGCAATGCCTCATTTTGGCATGAATGATCTGCCATATTGGGCAGCATTTGGGGGAAGAACTGTCAAGGATAAAAAGATGCTATTCCACAGACAAAACTCTCCTGATTAAAGCTCTCTGTGGCTGTGTGTGTGTGTGTGTGTACATATATATATATATAAAATACAGTAGGTGTGTGTCATGAGCAAACAGCTATTAGCATCAATATTGACAGACGTGGTATTTGGATGGTGCATTAGAGGGAAGGGGCTGGTAGCAAAAAGAGAAAGAGATGATAGGTGGTGGTGGCGAGTAAAAACAGAGCAAAAACAGGCACAGTGGTTCATCATGGATCCTCACTGTAAAAAGAGTGAATGAGAAAAACATAGTCAAGAAAGTGAAGACGACAGCGAGTGTGTGTTTCTGAGACAGCAAGGAGGAGAGAGAGATGGTAGGATAAAGGAAACCTGCAGAGAATAGTTACTGATGAATAATGAATATTTTTTAACTGCACTTCAGTGAGTGCAGATCTCCTTTTGGAATTTAAATATCATATGCGAAGCAGTTTGAAGGTAGCCCATTTTAAGTGATAGTCTACTGATGAATAATTACATGGTAACACAGAACTGTCGGTGGCTGCTGTGTGATGACCTCTGACTCTACACTTTCTGCTTATAGACTACTTTTTAAAATCACTTCAGAATATGAATGTTGTGACTCAAATTTACATGTTTTTTGAAGTGTGTAGTTCCTCAAACTCTACTGACACCAGAAGAAAAAAGTTTCCTGACCACCTCTCACTCAGGGGATGTCAGAAGTCATAACAGAACAGAGTATCTAGAGTTGACAGAAGTTGCTTTCCATGCAGCTAATTACACTTCTTCCCGACCTCACTCCTACATCCTGTGACCTAGAAAATTGAAATAAGGTCTGCCATGATCAAGACCAGGAGAGAGGAACAAAAGAACCACAGGTGTATCCTGTAACACTAGTTCAATGATAATCTGTTCACTGATAGGTCAGCAGATCTGATAGGAATATAATGTATGGACTGTGATGAAATACTGTAATAATACTATTAAAGGAAACCATCTATAGACATTTTTTCAATTTTTTTCATCAGTCAAAAGATTTTCCCTTTCTTCTTCTCTGTATTATGCCCCATCTTCTGTATCTTGGGTCATTTGGAGGAAAATTATTTCCTAAAAAACTAGTAAGTTCTTTTGGTTGCTCCTTTTCGGGGTCGCCACAGCGGACCACTCAGCATATTTGATTTGGCAAGGATTTTACGCTGGATGCCCTTCCTGATGCAAACCTCCCCACCGGGCTTGGGACCAGCACTAGGGACAGACCGGGACGCAAACCCCCAACCCTGGGGTTCACAGACACTTAAAAATTGCCAACTGCCCTACCTACTGCACCACCGTACCAGCTGCTTTCCCAAATAACTGATCACTGTTATTTGTCCTATCCAATCCATCCTGAACAATATGAACATACAGCACCTGTAGCCTTTCACAGACAAATGATTTTATTAATCCAGTTTGTCTTACTTCAGTAATCGCCAAATTTGCTTGTCTATTAGTGTTATTTCGATGATGGTCTAACACATCATCGGATCTATAATTGACCTTGAAGTAGCAGCCAACAGGCATGAGGTGAGTTATTTAATTATTTTTTTTACATGCTATGGGATAGTTGAGATGCTATGCATTGCTCTCAGTCTTCTTTTGAAAATGATGCTGGAGTGAGTGAGGACTTCTCATTTCATAAATACAATTCCTCCATCTTTGCATCTCTTGCTCTTCTGAGCTCTCTGGCATCTATGGAGGAGCTAAGACATGAGAGAGAGACGTGGAAAAGCAAGGATCAACATTAGCTAAATGGAAACGACCAGGGGATTCGACATGTTGCTCAAGAACTGACATCTTGACAGAGGCTTGAAACAAGATTAATAAAAAAGCAGCCTCCATAGTCATTACTTTGTCCTCAGCATATTGGAAAAACTTAATTTGCAGTATTTAGCAATTGTGTGAATGCACACAAATGTATTGATTTACTGAAAATGGAAATTACAAAAACATTGGAGAGTAATCAAACACGCACTCAATTGGAGAAAACACTTTAGAGTTTATACATAAGGCTTGCATTTGGCTCTACAGAGAATGCAGGACAATTTCATCAACAGAACAATTAAGTAGAGCAGCAGGTTTTTTGTATCTGGCAAGATCTCTGAGGTAACATGGATCAAAGGATATAACAAGGAAATAGTCTGATGAACTACTTAATCCAGAGCCTCATCTGCCTGCATCTTTGCTGAGTCAAATTAGTTGACTTTCTCTCTCTCTTCTCTTCCGTCTGTGCATCACTACACGGGGATTCAGTCCACAACACAATATTCATGAAGCCATGAACTGAAGAATCCATCAGCCCACACAATCTCCCTCAGTCACTACACACACACACACAAACACAAACACAGAGAGACACACACCTACACATACACAAACACACAACATATACCAAGCACTCATTATCCACCCACATGCCTACATCCTCCACTGAGGAGGACTATTGGGTATGTTTCTGCCACATAAAAATCAGTGTTGATGCTGAGAGCAGTTGGTCGTATAATTCAACCAAGTGAAACAAAGGCTAAGCTAATAAAAGAAGATCCAATAAAACATCGGCTACTTTAGGCATGATACATGGCACCAGCCATTTTGGCAGGAAACCAACCATCATTCGGGGGTCCAATTCTGTTATAAAATCTGATCGGAGGTAAAACGGTGAAAAGGGTGAATTATGGACTCCACCTGCTGCAGTAGCCAGTGGGCAACAAGATAGTTTCCTGCGCTGATAGCTGAACACTAAATATGATAAAAGTGCACAATGTGACGTAAACAAGGCACTCGAGCTAGAGGAACTGCAGCCTTCCTTTAATCTAGAATTTCTTTCTGCTCCTTTAGACTGATTTAAAAAAAATCATGTTGTGCTTTAAGATCCTGTTTCACATAGTCCTTAACTCACCCTCAGACTAGATCCTTTGAACACTGAAGTGCTATGACTATCAAAAGAAATGAAAACTTTGATTTGCTTTTTATGTAGTTGATAGTTCTGGTTAAAGTGTGATATGGTAAATTAAACTGAAAACTGAACAACAAAGACTCTGTTGGTCATACATGATGGCTGCAGAACACCAGCACTGAGGAGGACAAAAAAACCAAAAACAGTGAGGAGCCTTGAAGTCATTCATCGGCACCCTTCTCTCAAAGGGTACATGGCTCCCTCTGTTGGTAAGATTATTTTGTCATATTATTCATATTTCCTGTAAAATAACTGGGGCAAAACTCACAACAACAGGCTCAACAATAGCTCAAGACAGATAGAATAAAGTTTTCTTCAACAAAAAAAGTCCAAAATGATGTTGAATTAATTATTACTTAGAAATTATCCCAACTCACTTTGTATAATAATAATTTATTTGGTTTGGTCCTCCATAAGGACTACATTTCTTGCGCTCTTTCTATATCACTGCAGAAAATGACCTCTAGTAACCTAAAGTGAATTTAGTTTGATTAAAGACCTAATGATCAGTACATCTAACTGCTAACTGAAGAAATAACAACTTGTTTATGTTTGTGATGTAGTTAATTACAGTAATCTGCTCACCAAATAAGCAGTATTAATCTATATGACATGTAATATCCAGAGTGCCTGAGGGCTTCTTGAGGGATTGTTTTGTTGTGTTTAAAAATAATATATTTACAAATCTCTGCCTTGCCTGCAGTGGCTTGGAAAAATATCTACATATATTTATTGCAGTAATGTCAGTATTTCTTGAGCCTGACTTACTAATGGTTTGCATGAACATAAACATTTGACATCATCTGCAAAAAATGACAAAAACTGACACTTTTTTTTTACTGAAATGATTCAGATCATCAAACTAATTTTAACATTACACAAAGGTAACCTGAGTAAATACAAAATGCAGTTTTTAAATCATGATTTAATTTCTTAAGGGAAAAAAAGCTGCATTTCATAAAAATAACATCATACCAACAGTCAAACATGATGGTGGTAGTGTGATGGTCTGGGGCTGCTTTGCAGCTTTAGGACCTGGACAACTTGTCATACTTGATAGAACCATGAATTCTGTGCTCTAGCAGAAAATGTCGATCCATCAGTTCGTGAAATCAAGCCCAGAAAATAAATAAATATATTAAGGTTTTGTAGTGGCCTAGTCAAAGTCTGGACTTAAATCCTTTTTGAGATGCTGTGGCATGACCTTACACAGGCTGTTCATGCACAAAAATCCCCCCGTGTGGTTTAATTGAAATAATTCTGCAAAGAAGAGTAGAACAAAATTCCACCGATGTGAAAGACTCATTGTCAGTTATCACAAACGACAGATTGCAGTTGTTGCTGCTAAGGGTGGCACAATCAGTTATTAGGTTTAGTTGGCAATAACTTTTTCACATAGGGTCAGGCAGGTTTGGACAGCTTTTTGTCCATTAATAAATGAAATCCTCATTTAAAAACTGCTCTTTGTATATACTCGGGTTAACTTTGTGTAATATTAAAATTTGTTTGATGATCTGAATAATTTATGTGTGACAAATATGAAAAAAAAAGGGGAAAATACTTTTTCACAGCACTGTAAATTAAGCGCACGCAATGTGATTCATTAAGCCTGAAAGCAAATGCAGTGGCTGTGATTGCATTTATATTTACTATGGTTGAAAGGCAAGTGCAATCTGCTTGCACACATCACTGTTATTCAGGCAATGAGGAAGCAAAGGAGAAATCAAATAATGACAGACACTGGTGAAACACACAAAATCCTCATTTAAATACAGTGACCTCCACCACGTTTGCACCTGTTGTAGATCACAGTTTTTCTTAGTAGATCACCCGCAAAACACCCACCAATTTTCAAGAATATGCAAGCAATTTAGTACTCGCCATTTGAGTTCTTAGCTGAATAGGACCTTTGTGTGCTGTTAATCATACAAATACAGGCCTTATGGACAAGAAGCATGAAATAATCTTCAAAATCTCTGACATGACACTCACTGGTGTTGTTTCTATAGGAAGTACCAGGTACTGCAGCAGATGGAGGGGATGCTGGGACAGAGGTACTTGAGACCAAATTCTGTGTCAGTGATGCTCTACCTAGAAAATTGGATAAAGTGCATAAGTGACTTGCAGAAGCCTCCGAAGCTTTTCATTAATGTATCTCACTTGCATGTACCCTTTAATAAAAATCATACCAGCTGTATTATATGGAGTGGGATTTCCGATCTTCCCTCCAGCTTCCTCGGCTGACTGCAATATGTCCATGTCCACCACACTCACCACACGCCTGGAACATAAGAAGTGGGAGAAAGTTAATGTGATGACGAGGGGGATCACATTCAGCAGACAGAAACAAGAGGAAGAAATAAAACAAACAAAAAACACACACCTGCCATCTGGCAACATGCTGGTGACTGTCTTCTTCACCATACACACACACAGTGGCACCAGGAGGTTCTCTTCTTGTAGATGGTTTAACTGGGTGGCCAGCAGGAAGCCTACACACACACAAACCAAAATCTACTGATGTACATCTCACAAAAAATTTAACAAAGATTTAACAGATCTATTTGATAGACTTCTGAGTTGCAATTTTTTTCTCAGCACTACATAATTGCAAATATTATCATTACTGGATCCCACGTCTAAAAGGTTTCTGGCTTCTGCAAGATACTTACAAGACAAAGAGTGCCGACCATCACTCATCATGAGGCGGAACCTGGGAGGGCCTGAGGCACCACTGATCTGACGCATGTTCTGACAAACACAAACGAAATGGGGGGTTTTATGAGCAAAGCAACAAAGTATTTGGCTGATTATACGTAATACTGTTGAAAGACTCATGAGGATTTATTTATAAAATTCATTAAATGTCCTGTGTTACAAAGCAAAACAATGACATGTAAGCACAATTCTATTCTGCTATGTTTTTATGTTTCTTTGTCTTTACTTATTTGATAATGACACTACAGATAAAGACAGAAAATGCTGGGAGTGAGAGGAGAGTATGACAAGGTGTGGGTTCTAGCTAACAGGTCACTTGACACTCTGAGACCAATATTCCTTGAATGTTATTTTGAATGGGGCAGTAGAATTAGATGTTGTCATAATACACACAGGGAGATAGAAATGTGTCTATCATCGTAGAGTTTATCATAGCACGTAAAAGAAAGGCAGTTTATCTTTTGTTTACTCGCAGCTGACCACTGTAGGCAGAATTTTAAATCAATGACCGATTACAGAAATATGGGATTTTTACATGACTTTTGCACCAGGAACTAAAAATGTCACTAACTTTAGTTAACTGTATTAGATAAAACAGAAACTCAAATTAGTTTATTTTCACCAATTTCTCATTAAAATTCACTACATCCCAATTTACTGATATCATTACATACACAGTTACACATACTGTTATAGAAGACTTCATCCGTGTACACTAATATAACTGGATTGGTTGGTTAAGTGAACTCTTTAAATCCATTTACCAGGAGCTGTAGCACAGGATTGTTCACAGGTGAGTCTTCAAACAGGGCCTGGAAAATAAGTCTTGTTAGTATCCATTAGAAGAAGATATTATCATATCTGGAGAGACCTACTGTACATAATTTCTTATTGGCAGACTGAGAGAATAGACTCGACATGGTGTTTTAGTTCAAGTGTCTACCAGCGAGGTTTGAACATGATTCCTCTGCAGCAGAGCTACACCAAATCACATTTCCAATTCCAGTTATACTCACAGAAGACACACATTGCAGAGCCACTCTAACTTACCATTAGCCGTGCGTTTTCCTGACAGGTGTTTACATTTGGATGTCTGTCTCTCACATATAAACTTATACTACAATATATCCAAGTCAATACCATGCACAAGTTCATAAAGCGTTGAATCATATTTTAAAAGGTAAACAGTAACACAAAATGATTAATGTATAAGATCATACATGAATAATAGAAAATAATATAGTAGAGGCTGAAATATACATTAACATGCTGCAATGCTCTGCAGCCGTCTTACATTATTGGAGATAAACGAAGCTATTATTGTTTTGTAAGTGTAAATTCATTAGACCCTCCCATCAGCTCTCTGGACCCTAAATGTTTGGGAACAGTCAACTAATAGCTTTTGAATAAATGAAGCAAACATGCACTTATTCCATCAACAAATAAACAACAAAACTCACGATCTGACATTATTTCAAGGAATTGTGAAACAAATTAATGTGTTAAGGCGACTGTAGCTGCAGCTATGAGACTTTAAATATCCTTAACTTGTTAGCTCACAGTACTAGCATAATGCAGCTAGTAGAGCTAGGCTACTAAATATAAGTCGAAACATCGTGTCACTCGACAGATAAAAACAGTAATTCAGTTCAAGTCATATTTATACTTACTTCAATTGCCCCTTGTGTGAGCGTTACACCCATATCTCCTGTGTAAAGTTGCTGTTAAAGACCCAGATTTCGGTTCTGTTTATATGTAGCCGTAAGTACAGGTGCGGAAAATATCGCGAGAAGACGATGAAACGATACTTTCGCAAAGGTCGCTAAACTTACGTCACTGCAACATGACGTGCACCGGATATGGCTTCAAAATAAAGGAATTAAAGGAGGCAATTTGTTCGAGATATTGTGAGGCAGATATGGTGACGTAGCACCATCACAAGTAGAGATGTAGTTATTGAGGAGAATAGAAGAACTAAGTACGAAGTAATCTGCTAATAAAAGTATTAGAGCTTGTGTGCAGATTTACTGATTTAGTTTTTTGTATAGACAGTACAGTGGATGTTACCTCAGTGGTCCAGTGGTTCACCGTATTCTCTCTGTGTTCACCGTACTGATAGCTGAGGGCAGAAAAGAGTGTTTGTATCTGTTGGTTCTGGTTCCAGAAAGCAGCACATGGAAGATGGAGTGTAGGGGATGGGAGCTGTCAGACAGGATGGACTGTACTTTGTTCAGTAGCAATAGGAATACATATGATACAGTACAATAAAGTCTGTCCACTACAGATAGGTAAACTGTAGAAGCAGAGCTAAAGAGTCAGAATATAGTCATTGTACAGGGTGATGGCTGTTGGCAGGAATGACTTCCTGTACCTTTCATTATCACAACAGAGCTGGAGAAGTCTATGACTAAAGCTATTCCACCATTTGACCAGCAGGCTGTAGAGAGGATGCGAGCTGTTCTGCATGATGTTCAGTGGTTTGTGCAGCATCCTGCTCTTCACCACCTGCTCCAAGGGAGTATACACAGGAAATTGTATTGTACCTTACATTTTGTTTTCTTTAATAATGTTGGCATTTGTCATTCTTATATTGTCTGTATCTGGTTTACAAGTGAACATATTCTGCAAATGTCATTAAGAGTTACCAATGACCAGAGGCAAATCAAATCAACTGATTCTATTCTCTCAAAATCAATTAAGAGCTCACTGCTGCAGACACAAGTGGGTCCTATAACTACAATTAGAAATATAAGACACCATATTGGTGTTATGAAAAGTAACATGTTAATATGTGAGCTGAAATATTCTGGATTTGTTCTTAATTAAGATGATGAATCACAGCAATGCAAAAAAGTATATATAGTGTACAAGTATCTCCTAAAATTTCCCCTTTTCATAAAATGAGGAAACAGTCTTGAATTAGGTTTCATGACAATGCAGTTAAGGGATAATCCAGTGGATTTGTTTGTTAACATTTTTCTCAGCCCTGTTTAGAGGGAGCCTACTGATTTCCTTTGGAGAGTAAACGGCTTTTATTTTGAAAGTTGTCGTCGGAAACACTCTTTTGAGCAGCGCTGACTTGACAGTGGTGTGGTGAGCGCTGCAAACTGGCCTGAAACGGAATTTCTCCGGTGTTTGGGACAGAGATTCTTCACGATGGATCTTCCGTGCCTCCTGTGGCAAGATCACGTTATGCAGAAATGGACCGGACTCGACTCAGAGTTAAAGGAGCATTTCACATCCCTGCTTGACATAGATGATGTTTTTAAATGTGCTCTAACTCTGATAACGTGAGTAGCATCTAGCTCCAGAGCACTGAAGTATCTGATCGATTTATTGTATAATTTGAGGTATTATGCTACTTACTGTTTTGATCAACCTTAAAGCGACACTGAATTGTCCACTGACTGATTCAGTTTCCTAGTCACTGGCCCAAAGCATAGATTAAGTGAATCATTTCCGTGATTAATTTCATGCTACAGTAATTGTAAGTAAACTCCAGCAGCCCAGTTTCTGAACAAAGCATTGGTCTAGTTGTTTCTTTTCTTTATTCATCAATGGGATCTGTTTCTGTTTTCCAGCCCAGATGATTTTGATTTTCTGCAGTCAGTTTCTGCAGGATACTCGGTACAGAAGGACATAGAGGAAGCAGCCAAGTGCAGGGAGAGGGGTAACTCCAGCTTTAAGACCAGAGACTACACTGCAGCTGCTCTACACTATTCACAGGTGAATTCGAAATGTTTATGTGTATCATCCCATTCAAAACAATGCCTAGTGTGGTGATTATGTACATTGTGCATTTTAATTTTTTTATTTATTTATGGTGTTTTTATACCTTTTAACTGACTAGTTTCTAACTAGACCCTGACTTTAGTTGACGCATCAATAGAAAAAGGATAAACAAGATATTTCATGCAATAATAGTAGGGTTATTAGTTGCAATAAAATGTAAAAGTTGCAGTATTCACCAGAGAAAAATGTATACTGTAAACTGCTTCAGAATCAGAAGCACTGTAAATAGAAACTACATTTTGGGAGCAGTAGTCTGAAAATGTATTTGGGATTACATAACAGGATGCCTTCAGCAGGGCATGCCTCCCAGTCCCAGTCATTATGCATCAACATCTAGCTTCTCTGTCTCCTGTCATGACAGGGCATATGTTTTGCTCCCCAAAGTTCGGAGCAGCTGTCTCTGTGCTACGCCAACCGCTCCGCTGCACTCTACCGTCTGCAACACTACCAGGTGAGATGGTGCCATCTTCAACAGTTTCAGTTTACTAATGAGTCAGTGTCATACCTGTCATTAAAACTAGGTCGAACCAGCTTGGCTTCTTATCTGTTGGTTGAAAATGAGATGTTGACATGGTAATGAGTAGATGTTTAACAAACTGTGTCATTATTGTGTGATCAATTTGAGCAGCACATGACTGCAGAAGGCCCGTAGAGAAACACATTACCCTCACATGCTTAACTCGCTGTTATATTAAAGTCACAAATGGAATATTACTTGCAACAGCGCACAAACAAGTGACATTAAAGTGCATTCCACAGTAGGTTGTCTTGAGAATATGATTTGGGGGGAAGACATTTAGCACTAACCCCAATCTGTCTGCATATGTGGTCAGAAAGCAGTTTAACCCAGAGGACACCCGGTGTCTATTAGCCTGTTTCCCCTTGAGGTGCTTTTCCAACTAGTGGTGAAGAGATTATTGTAGATACATACTTTTAGAACCAGGAGTTCATCTTCTTTATTTAATTGAAGCCTAAGGGACCTCAAGTTTGACTAATTGACTCAGTCTTGTTTGAGTAATTAATTTATTCAACACTAATAAGGTAAGTCAAAAAGTTTTAAAGCACAAGCAGAGTCAAGTATTGTAACGTTTATGCTCACTTTGTTGCCCAAAGCATGAGAAAGCTGTACTGAGTGTTTCATTGGGAGAACTTCAATCTGCTAAAAACCCACCACAAGTCAACTTTGGGATTTACTTTGGGAAAAATCACTACATCTACATCCTCACTAATGTGTCGGTGTGTTTTAATACACTTTTAAATTCATTACACTGACAGAGTTATATGTGTCATATGCAAAACCTTGAAATTGTTTATGATTGTTTTTTGCATCAGCCACTTTTTGTGTAATTGCTGTAGTAGTACTTGTAGTCTTCACTGCATTGTTTAGTGTCCTACAGAAATGGGCTCTACTATTTTTTGCTTAGCCTTCTCAGGTCAGTGTATCCTTGTTGACGTTGAGATTCTCAGTGTGATTAAATAGAGCTTAACTGAGTTACTGAGTAAAGGTCCACTATTTCTGTTTTCCTCAGGAATGCCTTGATGACATTGACAGAGCCCAGAAGAATGGCTACCCCACTCATCTTTTACACAAACTAGAAGACCGCCACACACAGTGTGTCATGCACCTCACCGTAGGTCAAAAGGCAAAAGAAGATCATCACTTACCTGCCTCAAAGAATCATAAAAGTCCAGGTGGAGTCAAAGCATCATCTGTTCAACCTCTCCCATTTGGAATTTGCGCCAAGGCCTCTGTTGGCTTCAGTCTGGAGAAAGGTCGACACCTGGTGGCTGCAGAGAGATTCACAACTGGGGAGGTGATCCTTCATGACAGACCATACAGTTGTGTCCTCATACCAGGGATTGAAGAGGTGAAAGGGAAGGTAGGAAGGTTAGGCACAGAGAGAGAAGTGTTTGGAACAGAGCGCAGACGCTGTCACAGGTGTTTGACTGAAACACTGTGTCCGGTCCCATGTGAGGGTTGTTGTTACAGCCAATACTGTTCAACTGGCTGTCAGCAGGATGCCTGGGAAGAATATCACCGCTGGGAGTGTCCACTGGGAGCAGATCTGATAGTGATGGGTGTGATGTCACACCTTGCTTTGAGGGTAACTCTAAAGGCGGGGTTAAAAAATATCCAAATGGCCAGAAAGCCAATCGGAGGCATGCACGTGAAGTCAGAGCCAAGCTGTCCAAACAGAGAGTCCAGTGATTCCGATCATACAAATCCACGCCGCCCTTCTACGTCATACTATGGTGACTCTTACCTGAGTGTGTTTCACTTGCTGCACCACCTGAATCGCCACAGCCCTGGTCTGCGTTTCTTGCATGCTGTTACCATAGCAACACTCTACGTAAAGCTCAGCAAGGCAGGACCTCCACCTGCATCTTGGGACCTCAGTATACCATTAGGAGCAAACAGCCAATCACCAGATGAAGAGGGAGGCATCACAGTTTGGAGCTCGGAGCTGTGGCTGCTGGGAAGTGCAGTTCTGAGGCACGTCCTGCAGCTGAAGTGTAACGCCCAGGCAATACGGACACTGCAAGATACAGGTGACTGCATTTTAAAACAAGTATCATCTCTGGGTCTCAAATTTATTTTTGTTACAATAAACAAACTTAACTGTGTCTGAAGAAAAAAATTAAAGTTAAAAAATAATTGAATTTCTCTGCAAGCTCCACAAGTATTATTTTAATAATTGCATCGTCATCTGTGAAGTCTTGAGTCACACGCTGACCTTTACAGTCTTTTTTTTGCATCTCACAGGAGCAGTGAACTCACCGGTGCAGTCCAGCAGAGAAATCCGTATTGCTACTGCAATATTTCCAACTCTTAGCCTTTTGAATCACTCCTGCTGTCCCAACACCAGCCTGGTGTTCGGCACTGGAACTAGTGCCGACCTCTCTGGTTCAGATCTGTCTGCAGAATTCAGTGAGGATGTAGCCGAGTGCAGAAGCACAGCCTGTGGAGTCACTGTAACTGTCAGAGCAGCCAAAGAGATCGCTGATGGACAAGAGATTCTGCACTGCTACGGTAAGAAAAGGATTATGAGTGTGTGTCTGAAGCAGAGTCATTTTGATCTGAGAACAGTCGGTGCAAAAGAACACGGTCACTGTCAGGGTGCAGACAGAAAACAGTAGTGAAGGGCACCTTCACCTTTAACCTTTGATTTGTAACATCAAAGTAGACAAAACATTTTTCAACCATACAAATATGAATTTTCATTATATTTATAGAACTGGCCAGTATTTAAATATAATATTTATCCTGTTACATCATCACCTGAGATATTTTAAATAACTAAATAAATCTTACATTTTAGTAATTACAGTGAAGTCACATTTTACCAACATTTTAAGAACTATTGAAAACCCTCATGTTGACTGAAATTAACTGATATCTGTTTATATTTTAGCTTTTGCTTTGTATGTAATATTTTTTGTCAAAGAACAAATCACCACAAAGCATTACAGCACCTTCTGCTGGAATTACCTAGTCATTGCATACAGTTTGTAGTTCTATGATCATCTCATTATCACCTTGTTCATTTTGATTTATGTAAAACATATGCTGCTATCACAAACCCTTTAGGTCCTCACAGCAGTAGGATGGTGACCCAAGAACGCCAGCGTCTCCTGCAGGAACAGTACTATTTCCTGTGCCAGTGTGAGTCATGCACCATGACCCAGGAGGAGACCAAACAGCAGTGTTCGGGTGTTGGACAAAGTCAACACAAGTCTGGACTTCTATGTGGCAAGTGCAAAGGATTTCTCAAAGTAAGTACTAAACTAAAATTAACTGGACTATTTAATGACAAACTCTCTACCCTGCTACTCTTGACATTTCTATCTTGTTGACATTTATGATTTCCAGAAAAGTAACAAGGACACAGGAACAGAATTTATTTGTTCACAGTCATCGTGTGGCCGTCATGTGTCTTCATCTGAGGTGAGCCACAGGCTGCAGGAGATCAGGGTTGACCTGGAGAAAGCTGTGGACCTAATGGAGAGAGAGAGGCCAGGTAAGAAACAATGACATGCGGTATTTCATTTAGATTTGATCATTTTAGCCATTTGTTCAGCAAGTGTTTCTTACATCTTTTTGTTATTCTTCTGCTCTGCCTTCCCACAGATGAAGCTCTGAGACTGTTGGAAAGGGCTCGGTGTCAGTCTCGACTCATCCTTGCAGAGACACATCCTCTACAAGGGGAGCTGGATGATGCTATGGCCAGAGCATATGCTACAATGGGTGAGAAAAATAGCTTAATTTAATTCACAATTTTCATGTAGGCTGTGTAAAGAATGACTGTTTCATGTGGTGTTCTGAGTGCTGTTAATGTAGATGAATGTAGTACTACTAACAGAGTTGTAAGTTTCTTTGTTTGTTTGTTTTTTAGCAGAAAATGTAGATATTTTCATGAAAACAATATTAACCCTGCAATGGTCCCCTCTAACAAGCTCACCTAAAGGTTTGACAAGTTCATCAATGGCTAAGATCTATCCTACAACTGTTTAGATTTAAGAGATTTAAGTCTCTGTGGCAGTGAAAGCTAATTTTTAATTACATATTTCTTTTTATGGACAAGAACAAGAACATAAAGCTCACATATGACAAACATAAAATATTTTTTTTTAAGATGAATAACGAGGAATAATCTCTCCATTCTCTGAGTGTGTGACCCCTGCACACTGTCAGCCTTAGGCTACAATATTTATAAATGTAGTAAAAATAAAAGTAAAAATGAATAAATAATAGAGAATAATGCTCAAATAAACATATTAATAAGTTATACTATGCCAAGAATTATGCTGATGCAATACCTTTATTAAATATGTAATGATATAACATTTTAAACAGCTTAAAATAAGACAGTGTTGTTTTCCTTAATAATACTTAGCTTTTGTAATAAAAACAAAAAAGTCAATACTGCTTTTACCACTAATGGGAGTTTCTGATGCACTTATACCGTTAATGAACACAGATGGCAAACAGGAGCTTAATGTGATCAAAAAGGTGGAGATGGTTGTTTACCTCCGGAAACACTCCACCCCACGTTCCCAACCGCTCACCAACGATGCAGTTGTGTAAGAGGTTGCATCAAAAGTTGCAGTCTTTCAGTCGTGAAAGACCAATGGAGAGGTTGAGTCATTCCAGTTCCTCAGTTCCACCATCACTAATGACTTGAAATGGGAGGGTGAATTATCCATCGCTGAGAGAGCTCATAAGAGGATGCACTTCCTCAGACCACTCTGCAAGATGAATGTGGCCCCTTAAGTCCTCACCCAGTTCTACTGACCGATCATCCAGAGCATCCTCAGCACATGCATCACTGTGTGGTACGCTGCATCCTGCACACACACACCAACTAGAGCCTAGAGCACTGTGCGGGCTCCCAGCCAACTCCCAGGACAGGAACAGTTTTCCATAAAAAAAAAAAAGGAGCTCACGACCACCCTCCACAACTCCCCCCCCACATATTTAACCAACAAAACTGAGACTGTGAAATGCATGGTATGCACTCAACCTTCCTGACTCTTATTTATCTTCAGTATGCATCAAAAGAAATGTACACAGTCGGGATACTTACTTTTCAACATGTACTCTTATTTAAGTTCTATTTTAATTTATTATCTTCTACTTGACTTTTCTACTTCGCGTTTTACTACTTTTCAATTCTACTTTTCACTGCCCTGTGTCACCAAGTCAGATTCTTGTGATTCAATTTGGCTAGTAAAGCGACTCTAAACCAGCTGGTTTATGTAAACACTAACTTCCTGGAAGGATCTAACCTGAAAAAAGTCTGTTTCCAAAACCACACTGCACTCTTTAGATTTTTTAGGTTTAACACATTTGAGCTAAGTGCCAAACTAAACTAAAACCAGGTTAAATTTCAGATATAGCAGCTAAAGGAAGAAAGAAAGCAAACAAGACCAGACTGAGAAAAATTTAGCTCTAGTCATAACCAGAGCTGGGGACTGGTAGGATTCTGCAGTCCTCTTATTTCTTTGCTTTTCTTTCCTCTTTGTTGTTCCTGTAGGTGACTGGAATAAAGCAGCTTCCTATTTGGAGCGAAGTGCTGTAGCTATTGGCTTCCAGTTTGGAGAAGACAGCATTGAACTGGGCCAACAACTCTTCAAATTAGCTCAGCTTCATTTCAATGGGTGCGTAAGTTGAGAAACACAGTGAGGTAAACTTTCAGGGCATTTTTCAATGTCTGAAGTTAAATGTGTAATCACAGTGCAGCTGTTCAAGTAATTAAGCAAACTATATTTAAGACACTAAATATAATAAGTTATACAGGAGTGTCCAACTCTGCAGTCTGATAACTTTAGTTTTCCAGTTTTATCATTTTGACTGAGATTATTAATAGAAATAACAGCTCTGTGTCTTTCTCCTCCCTTTCTCCCAGTGGGGCTAGAGGCCCAGCCCTATCTGTCATTCCCAAGGTCAGACAACTCCTCTGCCTTCACTGTGGCCCTCATTGCCATGAATTACAGGAGCTGCAAGCCATGGAGGACTATCTACGAGAGTAGTCTTAGAAATTAACATATAATTACAGTATTGTACTCAGTGAAACTGAATAAAATTACCAGATTCTGATGTAACAAGCGTAACTATTACTTTGTATATGCAACACACTGTACAAGTAGTTTTATACTGATTGTAATACCAACAACAACAAGTAATAACATTATAATGTTAAGTATACAGCTTTAGTGGCACCATGTGAGTCTGTACAGCTACCAAATATCCACAGGTATTCATGCAGTTCAGTGTGATTCTCTGACCTCTTGGTGTCACAATGTATCCATCAATAATTTCAATTTCATGCTTCAGTGGTTTTGCAGTGTGAGGCAACTTCTCCACCAGGTACTTCCAGGTTAAACATATCTCTCAAAATGGAACTGAAGTAAATATGTGTATTTTTCATCTTAGTTTGATGTCCATCAAGAAATAGTTTACACTGTAGCAAGTTAATCTCCAGTATAAAGTCTCCCCATATCTTAAACTACTACGTGTACAGTACAGGCAGCCCTTTGACCTTTAGGTGGCAGCAGTTATCCACTGACAAGTTCAATTTCATGCTTGGGTGGCCAGAAAGCAAGCTGTAACTCTGACTTTTGAACATACAGTACAAACCCTATGTCATCCAAGGTCTGTGTATCTTCAGCCTAAAAGTATTTACAAGTCAGTACTGTGAAAGTATTATATCAAGGTTTTGTGATTTTTTTTTTCCTCTCTTAAGATAAGAGATCTTTATTGTCATTGTTGCAGGAACGATGAAAAACAGTTTGGCAGCTCTAATTATAGCAGCATATAAAAACAGAAAGAGTCATACATATAAAATATAATACTATCGTCAGTTAACAGCAAGTGAACGAGTCATAAATACTGTGTTATGTATGTAACTGGTAGATTAGGAAACAGGGACAAAACCACCGTAAGATCAGCTTCGTTTCAGACGTGGGAAAACTCATGTTAAATAAAGACAATAATATCTTGAACACAGCTGGAACGCTTGAGGCTTCCACCTGTTAGAAATCACCAGTATCTGCAGGGCAGCCAATCTGTCAGACAAACACATGCATACGAAAAATCAAGGTCAACATAAAAACACTCAGACAGCTGGTCAAATCAGCTGAGGAGCAGTGTAACTGAATCCCAAAAGCTCCACAGGGCAGGTTTCTGCTGATTGTTGTGGTAACAAGTTGCTGCAGGTCCAGGACCCAAAAAAAAGCTGTTCAAGAACTGTTGGAGCAAAACTGAGATCAGCTTTGACAAATGTGACAGTATCACATGGATTATTCCAGCAGGAATAATAAAGTCTATCATTAAGTCTTTGCTGAAAGTCAAGGCATTGAGGAAAATGAGCATCACAATATCCTAGAGCCAAGTTGATGTCAATAATGTCTTACTGACATTATTACTGAATGGGCATACAGAGCACCAGACCAGAAGCACAAGGAGTCAGGGGGGCCGTGGACCAGTGCCTCAGCATCAGGTGACTGTTCATATTTTGTGTTTAAAAGTTAGAGCTTAGTTAAAGGATACAAAATGATCTAATATTCCAAGACAACCCAAAAGACCTAAAACAGATACCAAACTTGC
Organism: Sandelia bainsii; assembly: GCA_032362345.1. Taxonomy (NCBI): domain Eukaryota; kingdom Metazoa; phylum Chordata; class Actinopteri; order Anabantiformes; family Anabantidae; genus Sandelia; species Sandelia bainsii. The sequence continues at coordinate 15,777,497 of JAUMHL010000006.1, read as the reverse complement.
AAAAACAGACACAAAATAACCAAAACTAAGAAATGACCAAAAACAGACACCAAATGATTCAAAAGCAGAGCTAAATGACCACAATTAGACACCAAACTACCCAAAAAGGCACATAATATCCCCAAACAGAAAGAAAGCCACAGAAATCTGACACATAAGGACCATCTCGATCTTGAGGGTTCCATAAAATTGGGGGCCTTTTTACATGTCTGCGCCCGGTGGTCCGTTTTCTGTTCATGCAATCAGTGCTGCAAACAAAGAAATGTACTGTATCCTCAAAATCAATTTTCTACAACCCCAGATTATTCAATCATATTTTTTGTTATTAATAACCATGCCACAATAGCCATGTGAGCATCTAAGTCCATGAGTAGAATAAAATTGTTAACTGGGGAGTGACAAGGAGCATGAGAGCGAGCAACACAGAAGGCATAAATAAGTCTCCAGAAATCTCCTTACTGCTCCAGCATCAGATCACAGTTTTCTTATTTGACTGTCTAGTGCCATTTGAGGCCATTTCCAGTGGCTTATCAGATGTCTTGCTATACATAATGCAGTCAAAACTGGCCAGACTGCAAACAAAAAGCTGTCACGTGTGTATTCTGTAACAAGGCCTCTGTCAGTATCGGTAACTCAGACCGACAGAGTTACTAACAGCTGAGCTGGCCTGTATCAGCTTGTCTCCTGTAAGCTTCTGGCCTTCAACATAACAACCCCGAAGCATGAATTATACACACAGCCGTAGCCCTAACAGTAAACTCTGACCTTCAGCCTGAAGGTGTGGCTGGAATGGTAAAGTGAAAGAGAAAACATGCCACTGTTCGTTCTTACCAGGCGCACGTTTTAAACACTTGTTAATACCAGCAGTGAGTGAGTTTTGTTGAAGTAATAGCAGAAATACGACTATGTAGAAATACTCTGCTACTTGTGTTAAAAGTCGTACATTCATAATTTTAGAAGTTCAACTGTTTTTCGGTGTGTCAGTGTTTTTAAAATACAGTGTTTTTGACAGAGTCAGACTGAAAAATAATTTTAGCAGTGGAGCACTTCTACTTTATGTACACATCTATTTAGTAATTAAACTTGATTGAAGTTGAAAACCTTAAAGATACAGTTGAACTTTTCTTCTTGAAGTTTTTTCGGCAAGTATTTGCACTTTTACTTGAGTGTTGAGTTACGTGAGTTACTTAAGGTATTAGTGCCACCTTTGACATTGGGTTTCAAAAGTCAGCTTAACAATTTGAAAAAGTTGAATCTTTAAAAACTGTACATGTAAATTGAATTTCAATATTTTGATCATATCGTGTTTTAATCACAGCATGCACTCAAGCTGACATGGGCTCAACAACTGTGTGCAAAACCTGATGGCCCATTTGACAATGTTCCCAAGAGCTGCTTGAAGCTAAATGCTCGGCTTTCTCAGTCTTCAAGTGCCTCCATAAATGTTCAATGGGGTTGAGGTCAGGTGACTGTGGAGGAAAGTCCTTGACAATCAACAATTTTTGGTTTTCTTTGGTTTTCAAATAATTCTTGCAAAGTTGTAAGAAGTGTTTTGGGGTGTTGTCCTGCTGCAGTATGAATTTGTCTCCAAACCATAGGATAATGCAAGTGTGAATTATGGAGTGGTACTTCTGCTTGGTGAGGTTGTAGTCGATTCAGTGCAGGTTTTCAACTCCAGAGCAGGCAAAACACAGCCAGCTAAATCCACCATGTTGCACTGTTGCTCTGATACGCTGTGGGCTCTTTTCTCTCTCGATTGTTTACGCACACCCTTTTATTACTAGCATAAATCTCAAACTCGATTCACCAGCAACTAGGACTTTTTTTCCCCACTGTGAAATGCTGGCATGTCTTAATCCACTCTGAAATGTTTGACCTTGTATCCTTCCTGAGACGTGGTTTAGAAACAACCACTGGAAAACCTTCTCTTGAAAATACTTTTGCTATATGCTATATACTTTTGAGTTTTTGATCCTTTTGATGGCGTGGTCACTTGTGGTCTGCCTGATCATACTTCAGATAGTTTCTGCAAAGTGTTTTAAAACGTCATATACTGCCCCCTTAAAAGCCATCATTTGACAGTAAGAAAGCTTCACTTTGCACACAATAACAATTTGATTCCTGGCATTTAGTTCTGATGCACTTTTTCCCCCACTACCACAATGCTATTTAGTAAGTTCTACTGGAAAGTTGAGGCACATCAGTCCTCACTAAACCCTGCAAATCTAATAACATTTCCATCAGTCTCGGCTGGAACATGATATACATTAAACCAGCTAAACTTCACGTCATTATTATTTGTACCAAAATGTTTCTCCAAAAGACACAAAAGTCAAACTGAGAAACTCAGTTCAGACAGAACCAAAATGTAAGCAAATCAGTCGAACTTACATTTTGTTCTTCATCATACACAGAATTATGTTCCCTGAGTTGGTGTTATTTTTGTTTGATTTGTGATCACAATGTCTTTTCTACTTACAAAGTAATAATCCTAACAACCTCTCCTTCACCACTCATTCATCAACCTGCACTTCAAATTCTCCCCTGCAGACCTCTTTGGAGGGTCTCATGTTCAGCTTTATTGTACAAAATATTCCCTCTTGCTGGTTTTCTCCCACCCTGATAGTTACATGAGCCCCTCACTCCACACAAGCCCGACCCCCTCAAGCTCTCCAATGTCTGTGTCTGCCTTTAAGTGGATTTGTTCCTTTAGTCAGTCTCCTTCTATGCTCTTTCAAGCCCTCATACCACAGTAGAGGACATCTGATACATGATGCAGATCATGGTAATGTGGCTGCTGCTCATGTAAAAATAAAATCCTCATCACTCTCACACAGAGGCAAGGTTATTACCACCTATTATGGAAATGGCTGACTGTAAATCATAGTCACTCACAACTGAATGTTAAGTACAGTGATGTATTTAAAACAGTTTGATAATGCTTGGTCTTGATTTCTGTTGGAGCAAAAATAGAAGCATTCATTAGTTTTACATGCTCGTAGGCTACAACTTGAACATCCATAATATTGTTGGTCTTTTAGACTGAATAAGAATCACGGTGTGTTTGAGGGCTGGTCTGATTTCAGCAGTGTAGAGCAAAAATTGTAATATGTGCATGAGATATGTGTATACTACCAGACAAGGTGAGGGTCAGCGGAGCCGGTAGGCCCACCAGCAATCACTATCTTTAAACAGTCAATTCACCTTCCTAGAACACAGTCGCACACTTGTGAGTAAGATCTATGAAACATATAAGGTTTAGCTTTTATTGCCACTTCAATCTTTGTAGTTTTTTTGTCAGTTTGATAATTGGTTTCAACTGAAATAATCTTAACATTTGCAGGATGGATTGAATAAAATTCTGTTAAGATATTCGATACAGAATCATACTGACTTTTGTGATCCCCTGACTTTGATCAAAGTTTTCACATTTTGTGAAACAGCTCAACACTGACTACTGTAGATTGGTTGGCACAACATTTGGAACAGACGTTAATGATGGTCAGATGATGAATCCAAATGACTTTGGTCATTCCCCTGACTTTTCATTTAGTGACACGATGAGGATCCCTTCAGGATAAATTATAATGACTTTGGTGAGTCTTTCACTTTTTATAGAGTCATCATATGGTTAGATTTCAGTCTACTACTTGTTTTCAAGAATTGAATTGTTGTCAAGAATTAAGAACATTAGTTTAGCATGCTGATGTGCTGAACTTGTATGATAATCATTGTAAAGATTATTTATGATTAGCATCAGCAGGTTAGCATTGTTTTTATGAGCATCATTGGTCATGGATGCGGCTAGCATACTGCAGCCTCAGAGCTTCTAGCACAGCTTGTACGGTAAAGTTTGAGCTTTATTGTTATTTAGATCTTTTGCAATTTAATTAGGTCATATAAACAAGAGTGAAGTTTTTATTTTACATAATTTTGTTTTCATTGTCGCTACATTATCATCCACAATAAAATGAGTTGTTGTCGCTTTTTCCCCTTCTCGTCACTAGTGTCTGCTCTCTTGTTATGATGATCCCAGCAATGAAAGCTGAATATTGCTGAAATTATTCATCCGACTCCAGGGAACAATAACCTAGGTGACACACTTTGAATCTTAAAAAGCAAATAAAAAATATTGAGGAGAAAGTAACCCTTGGGGTAACTTATTTATTTTATAGTTTATGGTGTGAAGATTCCCAACTGCTCCCTGGGGAAGTAAATATGTTTATTGAAGAATAAAAGCCTTTCAATATTATTTCTTTCTTATAACTACTATAAAACTTTGTTTATCTGACAATCAAATAATATAAGAAGGACGACATATGTTCTTATCTTTTGTGGACATTTGATGAAGCACCAGTTTGGGGAAAGTCAGGGTTGGGGTTCTAAAACAGTCTAATACAAAAATGGAGATATATCTTGCTGACCAGCCAAAAGCTAAGAATAGGTCCCCCTTTCTCTTGTCTCCAGATAAAAATAATGACCTCCACTGTTTAATTTACTCCACCATAATAAATGTAAGATAATCTCCTTGTCCATCTATCCACGCCTCCTATTCTCAGCAGATGTCCCTCTTTGTTCTCAGCAGTAATGGCACAAGTATTTTCAGCACTGTGGTGAAATATGAATGGATGATGAAGACATTTTCCCTTATAACTGTTCATGCTTCTCATTTATCGGTTATCCCTCCCAGTAATGTGACCCTTTATTATGCTCCATAGGGAAATTTCCTTTTAGCGTTCTCCCTGCAAAAGATGTGTAAAGGATTTGGAGGTGTGTTCAAGGACACCAGCAGGGATAATTCTTGCCAGCTCTCCTCCCTACTGCAATTATTCCTATAAACCCATGAGCTAGCACCAGAAAGCAAACACGCATCTGTGAATACTTGATTTATACGTTTGATTCATTAGTGCTGCGAGTCCTAATGAGTGTGGTCAGCTGATTATCTGGAGCCAGTGGTGGAAGACGTTTTTGGATCTTTAAGTATTAATACAGCAGTGTAAAAATATTCTTACAGTTAAAATCATTCCTTTATTCAAAACGCAATTTAAGTAAAAATACAGAACCATTATTTGCCAAGTATCAAAAGTAAAAGTGCGGTAGACCGTTCAGTGGGTCACAAGATACGTAAATCTGGAAGAAGGTTTTTGGACTTTTAATCTTTGTTTTGTTGTTGGATAATTTAACCTCTTTGAGTTTTGAACACTTTTTTAAACAAAAGCATCTGAGAACAGGAAATGTGTCTTTGGTGGACCTGAACAACAAGTGTGACAAGAGGTCTCACCCCAAACAGTTTTACTGCAAAGCATCATGAGCCAAAACATTTTGAGACCAAAGACTTTGACAGTACATTGGATTTTTAATCTTATTGTAAAATGATCAGCCACAGCAGTGCACCAGCACCACCAGTGTGTAACTGATGTGCACAGTGTACCAGTGCCCATGCTGACACCTGTCCACTGCTGTACGGTATGTGTTCTGATATTTAAAATAAAAAGTAAATGCAGTGGAGTAAACAGTATGATCATTTCTCTGAAATATGGGCTAGAAGTATAAATTAAGGGAAATGTAAATATTCAGCTTAAGTGCCAAATAAGCCAAAGCAGTCGTTGACTAGATGTGCCAGTCATTTCCACTGTGGCTTCTAACTTTTCATATCTAGTCTTTTCCACCACACACAGTTGTGGAGATCTGACATCACACATCTCTCAGCAGCCACAAATACATTAATTATTGAATAAATGAGATGCAAGAGCACTAGACTCTGGCCTCTGGTCATCCAGCTCCACAGTGTCCAGCTGGGTGCAGAGCAGAACAGCAGTGGTTTGCGCCGGAAGAGTCACCCTGACTGTGGGTAGAAATGATGAGCAGTCTAGCTTCTGTTGGGTGGATATATTATACAATATTCTGAATTGCAGCATGTGCGAAACATTTACTTATCACTGTGTAAGGCTATGTGAATTTGGTGGACCCGATTAAAAGGCCCGACAGATGTTCACAGTTTGAAGGAGTTTAATAAAGTAAAGAGGTGATTGGAACGGTGGGTCAATGGGTCGGGTCTTGCGTGGCCACGGGCGGGATCTAAAGAGGAGAGACAGTGTGAGATTGGGGGCAAGTGATGTCGGACAGTTCCTGTAGTGTTTTGGCTCACGTGTTTTGCAGTGGAGCGCGGACCAGGAAGGATGGGTGTTGTAGCTGAGCGAGGAACTGGAAGAGGGAAGTGTGGAGGCAGCATGGGTTGATGGGAAATGGAGTTGGTCTATTGTTTGGGAAGAAGGAGGAGAATGCTGAGGAGGGAAGCAGAGAAGTTAGTAGGGGGTCTGAAGGGCCAAATGCAGGGAAGCGGGTTGGGTGATCCGAACAAAAGTCCTCTTCGTGTGCACACCGGAGACAGAGCAAACAGATCCAAATCCTTAATCCCAAATCCAAATCCATAAGCACAATCAAAGGTCGGGGTTCCAGACAGTAGAGAGAGCTAGAGACAGGGTCAGGGAGCCAAAGAAGACAGAGCCGACAGGGGGCAGGCAGAGGAGGGAAACCAAGGGCAGGCCGAAATCAGAAAACCAGGCAAACAATAACTCAGTCTTGGGCTGGAGGCAGGTCCAGTACAGAAGTAGGTCGGGAATCCAGAACAGGTGGTCCAAATACAAAAGAAAGCTAAAGAGTTGACAAGAGCATCAAACAATCTGGCAAAGGGATGAGTGTCTGAGGAGCTGCTTTTATAGAGGGAGAGGAGCACAGGTGAAACCAATCAGGGACTAATGAGGGGGTGAAGCTAGAAGAACTGAGGGTAGGGAGGACAGGGGAAGTAGACAAAATAAAAGCCCAGGGATTCCTGACACACTTAGTTTGCCACTTCAGCACAGCTCCACTGTTGACTGACAGGTGTTGAGGGAATGATGAGGACACAGTCAGCATGTAAATATACATACATGACTCTGTGGTGATACATACATGATTTTACATATTTGTCCTTTCTATTTATCATAGCCCAGTGTTGGTATTTAACAATTTTGTAATCAAAGCTTCAACAACATTGTGACTTGATTATCTGATGAACTCTTCAATCTCTGGAAACTAACTCTGACCCTGATCCATGTTAATCCTGACTCCAGTTTTAAATAGATGCTGTCAGGCACTTAGTATCACAGTATTACTGAACATCAGTTCAAACTACACAATGCTGTGAAGCTCAAATGAGGGACGGAGGAAATTCTATAACAAACAAAGAAGGATAATATGTAATGCAGTATTTATGGAGCAATTATGTAATAGACAAATGGCAGTAAACCCCCTTTTTCCAAAACATTTTACCTGTATACTGAAATAGGATCACCCAGCACTGAGACTGATTAACCCCTTCTAACAATACTGGCAGCAGGCCAGTGAGTTCCCCTGACTCAGGCAGTTGTTGGTTCACTTTCCAAGGTGTTACTGATACACTTAACCCTTCAGCAGGAGTGTCTTAACTGCCATGGGGGCCTCAGTATCATCGGTCAATGACAGCCAGAAGGACAAACAGCGGTCACCTGAACATCAGATATCAACCGTTTTGTAATTCAATCTAAACAGAGACATTGCAAGCCAAGTGTCCACAGCATCAGTTTGTTACGTGATTGTTAGAAACGTAATGTTCTTTGTGGACCGGGAAGAGATGTAAGCTAATCCCATCAGCTGCTGCAGGAGTGTGTACTAATTGTGTGGCACCAGTAAAATGCCAACAAATGTGATCTTCATATTTGTTGGCAATCAAGTAATCAGATCGTAATGGTATATTTTTGAGTATATATACACAAGATGATTGCGCAGGAACTATAAAAACATTTTTTGACCAAGGCAATGTCATAACCTTGAAGGACTCTTAGGCACTTTGTAATTCTATCCATTCTCTTTGTCTTAGCAGGTCAAGTATCCACATCACCTGATTGTTATATGATCATTACTGCACAAATCAAGGCTCTTTAACAACACTGGGGGGACACTGTTTAAAAGTTTAAAAGTTCTTAAAAGAACATGATCTTCACCACTCCCCCAAACTACTGATTTTCAGATCATGTGACATTCACACTCCAAAACTCACTGTAAGAGTTCAAGGACTACAGCATATCAAGTGAATGTGACACATCACATCAGAAGTGCATACCTCCAGTCAAGAATGTAATGGGAAAAATGATGAACTTATGCATTACTATCACTATAAGGTTCAAAAACATCCTTCATCTGCCACCTTGAAATAGAATATTAACTTTTCATCACATGCAGGATATTTGGTGGCCAAGTAAGACGGGTAATGGAATATTAGATAATATCTATCATTAGATTATTTATATGAATTTTATATGAAATTTTACAGTAATACATAACGACAAGAGGTGATTATGATAAAGTTTTGAACTTTTAGCCTATACAGTACTTTACAGCTCTGTCATGTTGCTAATGGATGTAGTTTTTTATTATCTTCCATCTCATGTGCGCTTTCACTCTATTTTGTAGAGATCCCATACTTGCTCTTTGCATTCCATCTTGCTGACACACTGATGAAATGCTATTTAAATGAAATCATTGTTTTGTAGAATTGTCCTTAATATGAGCACTCGTGTGAATCTGACAATCCAATAATCCAACAAAGAGAATATATTCCACTGTTAAGTGCATCCACATGTGTTTGATCACACATCATGTTATGATATGGACTGTGCACAGTGATCAGCAGCCACAGCTAACTCTTCTGACTGAGTGACTTGACTTTGTTTGGCAAATTGTGTATGTCTGACTGTAGCGCACTCCATTACAAGTCTAAATGACTAATTAATGGTGCTGGGACAGGTGACACCGGTTCCTCAAGATACATTTACACCCCCATCCCCACAAGGCTCTGACTGGACTCCAGTGCAATTCTTCACTTCTTCCTCACCTCTATCCTCTCGTCCCTCATCCTCTCATGTCTTATTCATCTGGTGGAGGAGTACTGTTCAAGGAGCAGGTTTGTGAGGTTGAGAGAGAAGTAAACCAGACAAATAAAAGTGCAGACTGCATTTGGGATGGGAAGGAGAGCAAGCTAGAAAGTGAGGTGGGTGATGTGTTACTATCTTTACTGGTTTTATGCAGTAGTTTTTCTGGAAGGAAGACACATGATCCCTGAGTTCCACCTCCCTATGAGCACAGCACAGCCCGTGCACGCGCGCTCACACACACACACACACACACACAGTGCCAAGAGAAAGATTAAGGTTTTAGGTTTTAGATCAAATTACTGTTACTCGTGAGGACTCCAATCTCCAATGCACCACAGAATGTCCCCTATCAACAGTAGAATAAGAGCGCATGTGTCTGTGAGGGTTTTGAGTCAGTAATGATCCCATACAGTAATGTACAAAGCTGCCAGGGTTACTTTCATAAGTAAGAAAAGAATTAAGGTTTTATTAAAAGTGTATTCTTCAGATTTAAATAATTTTCATTAAAAAAATTAAATGACTATTGCTAATCTGCCAAATGTAAGAAAAAGGGCAGAATGAATGAGGGAGGAGACAGAAATAAAAATTGAAAGGACAAAATTGTTTTATGCCTTATTACAATGTAATAAAACATCTGAAAATACAGCTTCAAGCATTATTTGAATAATTTCAACATTTATAAAATATTGTCACAACCAAAACAGCACTTTATAAGCAATATTAGCACACAGAGATGATCAGCTAAACATGTAAATATGCACTCAAACACCCTTTGTTAAGGGTCAAAATATGCAGAGTAAATGTAAATCCATTTCAGTCATGTTCAGTCAGTAAAGGTACTACAACATTTCTAAGCTACAGTATTTTTTTGTGTATTGCATCTTCTTGCCGCATTCTTTCTGTGTGATGTTGCACCACAGAGATGATGACAGTGCAGTTAATCCTCTGATGTACTGAGACTTTATGTTGAGACATTTTGGGATATCTAAACTTACACTTAAGACTGAAGACTGTTTCTACACTGTGTATGGTGTTTGTGGGTTTGTGTCCTTTACATGCGTCATATTGGATCCTATTAAATCATGAATAAGTCCAGCATGTGTCACTCATGAGGCAGGATGAAGTAAAGACCAGGTTAGTCATTCAAACAAGGTTAATGAATGATGAGTGAAACAGCAAGGATGAAGCATGAAAATGTGAGAGTGTAACACAGGAGTAGTTTACAGTGGACATATAATTCTACACACAGCACACACAAAATGTAAACATACATTAGCAATTGCCACTGTGAATTTTGTATGTGCAGCAGAGCTGTCAGAAATAAAGATACACATGAGAATAACAGTGGGAAACTCTGCCAGCCAAGGTTATTGGAATCTGGTAAATCACCCACAAACTACACAAACTACACAAACACACACACTGTAGTCAGGAGATATGGATGGGCAGTCTAGGGTAAATCAATTACAAGGTTCAGAATCAAGTTGAAGGCCACGAGGAGGGCACCATAACAATATCCAAGCATCAGCCTGTGAATAGCAGCCACCACTAAATCAGCTCCCTGCACCGACAGATAGAGCGGACGCCCGTGGAGTAGACACAGGGGTCCTGAGACGTTCTTGTTTGTTCGGAGGAAGAAATACTGTCCCATATACCTTAATAGGCAAAACAACCTGACATGAATATGAGCCTGTGTGCTTATCTGCGGCACCAGCTGTAAGACCATCTTCCATCATTCCCTCCTTCTACCTTGTTGTTTCTCATTCTCTGACTCTCCCAGCAACTATATTTACATCCCCACCATAGCCAGTTTCTAATTGGTGCAAATCCCTGCAGCCGAGGTCCAAAATCTTATGGAAACCTGAGTTCAGGCTACTGGGGCCTCTTTTAGCAGCAGGTTAATACCCATATAGTTTTAGAAAAAGATGTTAAGCATTCATTTACTGCATGTGGGATGTACTGTATGCAACTGACCCTGTGAGACTAGCATATCTGCTGGATATAAACTGTTTTGAGTCCAAATTGCTAAAACAATGAATAGAAAACATTTCCACAAACTCAGAAGCAAAGTATCCATCCATATAAATAATAATCATTATAAATTGTTTACGCATTAAGTGAGTTACTAATGTAGGCTACATTATACATTTTCCTTTTCTGTGCAGGTCAGAGACATTTCATTCTAAGCCCATAGAAAAGGCTGACCCTTAAATACAACACAGTTTGCAAATACATGTTTTGCTTTATCAGGACAGAACACACACACACACACACGTGTGTGTGTGTTCTCACTAACTCAGCAAACACACATGTATGCAAAGAGACAAGGACAACTTACCATTACATTACTTCAGTTAAATAAACCCCAAATTATTTGATTCAACTGTTGCTTACTGTGGTCGGGTTACTGTGAAATGTATTTTTCTATCCTTAATATCTACTAATACCCAAGGCACTGCAATGGTTAATGTGTTTGGTAGTATATTACATTTGCTGTGGTGCTTTAATTTTCTGTGCTATTCATGGCTCTAAACCTCTCTGTCTTCATCTTACACTTCATTCTTTTCTACTTTCTCTACAGCCAGCTGTGTTGCCATTTGACCGTGTCTATTGTGCTGCATACATTTGCTGTGTCAGACTTTTTTCCCTGTACCCTGCTTTTAGATCTTTCTTCCTCAGCTAAAGTTAGATTTGTTCTCAATTAAAATAAAACAAACCCCTTTTTCTCCATTTCTTCTCTCCTTGCTTTCATCTTTCCATTTGTAGGCTCACTTCCTTTTGAACACACAACAAAGAGCTGTCCATAGTGCTGAACCTCTAACTCACTGTCTTAAAATGAGATCTCTCTCTCTCTCACTCTCTCTTTTTGCTGACCACTAACATACTTTATTAAACGGATAAGCTCTCTGTGCTTCCAGCTTGTTTATGTGTCCTTCAAACCACTTTGTATTGCACAGAACTAAGACTGCTGATGGAAGAATGGTTGAAATATTATCGTGGTGGTTTCCACTTAGGAACTTCAGTGGTGTACTGGGCGCCATCATAACAAAGCCTTCAGCCTTATTGTTTAATTAGAGTATAATTCACCTCAGCCTCATTACTTCCAGGCTTAAACATAAAACTTCATTGTTTCGTCTCCTTGTTTCTGGTTAACTAATGAACAGAGAAACATGACGGATCAGTCCCATATGGCAGTCCACGCCAATGCAATTGGAAGCAGCCTATGTATTTCAGTATATTGTATTGTTTGCCAGCTCCGTACCATAGACTCGGAGAGCGTGACCAAGTTTTCTTTCTTTGGAATAGGAAATGAGTCAGAAAGAACTGACCAAAGCCCCATTAAACAGACTCCACTCCAGACCCGCTTGTAATTACAGCAGCTGATTTGCAGCAAACATACAGCGAGAGGCCGTAAATTAAGATTGTGATAATGGGAAGCGTGATGTGGAAAGGAAACAGCCAACTGTCTCGGAGTGAAATGATCCTGAAACAATCTAGTCGTAATAAATGAGGTCATTTGTCGTTCAGACTGGGAGAATCTTGTTCCGCAATTAACACAATAGAGAACACTTCTCACCAGGGAGGAAGGTTTTTACTTAATCTGTGATACTGAGAGTTTTCCTATGACGCTCCCAGGTTAACATTACAACAACAGTGATACAAAATTAACTATATTGTGATGAATTAAAAGTACTTGTGATGCAGCGTGCATCTCCCTCCATCTCTCTCTCTCTCTCTCTCTCTCTCTCTCTCTCAGTGACAGGCGTCAAAAATACCACCAAGGGAGCTCGGATCAGCAGCTTTCCACGTAGCCAGACTCAGGCTGTTGTCCACCGTTCCGATGCGTAAATATCTGAACGAGAACTCATCTTTTCTCCTGACAGTAGCGTCAACGCGGAGCACCGAGATGACGGTGGACAGAGCGTTTTTCTATTCTGATGGTTCAAAGTAAACGATGTCGGATTGATTCGAGTTTGCATGTCTGAAAGGAATACAGTCGCCTTACTTGCAGTATACTTCGGCAAACACCTGCTTTGAGACTAAGACGAGGGAGAAAATGTGGATATTTCACAGTGCCGATAATACAAAGTGTCTTTTTTCTATTTGGAATCAGTGGTGTTTGTATTATGCAGCCGTTGTGTGTTTGTTGTTCGCCCCTGTCAGGACGAATGATGCCTGTTCGTCCTCCTGCATCTGTGCCAGAGAGTCGGGGACGGTGACCTGCCGTGATGGGGAGGACCCTGAGGTACCGAGGGACATACCGGAGTGGACGTCCACCCTCATACTCAAGGGGAGAAACATCACAACTTTACAGCGCGGTGCGTTCATGACCAATGGCACGGAGTTGGAAATTATTACACTCTCACTGTCCTATAACGGAATACGGGCTATAGAAACTGACGCCTTCCTGGGGCTCCCCCGATTGCATTTGCTGGATCTGAGCCATAATCAGCTGGAGTCTATCTCAGACGAGGCTTTCCACGGATTACCAGAGCTGCGCTCTCTTTACCTAAATTACTCAATTTTGCCTTCGGCCATATCGCAGCTCTCAAATGCGCTCAGCGCACAAAGTTTGCGCAATCTTCATAGACTGGAGTTGGCGGGAAACAGTCTGAAGACTATACCCCTGGTGAGATTAAATATGTATAATCTCCACGCTTTAGTACTGGTAAATAACTCCTTAGAGACAATTGTAAGGGAAAATGTAACCAATTTGTACCAACAGAGGCGCATACGCGTCTACCTGTCTTTAAACCCGTTTCGGTGCAACTGCGAACTAGAGGCTTTTTACTACTGGTTGAAAAACTCATCCCAGTGCCCGGATGCAGGGCGTCTGCTGTGCAGCGAGCCGGAGGCCAAGAGGGGGAGTCCCGTTGAGAAGCTCCGCGTAGAGGACGTAGACTGTATGAACGAGAACCTCGAGGCGGTTTCATACGTGTTCCTGGGTATCGTGTTGGCTCTGATCGGGGTGGTGTTTCTAATGGTGCTGTATCTTAACCGTGGAGGCATCAAACGGTGGCTCAATAACATAAGGGAGGCATGTCGAGACCAGATGGAGGTCTACCATTACCGCTACGAGCAGGACTCAGACCCTAGACTGGCCAACGTGGCTGTTTAGCTGTTAGGACAGGGGAGGGAGCTTCAAGTATTTTATTAAGAAGACTGAAGTCTGTGCCTGGTCAGCTTCAGTAGTTTTTAAAACCAGTTTGATCATTTTCAGCAGCTGCTGGTCTAGAAATTTGTCATATCTTTTATCTTACCTTGGGATATGCACCTAGCCAAAGACAGTTAAATGACAATAAGAGGCTATAGTTCATCTTGTACAACTGAACACTTAAGCAGAATTGTACATATTGTATATATCGTAAGAGAGGAATGACATGACTAGTCTACAGCAGCTTGTCAGACTTAGTATTATTTATCTTATTAATCAAGAGACAATTATACAGTAAAGGTAGAGATTATGATCAATGTTATTGCTTTGCAAATGGTTTAATAGTCTACATTCAACAACAGCAACATTTGAGAAACCCTGCAGGCAGAATGAGATAAATGTTATTTTCTCTCTTACATTTCAAAGTGTGAGTAAGGAAGAAAAGGGATATGGGAACATGATGCAAGAAGGTGACACGTCCGTCGAAGTATCATGTTTGTGTAAAGAGGCAGTGCTAGAGTAAATTGTCATATTTCATCATTACCCACATTGGATAAGTTACTAAACTTGTCTTTGTGAACAGTTTTGATCTAACATGTGTATCATTTGACTCCAGGTCAGTTCATCAGTAAAGGGGCTGAAGTGGAACAGACAGAATGTAGCCATGCATATGATTGTTATAGGTATAGAAAACCAACCAAAAAATTAATAAAAGGTCAAACAAAAATGGCGACTTAGCAGTTTTCTTTATGTCAGTGCATTTTATCATCACTGTCAGGAAATGGGGACTTCATGCAGCACTGTGTCTGACAGAAAACACCAGGAAGTAATTTCCTGTTAAATGTTGTAATTTTTGTGTAAAAAAGTGAGTGACTGAATGCATGAGTGAAATTTGGATTAACTTGAAAAGTCTAGACTTTCCAATTTGTTCCTTTTTTCAATAACCAAAGAATGAAAGATTGGCACAGATCTGCATGGAGAGATGTAATAGAAAATCACGGCAGTGTTACTCTCATCAGCACTGTGACTAATAAACCATGGAGAACAACGACTGACCTGTGAATTCAGTATCTCTCTATGTCCCAGAGCTCATCAAGCCTCTTAACTAAGGGTCTATATTACAATCAAAGGGATTTTGGAGACAAGGTCAAACATGAAAAGCTAGCAAAACAGGACACAGTATCGTGTGTGTGTTTGTCAGTGAGTGAGAGAGGGAGTGTTAATTTAAATCTGCTATGTAAATTTGTAGTAGCTGATGTATTGCCAAAAACATTAAATGAAAACAACAAACAACAGTTTGCCTGTACTCTCGAGTAACCTCAGAAGAATGCAATGAATGAATGCTAATGAATGTGTTGTACATGGAGAAAAGAATCATTTTCCTTTCTAATTTGTTTTCTCTTGGTGTCAGTATTTTGCTATGTCAGCACTTTACATGACATAAAAAAGTAATTTAAATCTTATATCAAGTGATGTGACAATGTACCACACACTGCCTCCATATACAACACTGTCAAAGTGTAAATGGGGGCAGAGGAGATGAACTGAATCACACGGACAGCAGTGTTCAAAGATAAAAGTATGGTGACTTGATTGTGTTGACATCATACCCTTAATGTACAGTATGTTCATACTTTAAATAGCAGAGAGACTGCTGACAGTGACACACTATTGCTGTGAGCTAAATGCTAACGTCAACATGAAAACACGCTTTTGTTTAGCAGGCATAATATTTACCGTGTTCACTGTCATATGTGAACTTTTTATCACGTGCACATTGCCAATTAGGACTAAAAACAATTTACAGCTGAAACTATTAACCTGCTGATGGTGGTAGAGGAAAAGAGGAGGGATCATCACAGTGATTAAGGTTTAACCATGAGGTGGACTGAGCTATTTCACTCAAAACTGCAAATATTAGATATAAATATTGGAGAGGGAAAGTCGAGGGATTAAAAAGTACTTAAGATTCATCCACTGGAAACCAGAGACTAAAAATACCATTCCTAGAGTTACGCTGCTACTGCAGTGTGGATGAAAACATCTTGTGGAGTAGACTTTGGAAAGGGTCATGGTCACACATGCACCGGAGAAACAAAAGGGAGGGCGTTACAGGGCTAGTTTTGGATCACATCTTTCTAGAGTATTCTCTGGTGTCTCTCTCTTTATCACTGTCATAATGTTTATGTCAAGCAATTCTGCAAAAGAACTGTGTCTAAAGAACCGGAAACTATTGTCCATGCTTAACTGGCATTTAATAATCTTTTCCTTGTTTATCTTATTTCAGCCTGTCTTTGACTGTACCTCCTCTGTCTCTGTCTTTCCACTGTTTATCTCTTTGTCATCTATAGATAGATAGATTTCCATTGTTGGTGAAAAGACTTCAGCTTTGCACTCTGTGTACTTCACTTGTCATTGTTCCATTTCTTTATTCTTGTTCCATTTTTCTTACCTTCTCCTTACAAACAGAGCATTTGTCAAAGACCTCCTCTCTGCCCTGCACCACCACCCTCCTTTCCTCTATTCCCCTCTCTCATTCCTCTTCATCCAGGTAAATGACTTTATCCAGTTGAGTGACTTTGTAAGGACGTAGGTGCAGGGTTTAAGCTGAACCCAGCAAAAGGCAAGAATGGCAAAATAAAGATAAAGAAAAGGAGAGTAGAGAAAAGATTCATTAGAGTTTTTAGTCCAGGCACCAAATGTCCTTGCCTTATGCAAAGCGATGACTCATCGTCTTGGTCTATATATGAATATCTGGGAGGCCAAGGTCCCACTTGGAAATAGGGGAAATGACTGAGAAATATTATCTTTATAGTAGAACACCTTTCTGCTGTAATGGTATTTAATGAAATCTGTGCATTTGATCTTTGGCCACTTTTTAAATAGCCTCCATTTTTCCTCCACAGGAACACTTTCAACGTGATGTGTTGTCTGAGTGTCTATTATCTCACAGCCCATCTACCACTGATTGAATTATATGGTTACCTTCACACATGCATCACTAGGTGGTCACGCATAACCAAATATAACTAAATGTTCACCGCCTGCCCAGGTGAAGTTAACGTCCTCCTGAGATGCTGAACGTAAGACATTCACGATAGTTTGTAGTCTGCTGATTTCTGTGTATTGATTTCTAGATGTGCCTCCACTGCTGTCTGAAGATAAGAGAAGGGGTTTGACATTATAGAAAAGGAGGACAAGTGCTGCTGAGGGCAGAAGGATGTTGAAAGTTAAATCTGTCAGGTAAAAGAACTAATCGACTTACTTAAACTTTCTATAATTTTAACGGTCAACTTTACATTTAATGTGAACTTAATGACATTAGGAAGAGGAAAAGTAACCTCTCCATTAGAAGGGAACTGAAACTTGTTTTTGTCTGGAGTGAAGTGGAAGAAAATGTGATTTTCTTTTTCCTCTCTTTACTCCTTGACTTCCTACATCTCAAAATACCCTCTTTCACCACTAAAGCGTAAATCTTTAGCAAAGCGTCACAGCTATGAGAAATTTATTGCTAGGCTGAATCATTCTTAACAGAAATGGTTGTGAAGAAGAGGCAGCAGCTGTTGATTAATTGTGGAACAAGAGAGTCAGTGGAGGACATTTCATACAAAGACTGAATCATTTGACATTGGTTTTACAGCACATAATGTAGCACAGTGTTAAAAAGTGAAGAAACATGACGAACAGGGCCCAGAGGTTCGATAAAATGTACAGTACCTTTTCTTGATCACCTTGGAAAAGATTAAAACTAATTTGACAAGTGAGAAATACAAATTTGCCAATTATTTACTTTCATATAAAAGCTAGTAAGTATTATAGAGTTGGTTTTCTTACACTAATACTTTGTGGATACTGATAGAAATATGTCTGTAGTATAGCCCAACTAATGCTGAAAGGAAGTTATCTTAGGTTCAGTAGCAGGACCATGGCTGATCCTCACTTCTAATCACCTGTCAAGCCTAATTATACCAGGTCAATCCATCTGGCTCTGTTTGTCTTTGTTTTCTCAACTCCACCCTTCCCCTCCCTTTCTCTCTCATCCATCCTCCTCCTACCCAATCCATCCCATTACCCACGCCTGCTCTCATCCCTTCATCCCTTTTTACTTCACTTCTGTCCCTCCTGAGTCTTCCACAGACACATCTGGGGGTCCGTCGACTCAGGTGAGGAAGCAGACTCCTGAGACGTAACCCCCCCCACACACACACACACACACACACACACTGAGTGGTGACAAACCACATCCAGCTCTAAGTCATTTGATATTCCACTGATCAGGGGAAATAATTAAAGGTTATAGTACATTCTGGGTAAATGTGTTTCTCTGTTGTCCGTCATTGTTCACTCTTTCCCTTCACTTTTGAAAGGCAGAGCTCACAGAAGTCCATTTGAGATTTGACTTTAGATTTCAGGAGATTGGGATGTCATATGACATAAGATGGGCGTACAGAGAGCTCATCTGAGGTAGATAAGGGAGAGTCAGTGGGGAGTTGTTAAACTACTGCTGAAACACACATAGCTCAGAGAAAGAAAGATTTAGCCTTGTGACAAATGCCATATTTACTTTTAATTAAATGGCAGACCAACCTTAAAGACCCATTATTACTGTGTGCGCCACCACCAATTTTCTCACACTTTGAACTATCAGAGTTCTTATTATATTAATTAAGCTACCATTTGAACAGTAAAGGTGCTGTTACAGGAAAGGTCATCAAGTAGCATTTAGTGGTAATGTCACAGCACACAGAGCTGATTAGAAAGACTTGCACTAGTCCAAAAGGCAGGAGTGAGTCTTTTTCATCTTGTGTTCTGTTTGATGCAGTCCTGGCCTGGATCATGAACTGTGGGTAAACACAGTTGGCTGGTCGATCAGCCTTTGACCAGGAGAACAGATTCTGTCTTAACAGCCTGTGAAGGAGTCTCAGATCTATACACTAATGCAAACCTCTCAAATTCTATATAGGAAATAGTTGGTGCTGTATGGAATGAGTTGATGAGGACGATAAAGAGAGTTCTGACCTTAGACAAACTCATTTCCACATTTCAAAATCAATCATGTTCTTTTCAGCAAGAGCACAGGTTCTCATTTTCAATTAAATAATTTGGTTAACTATCTTATCCTTCACATGCCACGTTAACAGAAAGATTGAAAAGGTGACACACATATTCAGACACTATCATTTCAATGTATTTATATAGCGCTAAATCACAACAGAATCATGTCAAGGCTCGTATTAAGGTCAATAATTTAATCCAACAATCCTCCTTTGAACGAGCACTAGGTGACATTAGAGAGAAAAAACTCCCTTTAACAAAAGAAACCTCCAGTAGAACCAGGCTCAGACATGAAGTGAAACTATTCAGTAACCTACAAGAATAACAACCAAAACCCCTCAAATTCATTGAGACCCACTGGGAGCTAGTGACCTCCAGATTGGGAACCATTGCTTAAGATCTTACTATCGCCAACTGTGAGTGCTTCTCTTTGCTGATGACCTTACAACACTGCGATTTCAGAAAAGCCTCACCCACATCAGTTTTTACAAGTTGTTGCTCATGGGTTCTCCTCAGCAGCTGCCTCACTGCCAGAAGGTATTTAATTAATCTTTTACTAGCTGCGCTTCATCTCAAGGACAAGAAGGAAATATAACCAGAGAACGTCAGTGTTTGAATGTACTATTATTGTTGACTTATAAAATGCTCATTTGCAAATTTTAGTAAACAGTTTAACACATACTTCTCCTGTCTCCTGCAGATACCTTGTTTTTGCCACCCTGCTTTTCAGTATAGGTCACTAATTATGAAGTTACTCTAAGACACAAGATTTATTATCTAAAATGACTTCAGAAGTACCCATCTTGGACAAGGTTGGATTATCAACATGACAAAGTAAGCAACTGTCCACAAAGCCCAAGACCTCTGGAAGCACCCAAAAGTCCCAGATTCACAACATATCATTTGGGTCTACATTATCTCAGTCATCAAAAATTTGTTATCAATTTGTACCACGGAGGTACAATAATCTACATCATGTCCTCCAGGCAACATTGTTTTACATAGTTTTAATCAGCTTAGTTTGAGCTCATTTGCTGTAAAATTGTGATTTATCAAATCACTTCAAATCTTTCTGTGTGTCAAGTAATTAACACACAGAAATCCTTGGAGAATGTAGTTTTGTTTCACCATAGAATAATTGTAAGGCTGCACCCAAAAATAATTCTCATTATCAGTATAGCTGACAGTTATTATTTTTTTAATAACCAAATGACTGCAGTGTAATAGAAGTGCCCAGGAATAATGAAAAATACACATTATTAGTCTTATTATTATAAGCCTAAGTGAAACATATTTAAAGTGCTTTATTTTTCTGATGAACAACTAACAACCCAAAGATGCAGAATTTACTGTTTTAGAAAACTAGAAAAACTCACACATATTGACATTTGACATGAAGATTTCATGATTGATTGATGATGATTTTCACATGTCTGCATATTATAGTAAGTGCAACACAACAGCTTATGTTTCTAAACATATATACTGTACTATTAATATCAATAAGATAAACAACTCACATGTCCTACTTGACACATTTATTTGATTTCTGATGTCACTATGGCTTCAGTTTACATACAGTAACACACAAATAAATGGGAATAAACTATTTTTTTAATCACTTAAGCATATTTTAACACAGATAAGAAAGCATTTAGATGCTTTATAATTATTCAGCATAATTACTTTGAAGTGTTTTGCTCTCATTAAATCTCATTCCCATTAACCATGCCACCATCAGCTGGAGCTCTGCTAATTAGCTGCCACCAAGGCTGTTTGAGCAGTGTGTATGTATGTGTTGAACATTCCCTCATTCAAAAGCCTGCAAAAACAATGCAGTCTCAGCAGTTTTAATATTTCATGCTGTCCTTCACTCAAGAGAAGTTGCTGATCCTCTGACTGCTCATAACACTAGCCCATTAGTTCAGAGAAAACAGCATCTGGTCTGACAACCTGTCTATCACTTTTGACCATTCAAATAGCTCTTTTTCCTGAGTACAGTCTAAAGACAACCTATGTTTCAACAACACAACAAATTCCTGTAAGACACTTGCCAATTGTCTTATTTTGTCAAAATGCTTTAATGTTTTTACCACACTCATGTAATATTTCATGTATACACCCAAGAATAGACTAATTTTGTTAAATAATGACGCACGGGCGACTCTTGACATTTTTATAAAGGTAAATTCATGCATACATATCCAATATTATGTGCTGTGGCCTGTCAGAATATTACTCTTTGTGCATATGAGTAGACAAACTTTTTCACTCCTTCTGTGTGAGTCATGTTCTGGGCTATGCCTTTAAAATCTTCAAACTGTCTACTACTGCCCTCATGTGGCCATTTGGCTACAAAGCGTCTGGACATAGTCAACTGGCATATGTTTATTTGATAACTGCTGTTACTGTTTTCTAATAAATACTATTAGGCAGTATAATCATAAGATTGTATTGATTCCCTGATGAACACTTTAAAGCATAATCAATGATAATCCAATATTAGAATATACACTGAGGATAAGGAGCTACACTGCACAAGGTGTACTTTTACTTTTGGTACTTGGTATGGTAAGTATATGAGACAATACTTTATAATTCTACTTACAGTACATACCACTTTGAATGCAGGTCTGTAGATTTGTAACAGAGTATTGTTATACTGTGGTACAGATACTTCTTATAAATTATCTAAGTACTTCTTTCACCACTGAATTTCCAAGTCTACTGGTGAGTGGGACATGGGAAAACAAATTCTTATTCGCAGAAATTCTTTACAGTCTCTAAGGTCTGACTCACAAACTAACATTTTGAAGTGGAATTAAAGATGGCAAATTAAATAGATAAACTCTAGACCCTGACTTTACTGTGGTACTTTGCCTGCATTTGTGGTACAACCAATAACAAGGATCTATGTTGTTTCTTTTTTCCTGATTGACAGTGACTATGTTGAACATCTGCAGAGAAATCGAAATAGAGATATAGAAGCCAGGAGAATAAACCAGATGTTCTCCACTACAGTATAAGTTGCCATCCATGCTCCTAAAACTTTAAATTCACACTTGCAGCTCTCCTGTCTGCCCATATCAATTCAATGAGGTTTTTCTTTCTTACCTAATCCGGCACTAGCTTTCCAGTCATCTCTTTTCACACAACAGCCAACATAAACCAAAACCCACCAGGTTATGTTTGTTTCTGGTTCAAATCTTTAAGACTGTGGGTCATGAGTTTATTGCCTGACAAGTTCATCAAGGTGAGACAGCTGTTTAAAAATAGATATTAAATTAATCTTGGCTCGAAGTCTAACACTTGTAACACTTGATGTAATTTCTTGTTGAATTTAGAATTTACATTCATTTTATTATCAGAAAGAAGATGGTGACCCAAGACAAAAGGAGTCTCTCTAAAGTGTCCCAGTTGTGATGGCATCACCAGGGAACAATGTTTAATTGCTTTGTTTGTAAACCAACCAACCATCAACTGTTCAACCTTTTCTCTAATGGATCTCATGAATCTCTTCCTTATTCATTAAAAGTGGAAGGGAAAGTGGGAATGCAAAGATTTTAGAGACAGTACATATTGAGAAAACCTTTATGCAAAACAACCATCGAATAACCAGCCTTTATCTAATATGAAACCTTAATGTTACTGTTCTATATAAATAACTCAAATGAATGTGTATTTTAGTGCACGTTTAACATCTGTGAACATTCCACTTGACCATTAATTCATAATTCGATCTATTCACATGAAAACTTCTCAACAGCTTATTGTAAAATTTAGCTTATTTTTAAGGATAGCAATGAGTTCTTTGCATGTGATAGTACATCTTTGTGAGAATACTTAAGACAGCTCTAGTCCTCGTTGGTCCTACAGAGCTCTTGGCTGGATCTTATCATCAACTTTTCCCATTTTCAAATTCTCCTCAGCTCTCTGCTTCAAAATGGACCTTTGTGATGAAAAGATTGGTCAACTCTGTCATACATGTACCTGCAGATACATTTAGTGCATGTTTAAATTAATGTAACCTCACACTAGCCTGTGATAACTACAAAAAAGAGCTGTTTGAACTGAACATATCTAGGGAAATTAAATATTTATCACTTAGGACAGCAGATTATTAGTAGGGATGCACTCAAGCAATATGTCACATGTACTAGTACAAGTACTTGTCCCAGTATTGAACTGTATTGAGTGGATCCACAGTAAATACAGTTTCTTTGTCAATATCATATAGAAATCAATGTTTCTGCTCACACTTACACTGATTTACTCACAGCAGGCCACTAACTGTTTTAAATTTAAGAAAAAGACAGGACTGTACTGGATTACTTCTTGGCATTGCCATTTACTGTATCTTTAACTTCTTCTTATTTTACTTTCGCCTGCTCCCTTTAGGGGTCACCACAGTGCCACTATCCTTCCTGTGCACATGTCTAAACCATCTCAACCTTGCCTCTTTAACTTTGTGTACAAACTGCTCAACATTGGCTGTCCCTCTGATGTACTCATTTCTAATTCTGTCCATCCTGGTCACTACAATCTTCAGCTCTGCCACCTCCTGTCTCTTTGTTAGTGCCATGTACCTTGAACTGAGGTATCAAAATTGGAACTGAGAAAAAAACTCAGCTTGATGTATTCCTAACTATGTAACTATTAGTCCTCACAAACTCAGCATCTAATGTGTTGCTGATTCTCCTATGTTTACAGTGATCACACATACATCTGAGGTGAGTCCTACATGAGGTGAGTCCTAAATGTCTAATTGAATAGCTGGTATCACATGAATGCTTTTTACCACTGAACAGTTTTTTACCATATTGCATCATCATACAGGGGAAATTCTAAAAGCTCACGCAACATCATTATTAGCAACAATAATTTCATGTGTGTGTTTAAAAAGCGTTTTTAATTTTCTGCTATATCTTGTGAGCTCCCAGCCCAGTCACCTGTGAGTTATGTTTACTGTGATAATTCTGCAATACACACTGTAGTTTATGTCCAATGCCAACAAAGCAAGTAACTGTGAACATAATCTAAAGTTTAATGTCAACAATTGTTTGTCACACTTGGCCTTCTAATTGGAGTGCTGACATTGCAAACCAATCCCTTAAGCCCTTCAGAGAAGAGGTGACTATGAGACAATTATGGGGTTTACTTGCACTTTTCAAAAACACTAATGACTCATTAATATCAGTGTACACCTTTTCCCATTACACTCCAGTATTAACTGCAAGAGTGCAAAACCTCCTAATGGACCCAGATGAGATTAATTAGGCTTAAGTGTGAACAGTAAAAGGTTTGTTTGTTACAGGCAAGGTCATTAACCAACTACTTTTGGTAATGACATCACAAATAGGGCTCATTAGCAGGGTTCCCAAGAGGCAGCTAAGGATTCTTTAATCTGGGGTCACTGAGTCCTATTTGGTGTTAAAAGCCCCCTAAGGGAATGGTATTCATTGTCAATGGTGTCATGTTTTGTTTTTAAGTGACTACATACAACCCAAATTCATACAAAGTGTGAAAAGTTCTTGCAGTGACTTTGTGAAATTGTGACCTTGTGTGGGAATAGCCCTGTCTAACTTTGTGCGCCACAGTCTATGTTTCCCTTTAACACGTAATTTATAGTCATGATCACATAGTACTGTGTTTAGTATTGGGTGAATGTGGAGAGCCAAAACAGGTACAGTAGCATATGAACCTACCATTGAGACAGAAAAATCAGTTTTGATCATTTAGTTGTGCACTTTATTGTGTTTAAGAGTTAATGAAGCCCCTACAAAATCAAATGAAGTGCTAATAAAAAATATTTTATTAAAAGAGGCGCTCAAAAGCTGTTGCCTGGCCCCAAATGTCCCCAATTCAACCCTTACCCATTTCAAATGTGACACTGCAAAAAACCTTCAACTTTTGTTGTGCTGCATGATGAGGCTCCTCTCAATTAGTTTTGAAGCATTTCTCTCTAAATTGTTGACAAAATGTTTCTGTACACCTAAGCTTTTTCCAGCAGCTGCCATGCAAGCCCAAGCATGAAACTACCTCATCAAGCCTCACAGATGAGCTTGTATTGATTGAATTATAAGCAGATCCTTTCTTCCTCTGCACTTTATCCTTTCCATTACTTTGGTAAAATTCTCTGTATTATGTACTTTTTTGCTAATTCAAGTGAGGCTTTCTGGTCCTTACTGCTAATTAGGATTTTGCATTGTGGTATGGACTTTCTGCTTATGAAGTCTTCTTCGAATATTAGATGATATGATACCTTCACCCCTGCTGTGTAGTACTTGCAGGAGAGTAAGGGTCATGTACAGTGTCATGTTATTTCATTTAACATGAAATAACAAGACTAACTCTTGTCTATTGACATTTCATAAAAGATTATTAAAAATGTAATGCATGCAGCATTAAATGAAGAGTCCTGGATAAGACACAGAGTGTGTCCAAAGTTTAGATGAAAACAAAACCAAAAAGTCTGAGCTTAACAGACTGAGTGAGCTGAAAGTACACACGTCACTGATTGACTATATATCTGCCCATGATTCAAATGAGTAACATGTTAAACAATGACAACGTTTTGTGAATGAAATACACAATGTGAATGTAGTTTACAGGTTTCCAAACAATGCTGACTGGGTTTGAGTGTTTTTTACTATTCTGAATGTGTTCCAGATGTTGAAAACCTGACACCTCTGAGATTGCTTGTTTTGTTTGCAAGATACTATAAGTCTCATTGTGGCAACTCATAATGTCACTCAGGGTAAGGCAAGCTCCTGATGTGTCATCTGATTGTGTCCTGAGGCATCTCATCTCAGACCTGATTGAGTGACTGATCAGTGAGCACCTGATCAGTCTGTGGTGGTACTTGGTAGCATCAGACGCACTAAGACATAATGTTTCATAGGTACTCAATTGCATTTAGGCCAGGGGAATGTGCCAGTCAGTAGAAATTGTGCTATTACCATCCACAAACTGCCCACACACTTTGGCCACATGAGGCCAGGCATTGTCCTGCACCAGGAGCAACTCAGGGCCCACTGCGCCTGTGTAAGGTCTGACAATCACTTTGAGGACTTCATCCTAGTGCCTCACAGCAGTCAGTGTAATGTTGGCTTGGAGGCCTGTGTGGACCTCCGAGAATATACCTCCCCACAGCATCACTGACCCACCACCAAACCAAACCATTCATGCTTGATGATGTTACAGGCAGCATAAAATTCACCACGGCATCTCCAGACTCTTTCACGCCTGTTACATGTGTTCAGAGCGAACCTGCTCTTACCTGTGAAGATGAGCACAGGTCATACTAGAAGACTTTGGGCTCTCATGCCACCCTCAGGGAGTCTGTTTCTGACAGTTTAGCCAGAAACATGCACACCAGTGGCCCGCTGAAGGTCTTCTTGTTGGGCTCTTGCAGTGCTCCTCCTGTTCGTTGTTGCACAAAGGTGCACATACCAGTCTATAGTCCGGTCCAGCTCTCCTGATGTAACAGTCTCCTGGCATCTCCTCCATGCTCTTGATACTGTGCTGGGAGACACAGCAAAGTTTCTTGTGACTGTGTATTTGTACCTCAGGACACAATCAGCTGACTCATCAGGAGCTTGCCTAGACATTATCAGGAGTGCATACAGGCATATGGGGGTATCTGTACATACTGCACATCATTCCAATGAGCACCATGTTATACAAAAGAAAAAAATGGTTAATGTTTGGAGTGAAATATTTTGATTATGTATATGAGTTGTTTAAGTTTTGTTCCAAACATTGCTGATCACATTTAATTGTTATTTAATATACTTATTATTCTTTCTTCTCATTCTTCTCATTGAGATAAAGTTAGAACACAACACACTAGTCTCTGTGAATGAATGTTTCGTAATAATAACAATGTAAAGCTCATTACAGTTTGGTTCATCCATATAATACTTAATTAGAAAGAAGCTGGTTGGTATCTCTAGAGATCAATGGAGAGAGTATATTCTTCACTGTACACAGGTGAGACATGCAGACAGTTAGTGGATGCTATTGATGTCTACATCATACAGACTCTGATTGTGTTAAACAGTCATCAGCTAAACAGGTATGCCGAAAGTGTACTGCACTTTGTTTTGTGTTTGACTTAATGATAATAATGCATTATATTCATCACTCAGGATAAAATAACATGACTTCAGTAATGTCAAGACCCAAAGCATGAGTGTAGATATGTTCATTTGAAGTGTGTGATTGAAAAGAGTAATGTGATAGGTGACAGGGTGCACTGTTTTAAGAATGATCACAATTATCATTTTGATTTTGGTTTATAATCCCTAGAGAGGTCTGATGTACAATGTGAAATGATTTTCCTGTCCTTGAGACCAAGACGCTTTTACACAGAGGGCATCCTCCAACACAGCCTGAGGAATTCAGCTATGTCTTTTCTCGGGACTTTAAACAACTCTGTCATCATTCGTCCTTCAGGCTTCAATATCATTGGATTTCAGACATTTCCCAACATTAGCATCTACATGATCTTTCTAGTATTTGTCTATGTGGTTACATTAGTGTTCAATATTTTATTGATTTACATAATTGCCTTTGACCACAGATTACACACTCCAAAATTTCTGGCTGTTGCTAATCTCGCAGTAATTGATGTAATCTTGAACACATCTACTATTCCCAGCATGATAAAAACATTCCTTTTTAAAGAAAACTTTGTTCCATTCAACTTATGTTTTGTACAAATGTATGTTTTCTATGCTTTTGTAACTTTGGAGTCATATGCACTTGCTGTACTTGCTTATGACAGGTTGATTGCAATGTGCTTCCCCCTGCGTCAGAACTCAATCAACACACTCAGGAGCATGTCTTACATTGTTGGCTTGACTTGGTGTATTTCTCTGGGTATCTGTGCATTTGCAGTGGGTATAATGACTCAACTGTCTTTTTGCAGTTCTGTCAGAGTTTTCAGTTATTTCTGTGACTATGCACCTGTGTTTAGACTTGCCTGTAATGATTACACACTGCAGTGGTCAGTAGCTTCAGTTTCTAGTATATTCAGTCTGATGGTTCTCTTTTCTTTTATTCTTCTGTCTTATATCAGCATCCTGGTCACTGTGTTCAGGATGAAATCAGTGGGCAGTAGGATGAAAGCTCTCACCACTTGCATTGAGCACATCATCCTTGTTGCTGTATTTTACATTCCCACGTTCTGCATTTTCTTAATTGGGTTATATGTACGAGCCATTGACCCAGATCAACGAGTTCTGAGTCTGTCTTTGGCCTCTTGCATCCCTCCCTGCATTAATCCTGTTGTATATTCTTTGAAAACTAAAGAAATCAAAACCAGAGTGCAGGCACTGGGCCAGAGACTGAAAACAAACCCTTGACAACTTTCTTTTACATTCAAAGACAATATGTCTGTGTATAGTCTGTTGCCTACATATATGCAGGTGTGTGTAGACAGAGCATGACTGACATTATAACATCTTGTCTAATTGCCTTTATAGCTGTGTGTGTGTGTGTGTATTTTGTGTAGTTGTGTTTAGAGGTCTGACATTCAGATATACACTCCCTCAGATATGTGCTTTTGTCATATCCTGCACTATATGTCACCTTTTAAGCTCATAGTTTTAGTTACTTTAAAATAAAGATGACACTTCAATCACACATGAACAAATTATTCAAGATGAAAATCTTTACTAGTGTACGTTGTTTCATTTGTTCAGAACAAACTGACAAAACAAATTCAACCTGAAAATCAGCCTAGAAAATTTTAATCCAAGTTGCATAAATTTCACTAAGGCAACTCAAAATGTGACTCAGAGATGTGTATGAACCCATTCGTGCTTGATGATGTTACAGGCAGCATAAAATTCACCACGGCATCTCCAGACTCTTTCACTCATTTGCCTAATTTGGCTCTTAACTTTTAACTGAAACACCCTTTGACTTCCTGTTTTTAGAATGTTTTTATTCCTATGGTTTTATTTTTAAGACTTGCAGAATAGTGTTTTTGTTTAGATATGTACACATATCTATATCACATTATAACATGTTTTTACTTTTGAAAGCTTTTGCTGTACATCTGTCCCTGACTCAAATGAGCACCATGTTAAACAAAATAAAACAACTACAAATTAAATATGGTCCTCCTCAAATTTATTGGAATAGGCCAGTTCATTTGTGTTAGTACAGTGAAGATGTCTGGATTTAAAATCAAAAGATGAAAATGACACAAATGCTTAGCTGTTACAGTACGTGATAGTATTCACACCTAAAAGCATGAAACAATTTAGAACATAGTACCTTTCACATAAGATGAACCAAATATTAAATGAGTAAAAGTATTGGAAGAAATAGATTAAAACTAAATTTAAATTCCAATAAATAAAATGTTGTACAGTGGTATGAAAAAGTATTGGCCTCCTTTATTATTATTATTTTTTGCATATTTGTCACACTTAAATGATTCAAATCATAAAACACATTTAAGTATTACACATAGATAACTCGAGTAAACACAAAATGCAGTTTGTAAATAATGATTTCATTTATTAAGGTAAAAAAGCTGTCCAAGCCTGCCTGGCTCTATGTGATAGTAGAGAAGCAATTGCCCCCCTTGCTAAATCTGAATTAAAGCTAAATAAAGGAAATGTGATTAATCAATACTAGCATGATGGGACCGCGACCAGTCCATCAGAAGTAGACTTGCCTGTGCAAATATCGCTCCTCTCACACCTACAGGCACAAAAGTTTTAACAAACATTAAATAAATAAATGTAGTCCAAACTGGTTCCGCAAACATTTAAAGGTAAAAATTATTACAAACAAGAGCAGCTGATAATAATGAAGCCGATTAAAACCACTTTATGTGCTGGCGAGTGGTTAAGCTATAATAATGACTTTAGGTGCAATTTAAAACCAGTAACTGTAAGTAAGTTGTTTATTCAAAAGTGGCCTATTTTCCGTCTACATTTTATATTTTACCCGGTTGCCCTTTGGGAAGATCTGTCTGTCTAAATTACTTTTTCAAGTTATGTCTAAGTGTTTCTCTGTGCTGCGGAACTGTTAACCGCATCGACGGAACTATTTCACCGCTACACGTTCGTCCTTTGCTCAAATGTGTCCTCCTGCAGCGTCGGGCTTGTGGTTGGTTATGAAAAAGATCTCAGTTATGAAGGTTAAGGAAGATTAGTTTCAGTACGTGGACGGATATATTTTCCCAGGGAGAACAAACAGGTAAAAACAAAGGAGAGAAATGTATTTAACCTGTCTGTCGATAACTAGCTAACCTTTGCTACATTGAGTTA
This sequence comes from Sandelia bainsii, assembly GCA_032362345.1. Classification (NCBI taxonomy): domain Eukaryota; kingdom Metazoa; phylum Chordata; class Actinopteri; order Anabantiformes; family Anabantidae; genus Sandelia; species Sandelia bainsii. The sequence continues at coordinate 15,747,045 of JAUMHL010000006.1, read as the reverse complement.
CACTAAATAGTTTTGGATGTTTTTAGCTTAATCGACTTGAAATAGTGCAACTAAACGTAGCAATCAATACTATAGTTTTCGTGTTCAGGTACGGAAGTAATGTTATGTAACTTAGTTATTCTTAAACGATCCAAATTAAACGTATTTACTGTGCAAAATGCTTTCTCTCAGCTTTTCAATTGTATTATTATTATTATTATTGTTATTATTATAATTATTATTAACTTAAGTTGTGCCATGATACTTATATATTCAGTACAATACAATCCCTACTTACAGTTCATTACAACTGTTGTATAAAGATGTGGGACAACTTGTATAAGCATGGTATAAAATCATACACTCATACACACAATAAAAGCCTTTTCTGATTATTCATCCTGTTTATTAAGCACATGTGACAAAACCCAAATACAATTCTACAATAAATCCTACTTCCAAGAAGGGTATCATTGAGCCTGGGCTAAATTATTGAAACAACTCTGTGTAAAATACAACTGACCAGTAGCACAAACTATAGGCTCTGGAATGACTTTAGTACTGCTGGATGAGACTGCATTAGTTTTGTATAGTTATAAAGTCCTGTTGAGACTGTGGCAGCGAGTATCTATAATACACAAGAAAGAAATCATAAAACCTAAAATATTTATTTAAATTACTGCTGAAGGAGTTGCCAGGATATTCTTGGTTGTTCTGTATTATCACTCTATTTAATTTTAATAACAATATGGTATGTTTTCTGCCTGAATCAGCACAGTGCACTGAACAGGATGGCGTCCCCTTCACCGCATGACCGCAGCCGGAAAGATGATGAAGATGACCCTGTTGAACAGATGATATCCCGCACTGGCTGTGCCGAGCTACATTATGCTGTGCAAGAGTGCATGGCTGAACACCAGGACTGGAGAGCCTGCCAGAACCAGGTTCAGAGTTTCAAAGACTGCATGATGAATTCCCGAAATGCCCGGAAACAACAGCTATTGAAACAGCAGTCAACATCCACAAAGTCTGCACCCAGCTGAACTTCACACAGTTACTGGGGTGTGTTCAGGATGTACAAGTTCACTGAAACTGGTGAACATGGAAGGCCTATTTGAAAATGCAGTTCAAATAGGCAGTTCAAATGCGGTTCCTATGTGGTGTTCTAACAAAATCAGGGAATTTTTTAGGTATAGTGTAAATGTAATCACTGATTCATATTCTTCACTACTTCAAATAAAAGCAGACTCAGTAACAAATCCCAAAAAAGTCTCAGTTGATTGCAGTGCAAGAAATTAATAATTAATTACAAAAAAATTAGTAAAGACTGGAAATCAGTGATCTAAAGGCTTACATTGTTAAATATTACAAGAAAGAATACCTTGGGACAAGAAGTATACTACTATACATACATACACACACACACACACATATATATATATATATATATGTGTGTGTGTGTGTAACAGATGTATAGAGGGTTCAAACTTGTCACCTACTTAAACAAAAGGTAGACAGAGGGCAGTTGGTGGAGTAGTAAGTTTATTTTGAGAAGCAGATCAGGTTTTAATTGTTAAACCTGTTAATAGGTGCAACAGAGATTAATTAGTCTCAGGTATAAACAGTAAAAGGTTTGTTTCTTACAGCAAAGGTCATTAACCAACATTCTCTGGTGATGCTTATACAAATTGGGTCCATTAAAACCTGAAGCCTCTTTAATTAGAATGGAACACTGTTTGCTTAGTTTTTACAAACTAACTTTGTACAACATTTTATGAGTTTTTATAGTGTATATAATGTAACTAAAGGTCTTAAAGTATAAAGGTATTTATCCAGTATAGACTCTAAACAAATATTTGCCTACTTCTAATCTGTGTTCAAATTTGATTGCAGTGTGTATAGTGTTAATTCACTCCAACATGAGGAATCCTGCAAACCAATACCGTCACAGTGTGGATGACGAAAGTTATGGTCAGTTTTTCATTGAGCTGAGGTTATACTGAACTGCATGCATACCAGGCCCATGTTTAGACTTTAAACATGGTGACTTTCTGTAATTCACAGGAATAACAGACCTTTTTTCCTATTGGCCTGCTCAGCAAATAATCCTGAAAAGCTGAGACTTTAGGTTTTTCTTTTGTGTCAAGATTTGAAAATAGTTTCACAATTTAAAACTGCAGTAATGCATCTACTGCTTATCATACCAACAGCTGCAAATAACAACTTTTCTGAAAATCTTATTTGGTTTTAAGTGTTACGGTGAATTTGAAAAAAAAAATGCTGCTGTCATTTTCATTTCTGTGTCAGTAAACCTCATTGAAAGGGAAATGTAACGGTAACAGCATTATGGTTCACTTGATTCACTTGTATAATTTAAAAAAATGTTACGAATCGTACGAATTGTAATGAAGAAAGCAAGTGGTATATGATAATAAATAATAAATACATAATAATAATAATGATTAAAGCTTCACAGAAACAGTAATTCCCTCAGGTTTTTAACTGTTTTTATTCTTAATACGTGCACCTGAGATTAATTAGTCTTAAATTCAAACAGTACAAGATTTATTTGTTAAAGACAAAGTCCTTAACTAAAATTCTCTGATGATGGCATCAAAACTGGGCTCATTAGAAGCATTTTGTTTTAGCTCACAATGGTGTGTTTAATGATAAATTCCTCCTCAGGGAACATTGCAGAAGAAATTCATTCATTATAATTCATTATTCTCAAAGCTCTCAAAATGTTTGGTAAGTTCTTATAGTTTTAGTGTCTCATGAACTTGTTGAAAAGTACATTTATATGCAAATAAACAACAAAATTACAATATAATGATAATTTAATATGATTCCTGTAACATTCATGTGACCAAACAGACCAAATCAGTGAGTGTCTAAGTCAATCCGAAACTCAGAAATCAACACTGCTCTTTTTCTCAGTTTTTCAGTTTAAGTGAATTAAATCTGAAACAGTAAAGTAAACATTTTAGGGTTATGGTGGTAGATGTAGGCTACAAGATACCACTCATCATCTACCATTAGATCATAGACACAGCTGGAAATGCAACTAGTACACGACCACATGATTATGCAATTCTATAAAACCTGAAAGTTTGATTATTGTTGGTGCCATTCATTTAAACTAGCCTATAACTAGTGTCTAGTCTATTAATTGATGAGTTTGGTTGGTAATATCAGTGTGGTAGAGTGGTTTTATTTCATGAGATGTTGTAGAAACCTGCACAGTCCTGACATCCCATAATCATAAACATTACACTGGGAGGATTTCTATGGAATCTCACATTTTCAGGATTATAGTTTCCTGTATCTGCAACACTTGATACATTACCACACAAAGCCGAACATGAACATGAAGCATCAAGTGATTATGTGATTCACTTGCACACTCTCAACAAAATATTACAAAAAAAAGATTTTTAATTAAATGACAACTCTTGCAGTCATTGAAAGTAAACGTTCTTACTTTCAGAAAAAAACATTACTGTGCACCTCCACCTACTGTATTTCTTTGAAGTGTTTGATTGTTTTTACTCTTAATAGGTCCAACTGAGATTAATTAATCTCAGTTCAAACAGTACAAGTTTATTTCTTAAGCATAAGGTCATCGATCAAAATTCTGACATAACATCCATCCATTCATTATCTGAAGGGTGATGGAGCCAATCCCAGCTGTCACTGGGCAAGAGGCGGGGTACACCCTGGAAAGGTCACCAGTCTATCACAGGGCCGGCATATACACATAAATAAGTGTGATCAAAATCAGCTACAAAGCTGTTCTCCATGGATCGAATTAAAAACGTTCTCAGTATCAATAGGAAGGTTTATCTCTGGAGATCAATAAGACAAGTATATCTTCCACTGTGCAAGAGTCAGCCATGACATTTGGATGCTGCTTTTGGAGTCAGCAGGTTCTAACCAGATAAGCTTAATTTACTTACTTTAGTAATATTACAAGTGTTAGAACTTAGTGAGAATTTATTCTGAAATCTGTTTGAATGTGATCGTTGTAATGCCATAAATGCAATGTATATGCAGCCTTTAGAGGTCCATGTATATATTGTGATGTGATTTTCATCTTTGCCAGACTGGGCTGTTCTCTAACAAGCGGACTGTGGATTTCTACTATGTCTTTAATCAGGTCTGCTCTGAACGACTCCATCGTCGTTCATCCTCCAGGTTTTTATATCATCGGATTTCAGACATTTTCCTTCATCAGTGTCTACTTTGTATTTCTAGCATTTGTCTATGTGGTTACAGTGCTCTTCAATATTTTGGTGATTTACATAATTGCATCCAATCATTGTTTACACACTCCAAAATTTTTGGCTGTGGTCAATCTCGCACTAATTGACATAATCCTAAACACATCAACTATTCCCAGGATGATAAAAATATTCCTCTTTAAGGACAACTTTGTTCCATTCAACTTATGTTTTGTACAAATGTTTGTTTACTATTCTTTTGTGGGTTTGGAATCATTTGCACTTGCTGTACTTGCCTATGACAGGTTGATTGCAATATGTTTCCCCCTGCGTCAGAACTCAATTAACACACTGAGAAGCATGTCGTATATTGTCGGCCTGACTTCATGTTTTACTCTGGGAATCAATGCGTTTGCAGTGGGTATAATGACTCGACTGTCTTTTTGCAATTCTCTCAGCGTGTTCAGTTATTTCTGTGACTATACACCTGTGTTTAGACTCGCCTGTAATGATAACACACTGCACTGGTCTGTGGCCTCATCACTTAGTGTCTTGATACTTGGAGGACCCGTTATTTTTATTTTTCTGTCTTATGTCAGCATCCTGGTGACCGTGTTCAGGATGAAATCTTTAGATAGTCGAGTGAAAGCTTTGGCAACTTGTGTTGAGCATCTGATTGTTGTTGCCGTATTTTACATTCCTCTTATCGCAATTTTTACTGTTGAGCTTTTTCTGCGACACATTGACCCAGAGCAGACTTTGCTCAGTTTGTCTTTGGCATCTTGCATACCGCCCTGTGTCAACCCTATTGTATATTCTTTAAAAACCAAAGAGATCAAAACCAGAGCCTTTGTACTGGTAAGACTTAAACTTAAAAACTTAAAATGAGCACTTTGGTTTAGGCTTTAAATGTTTGTTCAGAGTATAAAGGATTATGTAAATCAGTTTTGAGCTCTAGATGTTTGCTACTGTAAAGCAAAATGATCTCTCCATGGAAAAGAGTTTAAACTAGTAAAACTAGTAAATTACTCTGCATGCAGTATGGTTTGTCTAAAAGGTGGCTTTCTATTTTAATTATATTTAGTAGTATAGTAAATATAAGATGGATAACTGCCTTGGATTGTCAAGCATGTGGGGTAAGAGAAGATTTTGAGTCATCAAGAAAACACTACAATTCACAGCTGTTTTAACAGAAAATGACTGGCAATGTCAAAAACGATTGATAACCTAAGATAAGAATTCATTACCAAAATATTTTTAACATTTTAATTTTTTAAAACTACAGACCTAGGAACAATGAACTAAAAGTAAACAGATGACAGCAGGAACTGGGAAGAGTAAATAACTGGATCCTTGTAAATTGCTGTTTCCAAAAATTATATGTACTTTAAAGATATCTGGCACGGGAGAAAAGTATGCAGATCATGATGACTTAGCTGCTGCATTTTCCAAATACAATTTACAAATATTAATATGCCTGTAAAAAGTGTGGAAAAGGTAATTTTCCCTCTTTTGGTGGTTTTATTCAATCAAATGGTTGTTAATGGATCTGTTGGGCCAAACACCTACATGAAACAGTTGGGACTCTGTATTTGATTCATATTTGCTGTAGCATCAGCTGAACCTAAGTAAAAGATATTAGGTAATCACTATTGTTCATGACATACATTATGTGATCACTATGATTAATTGAATTATGAATTGTATTATGTATTGTATAACTGTGTATCTTTTAGTATAGGTAATCTGGAGGCGTCTTATGCGTTATAACTGAATGTCCATACTGAATTCAACAGTTCATGTCACATGCATAGAATTTCATGTGTTCCACACTTGGTATTGTTTGTAACTTACTTTAAATCACTGGTTATTGAATTTAATTTTGATGTAAGCAGTGAGCTGTGATAAGAAATGTCCCTAGAATTAATATTCATACTCCAGTTGAGGTATTTACATACTAAGTTTCTGAGATAAAGAAAGTGGGCGTTGTTAGACAACCACGTCTCTCTGCCTATTTCTCCTTAAGAGAATATAAGTCCAGAACAAGATCATTTGTGGCTCTTCTACTTTCTTTTCTTACATTACGTTTAGTAACACAGTATATTTTTCTTAGAAACTTTTTTTTTGTTACAGTAAGTTATCTGATTTAACTTGTACAATTTCACCACACCATGCTTACAAAATAGTTAAAGTGAGTTAAATTTGCTTGGACATTAGGCCACAATAGACCAAGGGAAGGAAGTCACTGCCTGAAAGGGTTTGTCACCAACTCTGCCTCACATTACCTGGTCACAAACCCAGAGGAAAGAAGCGAGAGAACCGAGTACAGAGCACGAATCACCTGCAGCATCAAGGCTCAACTGTGAAGAAGGACCAAAGTCCAAACCCAGATGAGGATGAGTCAAGTTTCCCCCGCAGCACAATTAGGCTAAGCCACCTTCTGCTCTATGAAAAACTGATGTCCCGGTAAACAATACCCCTAGATTGGCAAATCCACATCTTAATAGTACCTTTTAACTTGTAGTCTGTTGCTACCCATATACATCTCACCGTAGTTAGTTATAGAACAAGCTGCCTTTGACAGGAGACTGATAAAATGTGCTCTGGGTTTTATTAAATACAATCAAAAAGTGTTTATCTCTTTTAAACTAACCAGGTGCCCTTTTCTTTTAAAGAGAGCAAAATTCATGTAACACTATACACATTTGAGCAAAAATAATGGTCAAATCCAATTTGCATATTAAACATTACTTTCATTCATTTTCAAAACTTTTCAAACATCATCAGTTCACTTGATTCCAATCATCTAAAGTTTGCGGCAGCGCACGTGAGCGGAACAGTGAGAATTTCCACTGCTCACTCAAGCGTTTCCCTCTGGCACTGCTAAGAATAAATAAAATTGGCATAGGTCAACGTAAAATAACGTGTTGGAGAATATTGGCCAAAAATGTTTGTTAGAGTGTAAAGTAGAAAATTTGTTATGCTTTCTAGTGTTCTATTAATTATCAAGCTAATAATAATCCAATTAATTTGTGTACTGTAAAGATGTCAGTTGTGGAAGAATATCGTGCAACTTGTAATGACAACATTTTTCAAATGCAACTGCAAAATTTTAATACAGTTGTAAAGTTCAATTCAAGAGCGGCATTCAACACGTCGCCACGCACTGGCGCCATGATGGTCATTGTGGAAAAGATAACTTGCAATATGTTTTTCCACATCATGTCATAACATTTTGTTTTTGGATTTGAGACATGTCACATGGTGTGACTAATGTCGCTCCTGATTGGCTGAGGCTTCATCAAGATGGCTCCCAGGTTCAGGGGCATTTCTTCTATACACAAAAACCATACTGGATTAGCGCACAGGACAGACTGGGGATTCCTATCACACATATTATACATTAAAACGACAGGCTCAGTCATGACATGTCCCCTATAATGGCTAATTGGCATTTTGAGTTACCATGGCAACTTAAATCGCCAAAAACCACAAACAAGATTCCTACAGCACAGACTGTGGATTTCTATCACACATATTATACATCAAAACGACCAGCTCAATCACGACATGTCCCCTATTATGGTTTGTTGGCCTTTTGAATTACCATGGCAACGTAAATCATCAAAAACCACACAAGATGAGCTCACAGGACAGATTGTGGATTTCTATCAGACATGTTATACATCAAAATGACCAGCTCGGTCATGACATGTCCCCTATTGTGGTTAATTGGCATTTTGAGTTACCATGGCAACATAAATCGCCAAAAACCACACACGAGATTCCCACAGGACAGACTGTGGAATCCTACCACACATATTAAACATCAAAACGACTGGCCTGGTAAATACTGCTTTCTTATTGCAAGAAGGTTCAGGGGCGCAAAGTGGCAGGCGCCTTCAAAGTTTCTCCAGGAACTTTCTAGTTTTAATTATCCTACATTAAAATACTACAGTTATTATGTCACTCATTTATTGTAACAGTGAAGAAGCGTGACAGAGCATGACAAGAATCTTCTGGGACAGATTGGAGCCGTTGGCCTTTGCAAATAATACATACAGATAATATATTGTCTCTCCATATAGATGACATCTGACAATAATAAAAATAATATTAACAATAATACAATAATAATTTCTACATCTGTCAGCAGGCACTGTTCACTGTTCACCTCATATTGTTATCTCTTTTGGCCAGACATGTTTGTTCTTTATGAAGGATAGATAGATTACATAGATAAAATAGATTTTTTAAAAGATTAGATAGATAACATAGATAAAAATTGATTAAATTATTAGATTATATACTAGATAACATCAATTAGATAGTTAAACTAGATAAAATCAATTAAATAGAATCATTAAATAGAGTCAGAAGATGATACTGGCCACCATTGCTTTTTGGTACGATGTTTGATGATGATTGAGTTTGTTGTCCAGTCAAGTTTACTGTCCAAGTATACTCCAAAGTATTTGTAATAGTAGTAGTAGATAGATAAGCAAAACAGATTCACATTGAGGTTAAATGTTTGGAATTATTCCTGATGATAAATTTCCTGAGCAACATGTATTTTCACTGGTCACATTAAAGGCAAAGTGTGCAATTGTTAATTAGTAGAAATGATAAGTAACTCCTTGAATTGTAATATTGATTTTTAATTATTTCTGGACTCCTGCATTCAGTCGATCTGCTATTGTCTGACAGACATTATTGCTGAGTTTAATTACAGTAGCTGTATATCTCTTTTTATAATATGTTTCGCTTCTTCATATGTTTCCATATGAAGCTGTTGGTCAGTTGGTAAGAAGTATTCTGCACAATTCTTATCCTTTTTATATCAGTAATTCTGTGATCAATACCTTTTTCTCAGTTCCATTTTTTGTGCAATACCCTCCAGAAAGTATAGCTCAGAAATCACACTTGCTATTTTATCTGTCAGTGTTTCAGCTCAAGTAAATTACAGTGTATAAATTAAGATTATTGTGGTGAGAGTACAAAAAACATTTGATGCAATCCAGACGAGATCATAGACACAATCGCAAATTCAATTATGTTAAGTTCAAATACTGTTGTTACCATTAAATTTAAGTTAATTAAGCTGCTATGTTGAACAAAATCATTGAACAAAACAACAGATATAATACGTTTAATCACAATAAACTACAACTCTGCTCTCCATGGATTAAATTGAAGTCATTAAAAACTGCAGAGGTTTCTCTCTGGAGAGTAATAAGACAAGTATAAGTATAATTTCCACTGTCTAAGAGTCAGATATGCAGCCATTTGCATGGTGTGTTTGATATCAGTTTTAACCAGATTATCGTGTAAACTTAATTTATAGACTTTTAGCAAATCTGCAGATTTGAACTTATTGAGAACTTGTGAACACTGTTGTGAACGACTCTTTCATCATTCATCCTCCAGGTTTTTATATCATCGGATTTCAGATATTTCCCTTTATCAATATCTACTTCATATTTCTAGCATTTGTCTATGTGGTTACAGTGCTCTTCAATATTTTGGTGATTTACATAATTGCATCCAATCATTGTTTACACACTCCAAAATTTTTGGCTGTGGTCAATCTCGCAGTAATTGACATAATCCTAAACACATCAACTATTCCCAGTATGATAAAAATATTCCTCTTTAAGGACAACTTTGTTCCATTCAACTTAGGTTTTGTACAAATGTTTGTTTACTATTCTTTTGTAAGTTTGGAGTCATTTGCACTTGCTGTACTTGCCTATGACCGGTTGATTGCAATATGTTTCCCCCTGCGTCAGAACTCAATTAACACACTGCAAAACATGTCGTATATTGTCGGCCTGACTTCATGTTTTACTCTGGGAATCAATGCGTTTGCAGTGGGTATAATGACTCAACTGTCTTTTTGCAATTCTCTCAGCGTGTTCAGTTATTTCTGTGACTATGCACCTGTGTTTAGACTCGCCTGTAATGATAACACACTGCACTGGTCTGTGGCAACTTTTCTTACTTTCTTCATTCTCAGGGGACCGTTTTTCTTTATTTTTCTGTCTTATGTCAGCATCCTGGTAACTGTGTTCAGGATGAAATCTGTAGACAATCGATTGAAAGCTTTGGCCACATCTGTAGAGCATTTGATTCTTGTTGCTGTATTTTACATTCCTCTTATTACTATTTTTACTGTTTGATTTTATCTGCGACTCACTGACCCAGACCAGCGGGTGCTCAGTCTGTCTCTGGCCTCTTGTATACCACCCTGTGTCAATCCTATTGTATATTCTTTGAAAACCAAAGAGATCAAAATCAGAGCCCTGGCACTGCTAAGAAAAACATAAAATTGGCACATAAGAAATATATAACAAAAGAAAAAGAGTCTTGATCATAAATATTTTTTCAAAAGAAGATAATATTCATCATTAAATTAAATTTTTACCATACATGTTGCTGTGAGTGTTGAGACATGTTTAGGATGATGAGATTGTTTCTTTGTTAATCCAAATGGAAGAAGTATAACTCACTTGAACTAAGCATAAAGACCTATGGTCCATTCAAGTCAAAAAGCAAACAAATCAGTTCACAGATGTTTTACGGTAAGTAACACAAATAGAGAAGGAGACTGACAATGTCTGTATAACAAATAGAAGGATACAAACAATTTGTAGTACCATTTTAAAATTAAACTTCTCATGTGATTAAACTAAAGGCATATAGACAACAGTGGGATGTAGGAAAAGCAAAACAACTACGTTTTAAAAATTTGTCTAACTACTATGTGATGTATAGATGTCAAGTGTGAAAGGATATGATGCAACTTGTCATGTGATATAACTACAACAGATTTCCAGATACAACTGCCAAATTTGAATGTACTTGTAAATTGTATGGAAAAGGTAATTTGCAGTATTTTTTTCAATTATTCTTAACTGGTGTAAAGAAACTGATGTTTCTTAAATAATCTTTTGTTCAATACTGGTTAAGTAATCTTTGATAAACTCTTATTCTAGTTCAAAACATATTTGACAACCTACTTCTATCAACATCAAATAATGATGAAAATGTCATAGGATTGTTTAAAAATCCACTTGAGGTTTTTTAATATGGTGCAAATCACTAGATTCATATGAATACTGGCCATTAGATTATATTTTTTTCTGGTTTAACAATTTACTGGACAGTACAACTTAAATCAAAGCTTGTAAATTGATCACTGGTAAAACTTTAAGCTGTCCACAAAGACGAGAGAAAATTATTGTGAGGAGTCCCTGCCCTCTAGTGGGTTTATGTTTACAGTGCAATAAATCACTCAATAAATAACAACTTCACTGTCCCTTAGGGGCAAGTGTTTGCATAGCAGGACAGTAGAACATGACAGAGAAAAACAAAGTCAAATCAGCAAAAACGCAGTCAACATCAAGTACATCAAGGGGAAATGCTCACACTGTCATCACTGTATTCTCTTTACCATACTGATTGCTGAGAGTAGAAAAGGGTTTATCTGTTGGCTCTCTAATGGCCGTCCAAAGAGAGAGTTCCAGTGGTTTTACTATAAACTTTAACTATCCCAATTAATTAACTATTTTGTTAAAATTGAGAAAGCCAAACCAATGGACAATAGAAAAACTGAGGACAGTCAACACTTTTTTTCACTCTCGCTCTGAGTCCTTCAGGATAAACAGTTGTTTAAAAGTATGTTTTATTTTCCCCTCCATTTGTCAATTTTAAAGACATCGGGCTGAGTGATGCATGTTCACAAAGCACACCGTATGCAATCCTGCCTGCTGGTGAGAGATTCTGAAGTGGACTGTATTTCTGCACTGTACTTGCAGAGATAATTTTCAGAAAGGTCAACATGAATGGAGCATTCATGTGTTTTCAAGCCTTGTCTCAGGTAAACTGGTTCTTGATGTTAAACATGTGTATCTTAAAATCCTGCAGGGTTCCTGCAGTTGTCCATGTGCAGACTGGACACTCTTTTTGATTGTGATTTTACATGTTTTGCCATCTGGGTCACTCTCATGCTCCTTATCCACAAGTGCCACTTGACTCTTTACATCAGAACATTCTCCATACATTCATTTTACAGTTTCTGTGTCACAGGAGATGACTTTTACAAGGTCATCCAGAATGACAGTGCTGATCAATTTCAAGTGGTGCAGCTTCTGCACAAGAAAACACAAATTCTCATGCATTCTCTTGCACATACACATTCAGTTCATCTCAGTCAGATGAGCAACCCAAGAAAGTAAGAGATGGAGCTTTCTTCTTCAACCAGAAACTTCATGCACACGTTTTCGTGGTATCCTAAAGGAACCATTTTTGCTTCTTGTTTTTCTGAGAGCCTGCCTCTCTTGTTCTGCTTCCATTGGTAAGTGTAGTTAAACTTCCCATTCTTGTTGTTTTTCCATCTTTTCTTTATGTAGCACCCAACCAATGTAGCTTGTAAATAGATACAGTTAAGAGGGTGTTTTAGTACTATGGTGATTCACTCTTACCACTGTATCTTGCTGAGACAGTATAAAATTACACACACGGATATTTACCTCCTGAAGATCATTATATGTATGTTGCAAGGTAAACTCTGCACCCATCACCAGACGTTTCTATAACTTAACACTATAACACGAGGCCTTTAAATCCCGTCCCTTCACCTTTCTAATTAGACCGACAGGTGGACAACAATCAATAGAAATACATAAATGTCAAGATAGACACTTAATTCTCTTATGAGTAGGTAGACACCACACTTTCAGGTGCACAACAAACAAACAACTTGAATTTCTATTAACTTCATTAACACATTCAGCTGAAACTGAATTAAACTGAATTAAAAATCAAAGAAACGGACCTTAAATACTACTTGTAAAGATGGTTTTTAAAGGTCTGTGAAGATTCTCAGTCATCCAGGTCATGGTTATCCCAAAAAAGGTTATTCAGTGGCAACTGTGCTTGTTTTAGTTCCTTTTGTTTTTAGTTCCTTTCTCAATTCTTTGAGAAAGTCCTCTGGAATAGAGGGTGAAACCTCTTCAAGGAACTAAAACAAGTCCAGTTGCCACTGAATAACCTTTTTTGGGATATGGTTTTTAAAGATTATTCATTCATATTCCTTACTTTTTAATTCCTGTCTATAGATTTTTAGACTGGGCAGCGTTTGAAAAACCCAATAAATTTTGAGCAAAAGACATCTTAAACGTGCCATTACTGTGTTGCTTAAGGAGCAGAGAAAATAACTCATGCATCAACATCCTGGCTACTGGTACCCTGTGGCATATATTAATTTCATTAGCCTATAATTTAACTACTACTGAAACATCAACGCTGTCATGTGAAAAATCAAAGCTATTCCCCACTGAATCATAGCAAAATCCTATTTTCATTAACACAGACTTTGAAGAGTGTGCTCAAATGAACCACACACTCATTCTGAGGTTGATAAATTATCTCGTTATCTCAAGAGTTTTCCTTTCTCGAGATAATGAGAAAATTAGAATTAGTAGATTGTGACCCTCACCCTCAGTGTAGAAACCACTGTGATGGGTCTGTGAGCTGCAATTCAAAGATCAATGGATTATCATGAACATGAAGCATCAAGTGAGTACTTGATTCACTTGCACACACTGAACAAAATATTACAAATTAAAAATTTTAATGAAATGAAAATGTTTGCTGCCTTTGCAAAGTAAGCGTACCTGTAAATAAATTAATGCTTCACAGAAACAGTGCTGAACACTTCCACCTATTTCCCTCAGGTTTTTAACTGTTTTTATTCTTAATACATGCAACTGAGATTAATTAGTGTGATGTTCAAACAATACAAGGTTTATTTGTTAAAGACAATGTCATTAACCAAAATTCTCTGATGATGGAATCAAAACTGAGCTCATTAGCATTTTGTTTTATCTCACAATGGTGTGTTTAATGATAAATGCCTCCTCAGGGAACATTGCACAAGAAATTCATTCATTATAATTCATTATTCTCAAAGCTCTCAAAATGTTTGGTAAGTTCCTATAGTTTTTGTGTCTTATGAATGTTCTGAAAAGTACATTTATATGTAAATAAAACAACACAATTACAATATAATGATAATTAAACATGATACCTGTAAGATTCATGTGACCAAACAGGCCAAATCAGTCAGTGTCTATGTCAATCAGTCATAGAATCAACACTGCTCTTTTGTCTTGTCAGTTTTTCAGTTTAAGGAAATGAAATCTGGTTATGGTGGTACGTATATGGACACAACAAGATACCATTCAACTCATTACAGTGAGGTAAAGATAATAGACACAGCTTCATAACATGTACAGTATCATAGATTGTTTGGAGAGAGATTTGATAATTAAACTCACTAAATTAACATAAAAAACTATACTTACATGTTTGTTTTGGATGCACAATATAATTAATCAAAATAAGCTACAACCCTGCTCTACATGGGTAAAAATATAGTCAAAAGGTTTTGAAGAAGACACCAAAAACAACCTGCTGGATTATGTGGACTATCCCGTCAACATAGTCAAGGAAACGTACCCCTTTCCCAGACAATAAAAGGGGGTGTGGACAATGGAAGGGGGTGTGTGAATAGATATAATTGTCCCACAAAACCCTCATTAAAGTGGGTTGTTAATTGTGGCCTTCCTGGTGTATGTATGAAGTGGTCTTGATTGTGGATGGATGAAATGAATGAAAGGATGGAATCGTAAATTGGAGGCCTTCACCTCTGAGGGGTTTTCAACATGCACATGTATAGCCTCTCTCACACAAGTAAAAATAGCTGTTAGCAGGATTGAGGCTGCTTCTGGTGGTGAGGGAACTGTTTTCTTGCAAATGTATGCTGATTAAACATAATAATTAATTACCTACCACACTTACTGTCTTTAACAAGGCCAAACACAATGTCACACAACAATCTGTGACCAACTATTAATTTGTAACACTAATAATTGTTTGCTTATTCTCTGGTGATGGCACCACACATAATCCATCCATCCATCCATTAACCTAACCACTTTTCCTCTTAAGAGTTACAGGGGTGCTGGAGCCTATCCTAGCTGTCATTGGGCAAGAGGCGGGGTACATCTTGGACAGGTCCCCACTCTATCAAAGGGCTGACTTATGGAGACAGATAACCATTCATACTCATATTCACACCTATGGGCAATTTAGAGTCAACAGTTAAGATAAGATAAACCTTTATTAGTCCCACAAGTGGGAAATTTGCATTGTTACAGCAGTACAAGGGTAAGAGCAGCA
>JAUMHL010000006.1:15701474-15712462 GCA_032362345.1 Sandelia bainsii | reverse complement strand
TCCCAGTCTACATCTGGAAACTCTAGGAACCACAAGTAGACCTGCACTCTGAGAGCGAAGTGCTCTGCTGAGATAATAAGGTTCTATGAGGTCTTTAAGATATGAAGTGTGTTCCTAAAATTGCTAGTTTAATTACACGGTAAGTCGCTCGCTGTAATGTTGCTGCCTGTTCACAGAAATTTTCCCAAGGGGATTAAATAAGGTATCAATTTAATCAAAAGTTTATATATTTCTTCAACAAGATAATTAGAGTTCACAGTAATTAAATTTCAATAATACAATTTTAAGATTTAAGTAGGATTAACTTAATTTCAGTTACTTTATATGAAAATCTGTGTTATACTATGTGACAAGATTCAAGATTCTTTATTTGTCACATGCAAGTACAACACGCAGTAAAAATGTACCCACCTATTAGTGACACAGGTCACTAATAGGCGGGCCGCAGTCCGGGTCCAGACCCAGAGCCACAACCAACTGTTTTAGTTAGTTTTGGCGGAGACTACATTTTGACCTTAAAGGGATGCAAATGGCTATAAATCTGTCATAAGACAAAATAACAAGTGTCAATGACTTCACACCTCCAAAGAACCAAACAAAGAACATGTAACTTAAACAAGCTTCATAGACAACGTATCTCCTTTCAAACAAAAATGTGTCTAAGACTTTTGGGATGAGAGCAGTACTCCCACACAAATCTGTCAAAGCCAGGGTCAGACTGTGAGAAACCTATAATTTATATTGTATGCCTGTCATTCTGGGACAGCAAACATGCACTTCACATGATCAAAAAAGAGACAGTGATATATTTCAGTGTTTGAGAGTCTTGTAGTTAATGTCACTGATGTGGTGATAAAATTATCCTAAAGACAGTGAAATATTTATTGGTGCAACAAAAACAGAATAAAATTATAACAAATGACATGAATTCTAAAGCATTTTTATGAATTTAATGAATTGGTACTTAACAAAGTTATTTCTTTGTGTTTTGCTTGTAGTCCGTTTCTTTCCTGAGAACATTTATGAGCAGGAACAACAGGAAGTCAGATCATGTGCTGCAGCTCTGAAGCACACTATGTTTCATGCTGATTTTGATTGTTTTGTCAAGGTAAATATGCTGTAAAATGTGCCCGTAGCAGCAGAATATTAGATTAGAAACATTCAATAGACTTGTGCAGACATTGAAAGTACATTTTATACAAAGCCTGTGAATGTAAGATTGTTGCTAATGACTATAGGGGCTGTTTTTGTTTTATCAGGAAGATACACCACAATTATTTTTGTATTCTTTTGTGCACATTAAGTTATTTTGCACTCTTAGTATTTGCTGTTTTTATATTAGCCACTTTCTTTAGTTTTGACTTTGAGTCTTTTTGCACTAGAAGTGTGTGTGTGTGTGTGTGTGTGTGTGTGTAAAAGACTGTGATTGTCAATAAAACAGAATTAAAATATTTTTATTTCTTTCTGTGCGGCCCGGTGGTTGGGGACCTCTGGTATACAGGGTTGTGCGTGAACACCCTAAAAGAGTGACAAGTCTTTATGTCATTCATTCTGAAGAAAATTTTGATTTGTAATTTAGTACAGTATAACATAGTTTTGTTCAGTTATACAGTAACACTACATGTAATGTCGTAAGTATCTCATCATTATACAGCTTGACCAAACAAACTACTAAGAAATAAAATGAAACAGATCGCTGCTCTTGTAAGATGTGAGAATAAAACTAAGAGAATACTCAGTAATTAGACATGACTATAACTTTTTATTCACTAATTTGAAGAACACATAACTACATTTGTATATGACTTTGACTTTTAATGACAATATTTTTTTCCACAAGATGTAAGCTGTTGGCTGTTATAGGCTGCAGAAACCTTCATGAAACAGTGACATTTTAATCTTTTCAAAAATCTCTTTTGTCATTGTGTTTAGGGACAATGACAAAAGTTGTTTGTTTTTTGTAAAATGTTTTTGTGTTCTCTTTTGTTGCAATGTTTTGCACCTATGGGCCACCATCATTTATTGCTGTAGTTTTTGTCATAGAATAAAACTGTCTGTCAACTACAAATGTTATTTCAGGAATCTAAGAGAACAATTTAAAATCCCATTGACATCAGAATGCGGGAACCAGAGATGTAAAATTGCCAACTGATTTCTGGGTTTTAGGACTCACTACTACAGAACAGTTTGTCAAGTGTTTCAGTTTATGACAAAATACCTTCTAAACTAATGACATTCCTGACAACTACAGTTGTACTTTTAGTTTTGTTCTAATTAAGAAATGTTAGCATGTTTAAAAACAAAACAAAAATGGTGAAGATGCTCTTAGGGTTGTTTATAAATCATTAAAAATCCAACATTGTTTTGTTTTCTGTAGACACTCATGATAGATAGAGATACAATGATTGAATAATATGATTTATTTATTTATGTATTTATTTAAACAATCATATTAAAACATTATCAACAGCTTTCCTTTGAAATCACCTCTTCTGGATGGATACTTTATAGTTCATTTTCTTAAATTTAAAAAGGTTTGTTTCATTGCAAAGCTCCTTACAATACGTCCATATAATTTTAATGATAATATACTTTATACAAGTGTTATGATAGTGTGCAAAATATTCCATACTTGATTTACAAACATTTGTAATGTAAGAATAATTCTCCAATTTACATAAAGTTCTAAAAGAGACATTGTATAGCATAAACAAGTCACATCATGGCCAATTTTTTTATTGTTATTTTGGATTTCCATCTGATTTTTAATAACCTTTTTACAGATTCTTTTATTTCTTGTGTCTGCAGAACATAAATGATTGGATTCAACATGGGTGGAATGACAGAGGTCAAAGACAGGTTTATGATCCTAGCATCTGGGTGTATTTTTTCTTTCAAAGTAAATATAATTAACAGTGGGATGAAATAGATTGCCACTAATGAAAGATGGCCTATGCAGGTTTTAAAGGCCCTGAGTCCTTGTTGAATTGTGGCCACCTTAGCCAACGTGCAGCCTATACACAAGTAACTTAACAGGATAAAAACTAGAGGAAGCCAAAAATTAACAACTGGGAACAAAAGACCAACGATCAAGCTGGGTGTATTGTCATTACAGGCCAGCCGGTATATTTGGCCATGGTCACAGAAATAGCTCTTAATAACCACAGATTCACAAAAGGAGAGTCTTGTGATAAGGCCAACTGCAATGAGATTACCAACGATAACAAAAACCCAGAAAGAGGCAATCAAAGAAAACATGAACTTGTGGGTTACCTTTACTTGATAGTGCAGTGGGAAGATGATGGCCATAAGTCTGTCATAAGAGAGTGCAACCAGATTAAACGACTGCATCGAAAGACAGGTGTAGCAGAAAAAAAGGAACACCAAGCAGTCACTGTAGGGGATGTAGGGGTGGTCAAACAGAAAGATGTTAATGGCTTTAGGCACCAAAGCAGAGCTACCAAACAGGTCCACAAATGCTAGATTAAAAACTGCTACATATTTTGGAGTTCTCAGACTGCGATCCAAGCATATAACTGCCATCACAATGGTGTTTCCCAGCACTGAAATGATATAAGCAAACAAGAGAAAGACATAATAATACTTGATATTAGGAATACCATTTAATCCACTTATTATGAAATACGCAGGATGCACAAAAGTGATGTTTTTCCCAAAAGCTGAGTTGAATAATGCCCTTGTTAAGTCCATAGCCCTATGATTTTTGTAGTGTCCTCTTTATGTGTCAGCACTGCGTTGTCTTAGTATGTAGGTGAAGTGTGCTCCAATTTCTGATCAGAGAAGCAGCCGCCTTCTCTATTTCTGATATGTAAGGTCAGTGTCTTTTCCCCAGAGTCTATTTTCTGTTAGCCACTCACCATGAGACCAGTTACCTTAGTGACTTTTTTTTATCTGGAACCATAAATAACAGTTGGAAGAGGGACAGTATTTGTAAACAATTTTTGTAATTTTGCAGCTGTATACTATGGATTTAACATGAAGAAATCAAAATGTCCTTAAAGTGTAGACTTTCAGCTTTAATTCAAGGGGTTTAACAAAAATAATCTGTCAACCATTTAGGAATTACAGCCATTGACATACACACTCTCCCATTTTCAGAGGCTCAAAGGTAATCAGACAAAAAAAACATCATTACAAATTTAGGGTTTGTTTTTTATATATGAAGTCTGGAACCAATGGACATGACCAAATGCCGAGTTTCCTCCCTTGAGAAGACTTTCCAGGCCTTTCTGTCTTCAGTGGAAAGCATGCTCTGTCGGCTAACATCAAGTGACTTACTTGGCCATTAAATAAAATTTCTTTGCCTTAGGTACCTTTCGCATTGCGTTTGGGTAATTATACATATGTGTTTTGAAGCACCATCTATTAAGTTTTTCAGCATTTGTTCTAATCTGAGTAGAGAGTAAAGCCCCTAGCTGTCCTTTGCCTTTGACACTCCTAGCTCTTTAAGAATATTCTTTTTTTGCCTTTATTTGATAGTATTGGTAATGTGAATGCAAACGTACAATGTTTAACGTCATTGATCAATTACAGCAAAAAGGAGCAGATGTGAAAACTATAATTGCGGATGTCTGTGCCAGATGTAATGAAATTCCTTGATGGAACGAAAATGGGATATACATGACGTCACAGTGAACTTGGCATTTAACCACCAAAATCTAATCTGTTCATCCTTGGCCGCAAGTGACAATTTGTGTCGTATTTATTGTTCCGGAGACATCACATTCACAACAAGAATTGGATGAACATGAGTGTGCAGTGCAGTTTAGTTTAAAGGCTAAAAACAAACAAACAGTCTTAATAGACCACATAAAATGTTGCTAAGAAACATAATTTATCAATCATATCTGATCACCCTTAATATTTTATCATTAATTCCTCAGAAATATACAACTAAATGTCTTAATAAAGTGTCTTAATTGTCTTAGGGATTCCTGTCCCTAAGAAGCCCCTCCCATCCAGCTATAATGAATATCGGCCCGTAGCACTGACTTCCACCATCATGAAGTGCTTTGAGCGGGTGGTCATGCAGAGCATTAAGTCCATACTTATCCCCTACCATGACCTGTTTCAGTTTGCATACAGGTCAAACAGGTCCATAGAGGACGCCATTTCCGCTGCTCTCCATCAGCCCTCACCCACTTGGGCTCAAAGAACTCCTATGTGCGAATGTTGTTCTTAGATTTCCCTAGACTTTCTTACTGGGAGGCCACAAAATGTGCGGGTCGGCAATAACACCTCTAAGACCATCACGCTGAGCACAGGGGCCCCACAAAGTTGTGTGCTCAGCCCATTGCTCTTTACCCTGCTGACCCACGACTTTGTACCAACCAACAGCTCCAACCACACTGTTAAGTTTGCGGACAATACAACCGTGGTCGGCCTCATCACCAACAATGACCAAGGCAACTACAGGAACAAGGTGAGCCTACTGGTCCAGTGGTGTAAAGACAACAATCTCTTCCTGAACGTGAGAAAGACCAAAGAGATTGTGGTTGATTTCAGGAGAGGTCATTCACAGCACCCCCCACTGAACATCGATGGTGCAGCTGTGCTCTTTCTACCAGGGCACAATCGAGGGCATCCTCACCAGCTGCATCCCTGTGTGGTATGGAGGCTGCACTGCCTCCTTTAGGAAGTCCCTGCAACACATAGTGGATGCGGCCAGCAAGATCGTCGGTGCCCCACTGTCCTCCCTCAAGGACATTTTCCACACCCGCCTCACTCGTAGAGCCATCAGCATTGCTGGTGACTCCTCCCACTCCTTACACTCCCTCTTCAGCCTCCTCCCCTCAGGGAAAAGGTACCGGAGCCTCCGGGCCCGCTCCACAAGACTGTCCAACAGCTTCATCCACCAAGCTGTCAGGATGCTGAACTCTGTCCACTACCTCACCCCCTTGCCCCCTGCCCCTGGACCATAACTAGAGTCACTATCTACCAAGTACCCTACCTCAGCTGCTACCATATAAAGACTCAATATTACATCTGCTGCTAACTGTCTTTTTGTACATCTCATAAGCTACTCTACTTTACAAGTTCTAATGTTATATATCTTATATGTTTATACTTTTTTATATTTTATTGTACTACGAAGATGAGAGAGAAACAGCATTTTGATTCTCCTGTATGTTCTGCACATATAGTGAATTGACAATAAAAGGCAATTTGATTTGATTTGATTAACAGGCTTTTCTCCCCACTTTTCACCTTAAGAAATTAAAATGAATATGAGGCACAATAGACTGTATATTCAATCAAGATCTTGTGTATAGGAGCAAAAACCATTTAATCACAGTAAATTAGTTGAATATTAAAAAATCCTCTAACAATCATTCCGTTAAGAATATCGCTATTGTAAGTCATCTTAAGTCATTCACACAACCAATGAGAGATTTTTCAATGCCTATCTGGTGCGTGGGCCCCATCTAGTGTGCTTTGGGGGAATCAGCGTCACTACCAGTTGCAAACGATGAACGGGAGTTAGCAACAACAGTTAGCATAGCAGAGCTGTTTGAACCATGATCATTGTTCAAACACTCACATGCTCAGAACAACCACTGTGTACAACCCATGATGTCCCAAAAGGGGAACAGGTCTGAATGCAAACTTTAATATTTTAATATTTTGAAAGTTTAGCTTTTGGTTCCAACATCATATCTTTACACAAAATTTTGGTGCTCTGTCAAAAATAATTTAATGATAAAAAATCTTAACATAAAATCTCTTTATAAAGCATAAGAAATTTTTTTTAGAATAACAGCTAGCACATAGAGACAAAAACTATTTGCATTATGTGATTTTAGCTTATCTCTTTTATCTCTTTACCATTAGAAACTTCATAGAGGACAGAAATAGTTTTGTGGATTGACACTAACTAATAAATGTATCTTAAAAGATATGTCGTATTTCTTTACATATTCCTATTAAAACATTCTCATGAACTTTCCTTCTTTTCTTCTTTGATGTAGCTAATAACACAGACAAAACCAAACTTACCTTAATGGTAACTTTAGGAGTTGCTAGTTTGATCTCAATACTTGTTGTATAAATATATTGTTGATAGGTTTAATAAAATATATAAATATAAATATATATATTGTTTATAGAATTTTTATTTATATTTATATTCCACACTTGATATACAAATATGTATGATGTTAAAAATTACTGTACATTAAATGCTATAAGAGACAATGTATAACATTAATAAACAGTCACATTATGGTCGACTTTTTAACTGTTATTTTGGATTTCCCTCTGATTTTTAATAATCTTTTCATAGACTCTTTTATTTCTTGTGTCTGGAGAACATAAATAATTGGATTCAACATCGGAGGAATGACAGAGGTCAGAGACAGGTTGATGATCCTGGCATTTGGATGTATTTTTTCCATCAAAGTGAATGTTATTAAGAGGGGGATGAAATAGATTGCTACTAGTAAGAGATGACCTACACAGGTTTTAAAGGCCTTGAGTCCCTGTTGAATTGTGGCCACTTTAGCCAATGTGCAGCCAATATATAGATAACTCAACAGGATAAAAACTAGTGGAAGCCAAAAAAAAAGAACTGGGTACAAACAGCTAAGAACATAATTGGGAAAATTGTCATTGCAGGCCAGTCGATATATTTGGCCATGGTCACAGAAATAGCTGTTAATAACCACAGATTCACAGAAGGAAAGTCTTGTAATAAGGCCAACTGTTATGAGATTAGCAGAAATAACAAGGACCCAGAAAAAGGAAATCAAAGAAAACATGAACCTGTGGGTAACTTTCACATGATAGTGCAGTGGAAAGATGATGGCCATAAGTCTGTCATAAGAGAGTGCAACCAAATTGAAAGACTGCATCGAAAGACAGGTGTAGCAGAAAAAAAGGAAAGTCAAACAGTCATTATAGGGGATGTAGGGATGGTTAAACAGAAAAACGTCGATAACTTTGGGCACCAAAGCTGAGCTGCCAAACAGGTCAACAAATGCTAGATTAAAAACTGCTACATATTTTGGAGTTCTCAGATTATGATCCAAGCATATTACTGCCATCACAGCCGTGTTTCTCAGCACTGAAACAATATAAGCAAAAAAGAGAAAGCCATAGTAATACTTGATATTAGGAATGCCAATTAATCCACTTATTATGAAATACGCAGGATGCACAAAAGTGATGTTTTTCCCAAGAGCTGAGTTGAATAATGCCATAGTTAAGTCCAGAGTACAGTGATTTATGCAGAGAAGTGTCCTGTTCGTCAGCACTGTGTTGTCTTAAGTCTTTTCCTTCTTTCTGGTGGCAGAGCTCTGTCAAGCTTCAACTTTCTCTGACAGGTTTCTACCAAGAGAAGCAGCCCTTCTCTGTATTTCTGTCTTATAAGATCAATGTCTGCTCCCCAGAGTCTTGTGTTTGTAAGCCACTCAGCATGAGACAAGTCATCTTTTCATCTTACTAGCTGCAATCACATAATCTGCATAGCACAAATCTACTGTATCTTATCACAATTTTTATGTCTGGTAAGGTATTTTGGTGAGTATCTTTTCATTTTTTTCTGCACAAATCAGTGTTTTGTGAGTTGGAGAGAGAAACAATAAATTATAATAATAAGAGATTTTTATTTTTACTCTAACTTTATGTTACTCTACACCCTATGCAGCTTTCATTCAACTTCAACAGCCAACTGTTTTAGATACTTAATTTAAAATTTCAAGCTTTTCCCCATGCATTTTTTTTCAAATGATAATTTCCAAGTAATTATAAGTTTATATTTTGGTAAATCATAACATTTTTCTTGCAAAAAAGACTACATTCAACTTCTCCTCTGCTGCTTTATGTTTGCTAAAATCCTACCTCAAAGATAAAAATCATTGTGTGCGCATTAAGGATAACATGTGATTTACTCTTACTTGTAATGTTGGAGTACCCCAGGACTCTAGGTCCACTCCTCTGCAGCTTCTACATCAATAACCTACCATCTTGTAGTGGGGGCAGACGTGTGCACTGATGATACAGTATTATATGTATACTGAAAAAACTGAAGAAGCTGCTTTCAAAACTACACAGATAATGGACAATGTCACATACGGGCTGTGGACTCCTCTTCATCTTAATGTGAAAAAATGGTTTGTATGTTTTTACAAAAAAAGCAAATAATCTTTCTCAACATTGTTTGTGTGATAAGTGAGAAGCTACAAATGGTTTTCAGTTATCTTTTAAACCTTGCTCGGTATCTCACTATGGGAATTGCCCTCTGGCATGACGAATCATGAATCACCTAAGCTTCATCATAGTGATTTCTGGATTCCTGCTCCACTGTTCAATGGTAAAGCCATCAAGGTAGTCATGAATGTGGGTTTTCTATGGTGGGGATTACATTGTTGTTGTTTTTTATTTGGCATTTCAGCTTTTTGTCAGTAAAAGGTTGTTTGGGTCGTGCTTTTCATGTTGTAGATCTGCACCTGTCTGGGGTTGAATTTAGCAAGCAAGCAAACACATGTATTGCTGTATGCTTGTGTTGGTGTGTGTCGTGTTTCCACAGTGATACTAGGAAATCAATTGTCTGACAACGACGTGCTATATGTATCAACTTTTATTTCTGTACAGCGTACTAGCAACCGTACAGGAGGATTCCTACTTCATAACATATCCCATGAACACTTACGTCTGCATGTGTTACTAAAACAACCAATCAACGTCTGTCATTACATTATATGCTTAAGAGTGACATTCAAAATGATCATCTCTGTATTAACTGATAAACATGTTCAACGATACACATGTGAATATTACAGTGTGTAGGTAGCTAGCAACTACTGTTGTTTCTTAAGTAATGCCTACGGGCTAAGGGCTTGTTTGTTGACTTTGCTACATCTATGCAGTGAGGCTTGGTAAAGAGATTGCCAAAAAGTGGAGGGATCCAGTGCACCAATGCAAAAAATTCTTTCCAATTCTATCATTCCAATCAATCCAATATTTACAAACTGGACTGCATGTGTTAATGTTACTAAGGTTTGCTTTTCAGTGCATAGCCTACAAATATCAGATGCTGCCATTCAGGCTGTCACTCACCCCAAGGGTTTTCAACAATTGTGTTGAACCAGGATTAACCCCGATGCGAGCATTAAGCCTCTGTGTTGGCATATTTGGATGATTTTTGCATATGTGCTCCCAGCAGAGAGGAAATAGAAAGAGACACCCAGCTGCTATTGAGCCACATGAGCAGTTTGGGTTTGTTCCCCCCACACAATCTGCCCATGGTGTTACAGGTACTCTCAGAGTTGCCTTTGAGCCATTGGGGTGCGCTAAATGAAAGTGCATTGCCTGCATTGCCTGCACTACATACACTTCCTGCCTGCAGTTTTCTCTTGACCTTGGGAAGGAGATATTGTGCCTTTCTCCTGCATTTGTTCCAAAGGTTAGTGAGTTCTATAGCTACCCCACTCTGGAGCTGCTTGTGTTACTCATCTATCTAGGTAAACCTAAGGGGTTTAGGAGGAGTAACCAGCTCTTTGTGTCCTGGGTCCATTCTCACAGAGAGTAATCACTGTTGTGTCATTGAGTAGTATGGGCAATCATTTTGTCTTATGAGAGCCATGGATTACAGCCTCCAGAGAGCCTGCAAGTGCATTCTACAAAGGGGATGGCCACTTCATGGACCCTGTTCAAGGGCATTTCTGTGAAGGATATCTGTGCTGCTGCTAGTTGGGCATCCCCACACACATTTATCCGGTTTTACCTAGATGTTCTTCAGTGCATTCAGTCCTTGGTGTTGGTTAATTTCTTTTCTCGTCTTCACGAGACTTCTCTTCCCATAGTGAGATACCGAGCAAGGTTTAAAAGATAACTGAAAACCACTTGTAGCTTCTCACTTATCACACAAACAATGTTGTTGAGAAAGATTAGTTGCTTTTTTTGTAAAAACATACAAACCATTTTTTCACATTAAGATGAAGAGGAGTCCACAGCCCGTATGTGACATT